>OX381717.1:39190489-39612536 GCA_947462335.1 Harmothoe impar | reverse complement strand
CCTATGGGATGTGATTATAACGACTTGAGTACTTAACCGCAGGTGTAAAAAGTAATGTAGACTTGGTTGATTGGCCCATACTTACTATTGTTTCCATCCACCTCCAGATCGCGCACTACCTACAGATACTAGAGAAGAGGCAGCCCAGTAAGTATTACACAACTTCCCGGTGTCTTTGTATAAAGCTATGTTAAAATTAGTACATCCGATGTGTACGACAAAATATGAGTCAGAATGTTCACAAATAATACATTTGACTTCCTAACTTTTCCATTCCCCCTACAATGTTAGAACTTCTAAGGTGACGAACGGTTTGCTTCCTTCACATTGACGCTACCTAATCAAATGAAGAGTTGTGCTAGCTCTATAATACCCAAAAAGCACAAAAAATAGTCTCTTATTTTATCGATATACTCAGGCATTGGATTTTTCCGGATTTTTAAGGCCAAAAATGTCATCCCTGTGATTTGTGCAGATCCAATGAAAAAATGTTTTAACAGTAATTGGGGGGGGGGGGGGGGGTCTTAGTCTCTAGAGGGCTTCATGTCGTGCAAATCATACATAATGCCCCCCAGATCACGTCTTTTGGCTGCTTATTGGATTTTTCTTCAAAACCCAATCCCATGCCTGTATACTTTAAATTTCAGAAAAAACAACCACCGTCAACGAGGAGGCACCTATAGAGGTAGGTTACGTCATACTTTAGGGGCCATCCATTAATTACATACGCACCAAGGGGGGGTGGGGGGGGGGTAAGGCCAAATGCGTACAGATGCGTACAGGGGGTGGGGGGGGGGTCTAGGTCGATTTTGGCATACGCATTGTGTACGCATAGGGCCGTTTTTCTGGTCATTTTAGACTTAAACTGGTACATATTTAGGTCCAAATGTCCAACCAAATTTTGAAAATTTTCTCGACAAATACTTGTTTAAGAAGGTTAGATCGGCAAACATTTTTCACCCACTCATCAATTAGCCACAAGTAATTGCGACCCCCCCACCCCCCCCCCCCCCCCCAATAAGTTCTGCTTTTGGAAAGTGCCCCTGCCCCCCTCCCCCCCCCCCCCCCCCCCTGCAGAATGACGATTGGCCATGAGTACTTAAATGGATCATATTCAGATTTGACCACCCCATCATTGAGGCTTATTATCAAGTATACCCCAGCCGGGGTGGGGGTGTAGGGGGTATTTCTAAATACCATGTGGGAGATCGATATACTTTTCTTCAATGAGTGTGGGGGTGTGGGTGGAAGGAATATTTCTCAATATCATGGGGGGGGGGGGGGAGGGTGCTAGGCTGCTTTAACAGTAAAGTATTGGGAATGGTCAGGATTATAATATTACTTGGAACCCCCTGCCCCCTATTAAAAGAGCCAGATCCTCAGATCCCCTTCATACGCACCTATTAACCCTAACTGTTCCTAAGGTCAAATTTTTTATAAAAAGGTGTGTTGAACAGGTTAACCGACAGGGCCGACCCTAGAAATTTTTATCCAATTTAGAAAAGGTATTTATATTTTAAGGAATTTTGGACTTATTACAGAGTCAATTTGATATTCCACGAGCCAACGTCGTTTTCGGTGAGTCAGCACTGAAGTTTGCGAGTCAATTTTTGAGTGTTTTTCAGACTAAAGATTAAAAGAAAAATTAAAAAAAAAAAAGATCTGACTTGCCCTACCTAGATTTTCAGACCATGTAACCTGAAACACATTTTATTTCTTGGCCTAACTAAGTTTTTAACATCGTCATATTTTATCAGGGAGGGGGGGGGGGTCAAAGTGAAGTGAGTATGTACGCATGGGGGGGGGGGGGGTTAGTCCAAATGCGTACATGGTGCAACAGGGGGGTGGGGGGGTCTATTTTTGGCAAAAATGTGCGTACGTAATTAATGGATGGCCCCTTATTACTTTCAGGGCAGCATAGCGCTTTAATGCATCATGCCGATCCTACATTTTTGATACCGCTCTCTGGGGGTCATCATGATGCACCAATGCAGCACCAGCGAGTCACTTGTCGGAGCTGCATTGGTGCATCTTGATGACCAATGAGCATGAAGCCTTGACGCAATATGTTGTTTAAACCTGCCGCAGCATTTGTAATCCCTCTGCTCAAAGAACCTCATTGTTTAAGCTTATACGCTTGGTTTTACGGTACACTACAGCACTAAAGTAGCCATAATCGCATGCCCTATGCGGCCTATAGGATTCTCCAAAGTTGGGGGGGGGGGTGGGCGGCTTATACACAGGAATTTACGGTATATCACGATGGTACAATAGCAGTAATAATGATAATTTCGTAGTTTTGATTTCATAGTTAATCAAAATTATTTGAATTGTAGACAGTTCACAGATTCCCTTAAATATTGGCATCTTCTATTCTAGGTCTGCATAAAATCATCTGTGAATGTTCAGTCAAAACTGAAGATTGTAATTTTTACTCCCCAGACTTGGCTGCGATTGTCGAATGAGCTGACTGCAAATGACGCCGACTATTCCGACGTACTGGCCAGTGTAAGTTAGAATTCATTTGACCTTTCTATCTCTCTTAAAATGTCATGTATAAGCTCAACCTTTACGGTAATATTGATGAACTTTACTCATGCTTTCCTTTGACGGTATTATGCTGATAAAATAGATAAATCTTTGGTAATTATTACTCTGAAAGAAATACTGAAGCCCTGAAATATGCGATTGTCCAGGGTTCAATAAAAGATATAAAAGATTCTGAAATTTTGGAGGAGGAGGGATCTCATCTGTCAAATTGCGGCACACAGTAAATATGGTCAGGGAAACTGTTCATTTCATGGATAGTCAAGACTTTTTATTCTGAAATTTTTGTGGAGCCCTGCATTGATCATAGGCCACTTAAAATCGGACAGCGCCCACACCTGTTTAAAAGGGTCACATCAACGTCTCATTTAGGTTATTCAATTTGAAAAAAGAGCATAAAATGACCATCGTTTTTTGGAATCCAGTCCCCTCAACCAACAAAAAACACCCAGGGACCCCCCTTGTAGTCTTAAAATAAATATTCAAAAAAAAGGCTCCCCACTCACCTTTTTTTTAAAACGGTGTCCGCAAAGTTGATATAATAAATTGATTTTAAGTGGCCATAGATGGACTCTGTTGTGTGTATTTCATCTAAATAAACTTAAACTATATTGCTGTACTAATAAAAAACACTTTGACAACCCATATTCTCACTGTCTCAGGTGGTCTCGATATGCGGTAACCTTGAGCCTCACCTGCCGTCTAAGAAGGCGAGTGAAGTGGACTACCCGGCCATCTACCGCTACCTGGAGTGTATCCTCAGGGGCAACGCCAACTTCCCACACATGAACGAACTCAGTGAGTACACAAACTCATTTCAAAATGCCCTGAAATGATAAAAATATATTTAAAAAATCAGTGAGTACACACTGCGTCATTACTTAAACCCTTTAAGGACAACATGTCGCTAAAAGACGACATCTGTCATCATGATGCACCAATGAAGCCCAGGCGAGTAACTCACCAGGGCTGCATTGGTGCATCATGCCGACTCTTCAACCTCTCAATAAAGCATCCCCGTATCATGACAACCAAGGGCATACGGCACTATAGGGTTAAGGACCGCATGGTGCTTTATTGTGTCATAAATACCATAAATTTACCTAAATTAGGGGGTGGATTTTATACGAGATGCAGGTTGAATACAAGATGCAACTTATATATACATCGACAAGATGCAGGTTATATACAAGACGCAGCTTATATACAAAATATGGATTGTATACGAGTATTAACAGTCCCCTTGTTTCCCTTAGCGGCGGCCATCTTGCTGGACGTACTACAGAGCATGGCGGAGACGTTAAAGACACTGGACCTGGGGGTACAGCGCCGCCTGATGGCAGAGAAGTACAAGCTACTCAAGGGGAAGGTCTCTATCAATAACCCCAACCACTTCGAGGCGGCACGCAAGGCACTAGAGAACGGTCAGTGTTAACAAATTAAATATGTAGAGGGCACTAGAGAATGGTCAGTGTATAGGGCACTAGAGAACGGTCAGTGTTAACAAATTAAATATGTAGAGGGCACTAGAGAATGGTCAGTGTATAGGGCACTAGAGAACGGTCAGTGTTAACATGTAGAGGGCACTAGGGAACGGTCAGTGTATAGGGCACTAGGGAACGGTCAGTGTTAACATGTAGAGGGCACTAGGGAACGGTCAGTGTTAACATGTAGAGGGCACTAAAGAACGGTCAGTGTTAACATGTAGAGGGCACTAGAGAAGGTCAGCGTTAACATGAAGAGGGCACTAGAGAACGGTCAGTGTATAGGGCACTAGGGAGCAGTCAGTGTATAGGGCACTAGGGAGCAGTCAGTGTATAGGGCACTAGGGAGCAGTCAGTGTATAGGGCACTAGGGAGCAGTCAGTGTATAGGGCACTAGGGAATGGTCAGTGTAGAGGGCACTAGGGAACGATCAGTGTATAGGGCACTAGAGAACGGTCAGTGTATAGGGCACTAGGGAGCAGTCAGTGTATAGGGCACTAGGGAGCAGACACAAACCCTGCTCTTTTCAAAAAGAATCTGAAAACTATTGAGGAAAAATATAAAGATCACATGCCAATCTATACAGATGGGTCAAAAGACAATGAAAGGGTAGGTTATGGAGTTCACACGCCATCTCAGAATCTCAGTGGACGCCTACACCCTAAAGCCAGCATTTTCACTGCAGAGGCCAGTGCACTTCTTGAAGCAGTAGAGTGGATGGATGATTGCAAAGAGAACAAATTTATTGTCTTCTCAGACTCCAAGTCATGTCTGCAGGCAATGCTCCAATATATGCCTGTCAATCCACTGATACGCGACATGCGAAAGAGAACCTCTGACCTGAAAAGGAAGAAAAAAGAAGTACTTTTCTGCTGGCTACCAAGTCACATTGGAATCGAAGGAAATGAGGAAGCAGATGAAGCTGCAAAGAGAGCTCTGAGTCTGAGACCTTGCCTAACTCCCATTCCATACACTGACCTGTTACCATCCATAGATAGCCACATGAAAGCAAAATGGCAAGCTGCATGGAACAAAGAAAAGGGCCATAATACCATGTACTCGGTTCAGCCAAAACTGAAAGGAGTGACAATGAGGAAAAAGCTAAAACGAGCAGAACAAGTGAGATTAAACCGTCTAAGGATCGGTCACACTAAACTGACACACGAGTACAGACTGAATGGGGAATATGAACCAAGATGTCAAGACTGCAGTACCCGTCTGACAGTGGAGCATCTTCTACTCCACTGTAGAAGGACTGCAGAAAGTAGAAGAAAACATCTTTCAGACACAACATCTATGTACAGTGTTTTCAACACCACTAATGACGAAAATGTATTAAAATTCTTAAAGGAAACCCAACTATGGGACAAAATATGAAATGGAAAATTTAAAAAAAAAAAAAAAAATACAAAAAATACAAAAAAATACAAAAAATACAAAAAGTGAAAAAAAAAAAAAAAAAAAAAAATGGGGGAGACTAGTTTGGCGAGTCAGGATGTATCACTCCAGACTGATGGCACACAGTTTGTATCAGCTTGGAGTTTTCATTGCTTCCCGACTATACCTATATGGCTGCTCTTTCCCATGCTGTGGTAGACTTACAGCATAACAAAGGCCTGTCCCTCTCACACCATGTCTATGTGGTGTCGGAGGTTAAAGAACCCTTGCTTCGGTAAATATGTAGGAGCGGGATTTCTATCTTTTGGCTCATCTCATAGATTCGATCATCCTGGATACGATCATCCGAGGTAGGCCTTCGGCCTACCTTCTTGAGTAAGTGAAACTTGAGTAAGTCTCACCTGCATAGTCAGTGGGACGTTAAACTACACAAACAAACAAAGCAGTCAGTGTATAGGGCACTAGAGAACGGTCAGTGTACAGGGCACTAGGGAACGGTCGGTGTAAAGGGCACTAGAGAATGGTCAGTGTAAAGGGCACTAGAGAACGGTCAGTGTAAAGGGCACTAGGGAGCAGTCAGTGTATAGGGCACTAGGGAGCAGTCAGTGTATAGGGCACTAGGGAGCAGTCAGTGTATAGGGCACTAGGGAATGGTCAGTGTAGAGGGCACTAGGGAACGATCAGTGTATAGGGCACTAGGGAACGGTCGGTGTAAAGGGCACTAGAGAATAGTCAGTGTAAAGGGCACTAGAGAACGGTCAGTGTAAAGGGCACTAGAGAACGGTCAGTGTAAAGGGCACTAGGGAATGGTCAGTGTATAGGGCACTAGGGAATGGTCAGTGTATAGGGCACTAGAGAACGGTCAGTGTAAAGGGCACTAGAGAACGGTCAGTGTATGGGGCACTAGGGAACGGTCAGTGTTAACATGTAGAGGGCACTAGAGTCTAAGAGAACGATCAGTGTATGAGTTTAACATGTACAGGGCAGTAGAAAACGGTCAGTCAGTGTATGAGTTTAGTCTGTGTTAGCATGATGTATGAATGCAGCATCTGCATGTAACTTATCAGTGCTGTGCTGCATTGGTACATCATGCCGACAATTGGGGAACGTATCAACCCCGTTTGTTCAGCATCGTGCATCAAAACAGTGCAGGTGAGTTAATTCTCAGTGCTGCATTGGTGCCTCATGACGGCAAATAAAGACATTGGGGCATCATGCTGTCTTTAAAGAGTTTAACCTCAGTAAATTTAGGCAAGTAATTTGCGAAAAAGGGGAGTTTCTGTGAGAAAGAAAGAATAGTCTGAACAAAGCCGAATTCGGTCAGCAGGTTCACAGTGAGATACTTTTCAGTAGCTTTTAATCCTTTCATAGCCTAAACTAGACAACGCATGATTCAGCTTCCAGTTTTTCTGTCCAGCCAGTCCAAATCCCAGTTGTATTAAATGCAACGTCTAAATTTAAAAAAAAAGGTTGGGGGAGGGGGGCAAAAAAAATAGACGCCAATAAGCAAATAACTACATGTTTGATGGTAGCTCGCTAGATTGATCGGTGAGCTGGTAAAACATTCATTTGGTAGAGCATTTGTAATAGTGATTCGACTGAATAAAAAAAAAAAATAATAATAATTTGTGCTGTTTTTATCATGATGTTTCAGACATTGAGCTGAATGGTGTCATGGCTATGACAGAGCGCATCCCGTACCCACATCAGGTGGCAGCCAGTCCGCAGCGCTTCAGTCGCTGGAACAAACGTACAGCGACACCTGTAAGTAGCACCGTGACCGCAGTCCCCGCCACACCAGGCACTGCCGCCAGTACAAGTGCCACGGCAGCCCAAGGCAGTGCCACAGCAGCCCAAGGCAGTGCCACAGCAGCCCAAGGCAGCGCCACATCAGCCCAAGGTAAAGCTCCTTTTTGCATTTTAAAGATCAAAACAAGAAAAAAAAGGGAAAATCTTTATTGTATTCGACGCAAATATTACAACAACTCCCACCCCCTACATTTATTGCTTACTACTGTATTAATATTGTTTCTAAAAAAAACTTGTATAACCCGCACACTATATATGGGCATGTTTGGTATCAAATTAAAGCTTGATCCGATTCATATACAACCCACGGGTTATACACAGGAACTTTGAGTCATTAACAAACAATAATCTCATTTTCTCCCGACTTTTTGTCTCCCACAGCAGCCGCCGCGGTGATGGGTCAGCCGGCTGCTAAGCGTGTGAAGCTGCTCCCGGGTGTCAAGATAACCCCCGGTACGTACAAACTGAGCCCGCAGGACCTTCAGGCGTTACTCAAGTCACTCAGTCTGCCGGTACCACCGCCGGCACCGGGTGCCAAGCTGCAAAGCCCTCCGGTGCCAACCTGCCAAGCACCGTCCCTAGGTGCCACCCTACCAAGTCCCCCGGTGCCAGCTCAGGTGCCAAACAGCCCGCCAAGCGGCGCACAGGTCGATGAGAAGAAGGATGGTATTCAAGGTAGCACAGGAGGGGATGCACTGACAAAGGTGAAAAGTGGTGCAAAGCAAATGTCTCCAGGCACTGAGGAACCACAGGATGACCTGCAAAGTGGTGCAAAGCAGGTCTCACAAAGTATTGAAGTACCACAGGGTGACCTGCAAAGTGGTGCAAAGCAGGTCTCTCAAGTTACTGAGGAACCACAGGGTGAACTGCAAAGTGGTGCAAAGCAAGTCTCTCCTGACAATAAACTACAAAGTACCATGCCAAATGATGCAAAGGACACACAGGAGCAAACTGGAGAAGAAAGCCAAACACCTAATGCTGCAAACTGTGGTGTTACAGTGCAAAGGGGAGCAGCTCAGCAGAATACCCCTTTAAGAACAGCTGAAAGCGTTACAGTGCAAAATGACTCGAATCAGAACATGACGCCGAACGCCTCAGCGAGTCAAGTCACGGTGCAAACTAACATTGCTCCATCAGGATCCACCAATGTGACTGAACCTGTGCTAAGTTCCCCAGATGGTATCCACATTTTGGACAAAGTAGTCGTTTCTACAAACCAAGTCAGAGGAATATCGAAGGCAGCGGCAAAGTTACCAAAACGCACGTCGCTCTTCAGCCTCAACCCTTTGTGTGTTCCCGTTCGCTACCTGAAACCAAATAAAATCCAAACTGCTGCCTTTGGGGGAATGGTAGAAGATACTAATGTATAACTGCTGATTGTGTATGTGTATGATTCATGGTAGATCTAATAAAGGTATTTGTATACAAGAGATATTTATGATATTCAGGGTTTCATTCGAAACAATTTACTTTAATAGATTTTGCAATTTCTGACTTTTTCAGTATAACACATCATCTATAGATACAATGATTTTGGTAACTAATAGCATGTTTGATTGAGACTGTGGCAGTGCGAAATTGGCTCTAACAAATCGAAGACTTAGAAGCTCAAGGGGTCCACATTATACAAACGCACGCTCTACTTAATAACGACGGTTGCTCATAATATAACGGCTATTTATTTAGGCCAGACCAGTGGTCAGTGGATTTCATGCAACTTATTTTCAGAAATCGACATTTTTCAATGGATTTCGCTCGCCTCATTCTTTTCAAAATTGAGAATTTTCTTTATGCGCTAGCTCTATTTTTCCATCTACAAAATCCATTGACAAAAAAAATTTCACTCTCACCATTTTTTGAAAAGTGAAATCCGTTGACCAACTCTTGTTTTTTGGTGTGGCCTTATTAGATGGTACAAACTTTGGTATTGACCGGGTTCGGGGGTCATGCTGTGGCTCATCCTGGTATGAAACACATAAGTAACATTGTCCAGTTTGGGAGCCAAATGGAGTTAGAATTGATTGGTCAGATTGCCATCCACTGGCGACACCTATGCAGGTTTGGGGAATAGCTAATTATGGATCTGTCCCCCTGGTGGACTGGGGAAGTGAGATATTGACTCGAGGATTAGTCAACCACCAAATTCTATCAATGTATGAGATATGGTGTTCTCGTAAGAGTAAGAAGTTACAAACTCTCGGTCCGTGCCTGGACATTTACATATCATGCATATTGCACACTCTGTGTACCCAAAGAATATCCAGTATCTGATGCTGTACGTTCCCTGGTGTACCGTAAAACCCCTCCTTTATGATGACCCCCAACTTGAGAAAAAAAATCCTCTTGTGCAAAACAATTATGACATTTTGGAAAACTCCACATTTAAGACGTCCCCCCATTTTTTAGATTTTTGGGGGGCTCTAGACCCATTCCCAGATCCCCTCCCTATCAAAGAATACACTTTTAAAAGAGAAACGAAAGTGTATTTGTATCCTTTAATTAAATCAAATTTAAGAAAACCCCGCCTTGAAGACGACCCCCTAACTTTTGGGGGAAAAAAACGTCTTGTGGAGAAAAAAAAAACACTAAATAAAATGCGTCATAAAGGCGGGATTTTACAGAAGTCTTACAAGAGTTGCCCCTAATGGTACCACGACATTTAACACACCATATATGTTCTTAAAGAGGGAGGATTGGTTGATTTGAGTCGAGGGAGGGGGGGGGGGGAGTGTGACCCCTTTGCACACCTTATTTTCGGAAATGAAAATTAATTTGTTTAAAAAAAAAAAAAATTGGACATCGGTCATCTCATTTTTTTTAAATCAGGAATTTTTTATTTCTACAACTTTTTCTCTTCATTCCCGCAGATCAATCAACTAAGTATTTTTTGCCATGGGTTCTCTCAGAACTTTGGGCGGAGACTTCGGGAAAAAGAAATTGATCACGCACTTCACTTTTCCATGAGCAGGGTTCTCCCCACACTACAATGACACAGGCGGGCCGTTTTTGATAGTTTTTACTGCGGCCGGCGCCAAATTACCCCAAAATCGCCGCTGGTGTCATTTCAGCTATCAGTAGGCTTTTGAATTTTGAAAATTCATCAATAAGAACAGAAGTTATTGCCATTTTAACACTTTTTATCCAAATAAACAACAACCTGGGGTCTGATCCTCGTATGAGCAGCGGCTTCTATGCAAGCATTTACGGCGTGGAGAACCTTGCGATAACCAAAATCCATTGACAAAACCATTATTATACCTAGCATATGACATTGCTATTCCTACAAGCTAGAAGGTGCGGATTGCCAACGTGTGCGATACAGACCTCTGTATCACAACGTGTGCGATACGGAAAAGTGGTGCGCAAACAGATGGTGTGGTGCGTAAAGCAGGGTAACTCGCAAATGTGTATTCTAGAATATCTATTGGAATATCTATTGGAATCCTCCCAATGTCAGATGCTAGGTATAATAAAACAAAAAAAGAACTCGTAAAAATGCAACTGGATGCACGACGACTTGTTTGGGTGACCGCATTGCACGGTGCGCACGACTGCTGCGCAGTCGTGCGCACCGTGCGATATGGACACCCAAACTCGTCTTCGTACATCCAGTTGTATTTTTACGAGTTCTTTTTTATGTTATTATCTGGTGTGGCCTTATGGGGTTATGGGGGTTGAAATCCCCCCTCCCTTTGTTAGATAATGGCTACTCCCTAAGAAGGAAAATACGACGCACAACAATTTATTTGATAGTTCAAACCATCTTGCTTTTATTGCATTTTTTTTGCACGGTGTTGGTCACAGCTGTCCGTTGATGTATGATGTATATCGTAAGTCAGTACGAGATACCATTAAGGTTTAGTGGACATTAAGGCGAATAATGTTAATCATAGATGCAGGCATGGGATTGGGTTTTGAAGAAAAATCCAAAAAGCAGCCAAAAGATGTGATCTGCGGGGAATTTTGTATGATTTGCATCGCATAAATCCCTCTAGACACTAAGACTCCCCCCCCCCCCCCCTATTAATGTTAAAATATTTTTTCATTGGATCTGCACAAAGCACAGGGATGACCTTTTTGGCCTTAAAAATCCGGAAATCCGGATAAATCCGGAAGAATCCCATGCCTGTAGATGATCCGCGTCAACATTTCTTAATGCACACACTCATGTATACTGATTAGCGATTGAATAGGAGACCCCATCTAGATGAAATAAGTCTAGATGGCATCTACCATGTCAGTAGGTATTAGCTTGATATAACATATGTCACACAGCGATGATACTAAGAAACAAATTGAGGCACACTAAACATAAACAGGGAACCTGAAATTTACGTTGGACGCGTCTCGCGCCACAATATTAGGTCCAAAAAACCTTTACCCCATATTTATTACAATATCTATTTCATTTCGGTTATTCACAAGCATTAGCTGCTAGTATAATAGGCAGCAATAATATTTTTACCTTCGACATTTTCGGTGATGTGAAAAATAATTGCGTACACATTGCCTGCCATGATATTGAGACTGAAATAGTGATTTCTGACTTTGAGGTGGTAAAACCAATTTCAGCTCTACAGAAAAGTAAATGAAGCTTGAATGCGGATCTGGCGAGTAACTCCGTTGCTGCCTAGATGTATAATGCCTAGATGTATAATGCCAACCATTTGCGAGAGTATCACCTTCGTAGGGTTGTCATGACGTATGTATGCAGCCTTGGCGAGTGACACACTCATTCATGCATCATGACAAAGGGCATAGCACATTATAGTATGATGCGGACCTTAAAGTGGCTGAGGCTACGAAGAGTGCGGAACAGAAATGATAAATGCAGTTTCTTTCATGAAGCAAATATCTTTTTTTTTGAGCGCTGCGACAATCCTGGATACCACAAAATGGATTTCCCTTGAACAGTAATACATTTGCGTTTAACCCTTTAAGGACCGCATAGTACCTTAATGAGCCTTTGTCGAGTAACTCATCATTGCTGCATTTATGCATCATGCAGACCCTATGGGGGTTGATAAACTCCCAAAGAGTCGACATGATGCATCAATGCATTGATGCATCATGACACATATTGTCTTAAATCACACATGCCGTCCTTAAAGGGTTAAAAACCAGACTTGTCCATGTAATTGATGGCTAGTGTGGCACTACAATTATTCAGATGGAAATTCACACTATAAATGCATAACCCAATGACTCGCAACTGCCACACACATTCTCTGACCACGCATTCTGGAGCAGAGACAAAACTGATAAGACAACTCTCGGATAACGTTTGGAACCTCCAGCAGAGGCATTAATCTCGTAGCACATGGGTAAAAATATAAAGAAAAGAATTTAAAAAAGAAGATGGGAGTTCCAGCCCATGCTATATTGTAAACGTAGATATTTTCGCGCTGTAAATATTTTCGCGATTTTTAAATATCCGCGAAAATATGTACAGAGCGAATATTTATACAGTATTGAATTGAATAGCCAAATTTGCGAATTTTAATACCAGCGAAAATGTCCTTTTTAGCAAATTCGCGAAAATTTGTACATGCGAAAATATCTACATTTACAGTATCAGATTTGTAATGACAATGCTTTTGTAGTACCTTGTTACCACCCCGCGACTCTTAACAGCAGGCGGTCGTCATAGATAGACCTTGCGCCAAAGAACTGTGACTTAATAACCTTGCATTATAGCATTATGAAACGAGCTTATGACAGAACTGCAGCATTAACCCTTTAAGGACCACACAGTGCTTTAATGTGTGATATACTTTGTGGTACTGATGCATTCATGCATCATGCCAACTCTTCAGCCTTTGGGAGTGCATCAACCCAGTAGGGTTGATATGAGGTGTGAATTACTCACTCGCCAGGGCTACATGAATGCATTAGGACGACAAACCAGCATAATGCGGCTCTTAAAGGGTTAATATGGAAAAAATATACATGTACTTCCATTCTACCGACGCTATAACATGTATACATGTTGGGTATTTCTAACTGACCGATCTATCAACAGTGAAGCTATTTCTATTATCACAGGTAGCATAAGGAATATATGAGTTTTAAAGACACATCTGAGGTTATTTCTCTATGGCTTATTTGACTTTCAAATTGGAAATAACGCCCTATATGTGTACTCAATTTTAACAGCAAAGGGCAAGAAAAAAAAACGTGATTTCATTAAAGGAAACACAAGCACATATATTTGCTCTCATTATTAAACGCCCAATCTATTTTTTAATAATTTAAAGTTTAACAACTTGAAGTAGATTGGTTAGTGAATGACACATTTTCTACGCTTGTTTAAGATTTATAAAAGGTTATCTATTGACCTTAACTATAAGTATACTATACCGCTAAAATTACAATACTATAATCAGACCCCCTATGCGGCTTATAAGATTTCGTCAAACTCATGGTGCGGCTTATACAAGGGTTCAGCTTTTATAGATACAGAATATATTAACCTTTAGGAACAATCAAAATATAATAACCCTTTCGTCAATATGTATGAACGCAGCCAGTGTAATTCCCTCAAGCTGCATTAATGCATCACACCAGAAAAGTTAGCATGATGCACCAATGCACTGGTGTATCATGATGACAAATGAACAGGAAGCCCTGAGGTATCACACCCTAAATCCAGTGACATTCCAACAAGTTGATTCATTACACGATTAATACCGTCCTATTTTCACATGGATAACAGATCGATAATAGATTTCTCATATCATTCAATCGTTAATCATATTTCAACAGCAGTTTTTCCTTTACATATAGCAGATATTCCCTGATATTCGCACGGGTCTACTGAGAGAACTAGTCCCTGGAAGCAAAGATGCCACTCCCTGGTGGACAAAAAGTATGAAACCTATAATACTTTAGGCAGGAAATTCACATAATTTATATGGGGAATTCCAGCGTAAAAGCATGAATGCCTGCAATAGCAGAAAATGTGGCAACTCAAGACTTGGATGAGCTCTTAGTATAGTACACTGAATAGCCCCTACTTCATTACTATGGTACATAGGTTAGTGATCCACTCATCTAAATGATCCAGGTAATAATAACAACATGGGTTTCATTATCTTCATTCTTGCATGCAAATCTGCGAAGCGGTCATTTTCACAAACGACTCATACTCAATTCACAAAGGCAAAAATGACCGTGGAAGGAATATTTGTCAAGTTCTTTTTCGTTTTTCTCAAATCAAACTCATCCCTTGTCTCAAATCAGTTTGAGTAAGTGTAAATATCAATATTATGTCATAACAATACAAATATAGATCATCGGGTATGGGGAAGCTTTGTGAAAATCAATGTATATGTTTGAAGCTAAGCCCCTCCCCCCCAACACCGCTGGATACGCAATGCCACGCTGTGAGCTCTTGTGTGATGTCAATCTAGCGACGTTGATGTGTGATATGCTCTTTGTGACGTCACATTTTGCGGTGCCAGTAGTGACATCACTATGTGAGCTGCTCGCTGTGTGACGTCACTCTCACGTGGCAGTTTTGACGTTTTAATTGTGTGATGTCACGCCTTGACCTGTTCATATTTTGGCATCTTTTGTCTGTGACGTCACCTCAGAGTGACGTCAGAACGAGCTGCCATTTGTATGATGTCACTTTCTTTGCCACCTGTGTATGATGATTCTGAGAGTCTCTTGCGTATGACGTCATCACCTTTGAACACCTTATCCTATGACGTCACCCCATGAGCAGCTCATCCTGTGACGTCATCCTATGAGCAGCTCTTCTTGTGACGTCACTCTATGAGCAGCTCTTCTTGTGACGTCACTCTATGAGCAGCTCTTCCTCTGACGTCAACATATGAGCTGCTGAGGATGACGTCACAGGAAGAGCTGCTCATAGGATGACCTCACGTCACTATGAGCAGCTCGTCGCGTGACGTCACCTTATGAGCAGCAATTCCTATGTCATGTGACGTCACTCTATGATCGGCTCTTCCCGTGACGTCACCTTATGAGCGGCAATTCCTACGTCATCACTCTATGGGCAGCTTGTCGCGTGACGTCAACGTCAACATCAATGTTGTGTCGGTGAGCAGCTTAACCGAGTAGCACCTTCTTGAGTCGTGACTCCATGGGGACGTCTTCGTCCTCCTCTGACTCGCTGCTGCTGCTGCAGCACACAGAGGGGAAGGAGCAGGTCGGGGAGCACAGGTACTGGAGCAGGGGCAGGCGGTACTTGCCGCAGAAGTCGACAAACTTCACCTGCTCCACCCGCGAGGTGAAGTACACACCTGGAAGAAGAGCGGCGGGACACGGGTTACAGTTAGTAGGATGGATGTAAAATAGTGATGATAGAGCACCGACTTTATAAGTGGGAAAAGCCCTGTGCGGCTTGTGTTGTTTGTCAAAGTTGGGGCAGAGTTTACGGTGAATATATATATTTATTACAAATTGTTATGCTTGGAAAAAATGATTGCGGCCCCTTGTGGATTTTGCTGTTAATGCTTCATGACTTAGCTTGCGTAAAAGCTGTGGCTTGAGCGCAAGTCAAGATCAGCTTTAATTTGATGCCATAGGATAGATACGAGAGTTTTTGTTTGTATCCTATAATACTAAATCGGCAATGTTCAGACCCCTTGTCCGTCTTATAGGATAAAGTGAAAGTTGGTGGTACGGCTTTGATGCGAGTAATTACAGTACTGTATATGTATTTAAGCACCAGGTTTTGAATAAGCTCTAGTCTTTTATTATCACTGGGGGTATGGGAATAATTACTCAACTAACTCTTGAATACAAATCTGGAATAAGCGCCTGCCTTGCCTAAGCACGGACGGTAACCACCCCTCCAGAGTAATAAGCATTTATACACAACGGTAATAAGGAATTTTGAAAGAAGAAACCAGTCTTGATTAAAACCGGTATATTGCTGTACCTTTACACTTGTTATTGACACAGTGCTGTGCAGAGTCGAGGTACTTGACCAGGTTCTGCGGTAAATCCTCCCGTGTGTACTTGATGTTCTTCAGTTTGACGACACGACCCGACATCTCGAGCAGCGAGGGGGGCTCATAGACCATGTCCTGCACAAAGCGCACCACGAGCGGGTTGTTCCTGAGACTGAGTTCAACCAGACCCAGGGACACGATCGCCTGCATCACATAGAAAAACCAACATTTAATAAATAACATTAACAAAAAAAAAATTCAAATACATTTTTAACATTTTAAATTAAATTTAGAAATCTCAAAAAATTAAGATTAAAAGTCAACATTAACTTTGATAATTGACATTTAAACTGCATAACCAATGTGATATACACTGGACATTTACATGTAATGCTCTGATGATGTATAAAAGTTTACAAATTTCTTTATTTTGGTACTTTTGGAACAAACCATTATACGAAAAGCCTATTTATTTCACCATACAATTGTGTGAATAGATAGACTAGCATGGATGTTTCTATACTTTCACAGAAAGGGTAGTTAATTTAACACTGTCCATAGATGTTTGCTTAAATTTAGAATGTGGTCAATCATATTGACCAGAAACACGTGCCGTACAGGTGGTTGGAAATAGTTTGCATTGATCCTAAATGTTAGTTTTTTTTAAATTCCTATTAATGTATTCTTCCAATAATACCCAACTCCTAGGCGTTAGCACCGACAAGGTAGTTCTGACTTCCCTGACTTATTTCCCTGCCTTAATATAAAATTTCCCTGAAAATTGTGATATAAACCAAATGTCTTTGTATGGCCTATAACTATAAACATGCAATCTTTTAAAAGGTAATGATTATTATCTAACCAAAGGCCTTTCTCTCTGTCTGTGCGCAAAAATTTATTCTCACCCGCTTCAGAAATTTTCATTTGGCTAAAATCAGGTGCAGTCGTTAAAGGGTTAGTTGCTCCGTACCTGTGCATCATACCAACCCTTCGGGAGGGTATCAACAACCCAGAGTGTCAGCATGATGCAGTCATGCATTATGACGTTAAAAGGCATAACCCATTAAAACACTATGCGGCCCTTAACCTTTTAAGGACGGCCTAATGCATCATGGCCTTGGTCGTCATGTTGCATGAATGAAGCCCTGTCGAGTAACTCGTCAGGGCTGCACTCAAGCATCATGCGGACCCTGTGGGGTCGATACACTCCTAAAGGGTCGGCACGATGCACCAAGGCAGCATCGGCAAGTTACTCTCGAGGGTTACATTGGTGCATCATGAAGACAAATGTTATCTTTTAACTACATACCGTCCTTAGAGCAGGGTTCCCACTATTTTTCAGTCATAGTTTTAACTGACAAAAAAAAAATTTAACTGACACATTTAGAGTACTACATGTACAAATTTCGCGGACAACTCGAATTCTGCCTTTTAATATAGGCGTACCAAGATTTTATTTTTTCGTCTCGAAGTCAAGTGGTGCATTTGGTAAATTTTGCTGGAAATATTTTTTTAACTGTCTTTTAATTGAAATTCTCTCATAAATCTAGAATTTAACTGACAAAATATGAGAACTCTTTTTTAACTGACATTTAACTAACTTTTAAAGGAAAAAAACAACACTTACTGACATTAAACTGACGGGTGGGAAACATGTTAGAGGGTTAAAGGATTATAACGTATTCAACGTAATAAGCGCCCTGGGTGCTTAAAATATTATTTTGGGTTGAAAAATCGACCTTAAATATTCTTTTTAAAAAGCGCCCCTAATGGTCCTTCTCAATGGCTTCTATTAGGCTTTAATCACCCCAATATCTTCAGACTTGGCTTCACCTTAACTTAAGGCTTAAGCTTGCATAGGTGTGAAGTGCTCCCTATCACATAAATGTTGCAAAAACAGTAACAAAATGGGAGGAACATTAAGAAAAAAGGTTTTAAAAAATGTGGGAAAATCTGCGTACCTGTGGCAGCGTGGTGAGCTGGTTGTTGTGGAGACTGAGTGACTGGAGGCGGGACAGACCGCCGAGCGTGTGCGGCAGCGACTGCAGGCGGTTATCACAGAGGTTCAACGACACCAGGTTCTCCAACTCCCCGACTTCAGCGGGAATCGTCGTCAGCCGGTTCCCACCCAGGTACAGGATCGCCAGTCTGTCAACAGGGAAAACATGTGGTTAAGACGCATGGTCAAATACAGCAAAAGCCCTCCTTTTAGGCCTAAAAAAAATTGTGTTCCGGTATCCCGACCGACCCTCTATTATCCGGGCCGGCCCTCATTTCTTAAAAGGCAATTTTTGAATTTTTTGAAATACCCATGACATTTTTGGCGTTTTAACCACTAAAATCAACTTTTTTTTACCAAAAAGAAACATTTTTAAAAAATCCGACCTACCGACCCTGTTTTTTTGGGTCACGTTACCGGAACACAACTTCTTTTTTTTTAGGCCTAAGAGGATCCAGCCTTAAGATAACCCCCTATTTTGGGAAAAAAAAGTCTTTTATGTAAAAAAGATTTAAGATTGTTTTTTCTTTGATCCTATATGATGAAACCCCGCCTTTAAGACGACCTTCATCTTTCAAAAGAAAATCTGTCTTGTAAGAAAAGTAAATCCTACTGTAAAACCTTAATTAAAAACTGAATCAGTGTTTTTATTTTCTATAAGCCGAGTTTTGACCCACAAACTCCCATTCGGCTTATAGGTGAGGCTTTTATGTATCGGGATACAGTGAAAACAAGTTTCAAGTTATATTTCTCCCGTAGGCAAAAATTGTTCTCTGAGGAGTTTAAACATGATTTTCTGAGCTCTTGGAGTTTCTCATCCAAAAAAGAATGGAATTCGCTACCAGTAGTTAGGACACAAATACGCCCTTTTCTTGTTTTCAGGCATTTTTAAGACCCTTCTGTGTCATCACTTTTTCCATTTTTGTGCAATAAGTATAGGACAAACATGGCATGTCATCATTCCCCACATACCCCTGTACCCCTCATTGATGACGTCGTACTTGAATAGCCCCATAGTGAGTGTGTATTCACATTAATGTTGGGTGTGGTAGCCAACACTGTGTCTACATTTATCTTTTACCGTAAACTCTTGCGTGTCCGTATTAGGCCAAAAAAAAGGTTTGTTTCAGGTAACCCAACCGACCCCATCTAAACAGGGCCGACCCTACGTTTTTTTTATCCAATTTTGAAGAAATTTTTATATTTTTACACTTTTTTGGGGGTTAATTTTAGGTTTACAAAAGTTTTGAAAAAATCTTCCCATTTATACACGTTTTTGGGAAGCCAACACTATGTCTACATTTTCAGTTTAGTGTAAATACAGAGGGAGCTATTACTTCACAGGAGTGGGTAGTGACTACAGCAGGCACCATTTAGGGTCATCATAATCTATAACAATAGTGGGGGAGGGAGGGGTACATACAAAAACTGTGTTTTATTACCCCCTCCCCCACGATGGTTAAATAATGACCACTCCCTTTAGGAACTTCTCAGTGCTTTAAGATATAGGATATAGGGTAGGGGGGCGAGCTATTGTTACCCCCCCCCCCCCCCCCAAAAAAAAAAGAGAAGAAATTACATTTCAAAAAATAGTAATTTGGGGCCAAAAAGTGTGGAGGGGGGGGCGGCGGCTGGCGTGAGCACCCCCCCCCCCCCCGATCTGCGCTTGAGGTCCAATAAGGGAACCAGGGTTCAGTGTGAAGGTCCCAGGGTACAAAGAGTAGGCACTTATCACAACAGGTCCTGTGTAGTTCATACACGTGTAGCATAAGGCCAACAGAACAAAGACTCTCCGCGGTTCTGGGAATATGGTCTACAGGGAATCCAGCCCTAACTAATGAATTTTCAGGGTATCAAATCGAGCATTTTCGGGGTAATAAATCTAGCTTTTTTACTTATATTTCTGTAGATGAGATTTTTAACACGGAAAAAAATTGAATTAAAAAAATACATATAAAGAGGGTATATAATGTGTATGTTAGGCTTTTAACCCTAAAACAGAAGGAAGAAATAAACACGAAACCAGTGGAAACACTTGAAGACTCATGGAGTCTTCCATGCCCATGGACTCGACACATATCACAGTATTAAAAATTAATATTTAAAAAAATCGGAAACTTGCATTAGGCTGTTTGCAAGGCTAGGTGAGGTGAGGTAAAACGCAGCTTTTTGTTGGGTCTGAGGTCCAAAGTGTAATGGGATGTACTCAGGGTATCCTGATAGGGCTATCTCTTTAAGGACGGCAGCGTGCTTTAATCTACCATGCCCTTTGTCGGCATGATAAATAAATAGACTCACCAGGGGGTGCATTAGTGCATCATGCGGCCCCTATATGGTTGATACACTCCCGTAGGGGATACATGGTGCATGAATGCATTACTGGTGAGCCACTCGCCATGGCTGGATTTATACATCATGACGATAAAGGTCATAGTACATTAAAGCACTATGCTGCCATTAAAGGGTTATAAGGTCACGTACAGGGTTGACGTGATGGAAAGCTTCCACTCACCAAGCACATTATTGAACCAAACAGAGTCATGACGCAATGTTATATGGTGAGGCCCACTGTACAGTTGTCATGAACAGATGGAGAAATAACAAACATGTGTTATATAAGGGAGTGCTCATTTTTTAACAACAGGGGGGGGGGGGGTGGTAAAAAAATTTGGACCCCTTGACCGGGGGGGGGTAAAAAATTCAGACCCCTCTTGGGGGGGGGGCAAAAAAATTCAACCTGTTTTGAGGGGAAAAGCCCGCGCGTTACTATGCTACAAAGTAGCGCGAACGCGCGCGATTTTCGGTCTACCGGGGGGGGGGTAAAAAATTTCGACCCCTCTAGAGGGGGGGGTGAAAAATCGCGAAATCTCACCGCCCCCCCCCCTGTTGTTAAAAAATGAGCACTCCCTAATGAGCTTCACGACAAAATAATGTATGTACACATTTAATGTGTGTACATACATTTCACATTAAATGATATACTCTAATTATCATTTCCATCATTTCTCTTAAGATTTTCTCAGCCTGTAGCCCCTTGTTTCCCCTTTTAATCCCCAGTTATAATTTCAATTCTAAACTTCGACTTTAGCAAGTCTAGGGGCATACAAATACATACATGCCTATTCTAGTGGGGAATTTGCCATTGGTGTAGCCAGGTCTTTACAGTATTAAAGATCGCCTGATATATTGTCGAGTATGTTGACAACTTGAATGTCCGATATGGGATTGGCTGGAGGAAGAAATGCATAGCATCCGGTTTATATCAAGTATTTCTTGTCTATTGTTGTAATTTCCATCTACCACATACAGTTAGTGGCCCGTTAGCCCTACCATGTCCTATATATAGTAGACTTCAATACTTCTATTATTTTGTTTAGGTCATGGTCATAATTGGTAGACTAGCTCTATTGTTTAGTTTATATTATATTTCTGAAATTGTTTTATTTTTGCTAAATTATAGTATAGAAACTCGTGCAAGTCTATAGTAGATTTTAGCCTCACTGTACGGCTTAAAGAATCTGCCAAAGTGGGGTTCTGGTTGTACATGAGATGCGGGTAATATGATGTACGTGGAAATTTACAGTATGTATGTGGTAGTTATAGGACGAGTACAAAGCTGTACGCGAAATACCGTGAAGGGAGCCTTATACCTAGGCTATAGGCTCCCTTAACTGAATACCCCTACAGCTTGGTACGAGGCCTATAACTTATTTATACCACTAGCTGTATGCATTATACAAGAGGTGTGAAATGCTTTGTTCTCTGTGCCGGCTGTGGTATAAAAAAATAAAAATATATATATAATATTTAAATAAAACTCTTTACAGCACATGCACTGTATGGATACAAGACAGGCTCTGGTCCTAACCTTGTGCAGTATAAAATAAAATTATTCAAAATCAATTCTACTCTAGTCATAGACTACTGCAAGTCTACAGTACCGCTACCACTTGTGCCTGCTTGTTTTTTTGATAACCAGGATGAGAGGCCTGCAGTGTGACCTGGATCTTGACAAGTCTAATTTACAACACTGAACTAAATTCATCTACCGTAAATTCTTGCGTAGAAGCCGCTGCTAGTAGGCGACGCGGGTCAGATCGTCAGCGCAGCTTATATTTTAGGATTAGCGCAAAGTCAGGGTGCGGATTATAAACAAGTTTTTATAAGTATACCCCAGTGCTAATTTAGCAATTTTAGGATTCTCCCTGAGGCTAAGTGTATTTTCTTAAGTTAGGGGTGCGGCTAATGCGCGGCTTATACAAGACATGGGCTTATTCAAGTTCCATATTTAGTGCTTAAGAGTTATTTCAAGACTCCCATACCCCTGGCGCTTAAATGTGACAGTAGGGTAAGGCCAGACCAAAAAAAAAGTTGGTCCATGGAATTTTGCACACCTAATTTTCGGAAATGGAAATTACCGGTATATGTATTTACTTAATCAAATATTTTTTGTCATGGGTAATCCATTGACCAACTTTTTTTGGTGTGGCCTAATCTTGATGGGAACTACGCATATTGGTATGCGGTGGCAGTGTGCACCTAAGAGTTGGTTCCATGCCAGATTCCCTGCCAAGTGGTCTTTGGGTCTCTAAAATGTTTACTCTGGGAATTAGCTGGGAGAGGATTTGTACTAAGGGAGTGGTCATTTTTTAGCAACAGCCCCCCCCCCCCTCCACTGTTGTTAAAAAATAACCACTCCATAATGCTGCGGGCGCGGGCGCTGGGGGGGGGGGATCTTGGGGAGGATATTGGCTCATATTCTAAACTCCAGATTGCTAACCAATAATCAATATCATAATTGTGAATGGTACGGTAATTCTAATTTGACTTTAAGGCTAAGGTGTTAGATTACTCAAATACGTGTCACTAGAAGAGAGTGGTCTTACATTTTAATAGCAACTGAAGGAGGAGGGGACTATTAAAAATATTTCTCCTGAGTCACTTCTGGCCAAAATTTTACATTAAAAATACACTTGAATCTCTCCCCGTGCGCTCCCCATCTAAATCCGCCAGCATGAGAACCAAAATGTCCCGACTACCATTCCTTTTTTTCTATATTAAACATAACATAGCCTTTTCTCTCAGCCCCCTCCAGCCAATAGACCAAGACGCTATTCCCCCTCCCTACAATGTTATACGATCTACACACCCTAAGACGCATATCAAACGGCGGAGTATGACCTCACGATTTGGATCTTGCTCTTTGGACCTTAGAAATGTGGACTTCACACCTGTACAGCGTAGACCTTGCCCCCATGTGGAACCCCTAATACATGTGTAATGCCCAGGGTCGGCTTCTTTGTTAGGATTAAAGGTACAGTAAAGCCTCGCCTATATAATGGCGCAGCTCGTGGAGCCGCAAATTTAGAATATTATAGTAAATTGGGGGGTGAACGCCAAAAGTCAGATCTGAAAAGCCCGGTAATAAAGCAATGAGATTTATCTAAAAAAAATAAGAAAGGGAAGGAATTTAAAAAGTACCGGTATACATGCTATGATATCAAAAGTCGATATATTCCCCCTGAAGTCCAATTGCACTTGTGGTGACGTTTTAAAGAAAAGTTGGATTATTTAGGGACTCAAATAATGTATAAATTTTACTGTAAAAAATACTCTTTTTTTTTGGGGGGGGGGGGGCATTTTTCACTCTAAGTCATCTCGTGGGTGTAATATCATAAATATGACTAAGTGTATCCCAAAGAAAATGTGTGAGGGGAGAGGAGGGGGGGCTGGAGTGGGATTTCCATAAGGCCAAAACCGTTTACATAGTTGTATGTTTATTTCCCACCGAAAGGCCTAACTCAACTCATCATAGGCAAGATTTTACGGTAGGTCGAGTTGCTTGATGGTAAACAACACACCTCAACTAGATTAACCTAGCCATGATTATTTGATGGATTCCTATGTCCCTCAACTCTGTGTATTACATTGTAATTCCAATCGGTGTCAGAATATGCCCATATATATGTATGTTAACAACTTACGGGTGGCATGTCGCTAAAACATGACATTCATCGTCATGATGCACAAATGCAGCAGTGCTGTATTGGAGCATCATGCCGACACTTCGGGAGTGTGTGTCTCAACCCTGTAGGGTCGGCATGATGCTTGAATGCAGCACTGGGGAGTTACTTGCCAGGGCTGCATTCATACATCATGACGACCAAGGGCATGACGCATTAATACATTACACCGTCCTTAAAGGTTTTAGTGCCACAGCTTTAGGACATGGACCATACAGAGCCTCTCCCTGCCTCTATGTTGCATGTCACATACTAGGTCACACCCTAGTCTCTGGTATTAGGAACACGTTTTACTAGTGCCCCTACATGGGTAAAAATCGACACGGGCAACACAGCCCTTTTAAAAATCGACCAGTTTTTACGATATATATCGCGCACCAGTTTTTTACGATATCTCGCGCACCAGTTTTTACTGTGTGAATTTTGAGTCTGTGGAGAACCCTGCTGCTATGTGTATTGTGAGGCCGTTGACCTGCAGGGGGCTGATCCAAGTTCTATTTACAACTCGACTGCAGCTTGTTATTGTTTTGGGTTTTGAGGGCTCCTGACTGCTACTCATGCAGAAATCATAGTCCCAGGGTAAGGAGCTTAGCAGGTAGGTGGAGGCGAGGGGGGGGGGGCAGGGGGACTTATTCGCTACTGGCCGTGTCTCACCAAATCGCTTCAAGTTGAAAGTCTATGGTGCAAGTCTATGACTGGGGTTTATCTTTTTTTCTTTAATTTCTTCTTTTTTTTTCTTTTGTTTTGTCTACAGATCTTAGGCGAGCGAAATCCGTGGACAACCCTTTAAAAGAAACAAGAAATTGCATATCCAAAAATAAGGTGGGCGAAATTCATAGACCAACTTATTTTCTTGGTGTGGCATGATGATAGTCTCGCTGTGACCAGGGAGCGAGGAAGTAAGGAAGCACAGGGAGGGAGGAGCGAGGAAGTAAGGGAGACCAGGGAGGGAGCAGCGGGGAAGTAAGGAAGCACAGTGAGGGAGACAGTGAAGGAGGCAATCAAGTGAGGTGGGAGGGAGCAAAGGCATGGAGCGAGCTAACAAGTGGTACTTTCATAAAGTTATTGCTGTTTTACTGTACCAACTTGTGGGACCTTAAATTTATTCCTATTTTATTGTATCAGCTTGTGGGACTTTAAATGTATTTCTGTTTTAGTTAGTGAACTTGTGGGACTTATTCCTGTAATACTGTACCAAATTACTTGTGGGACTTCAAAATTATTCCTGTTTTACTGGATCAACTTGTGGGACTTATTCCTGTTTTGCTCTACCAACTTGTGGGACTTCAAACTTATTCCTGTTTTGCTCTACCAACTTATTTCTGTTTTACTGGATCAACGTGTGGGACTACAAACTTTTTCCTATTTTAATCCACCAACTTGTGGCTCTTACTTCCAGTTTTACATTCGGTTTGTACCAGGTTCAGGTTGTAGGTCGGCTGGTATGAGATTTATCATAGTCAGCAATTTGGCACATAATGAATGCACCAGTTGTGGTGGCCACCACGGCCCATTGAAAATATACCCACTACCGGTACCCGATATACAACGTTACACTAGACTGTATGTTGGACTAAACTCAAATGTATCATATAATTGGGTTTAGCCTGCAGCCTACCTGGAGCTGGCACATAAGAAAATCGCCTACTGTTTGTATTAGTGAAACAGGAAGTTTAAAGTCCCACAAGTTGGTACATTTAATGTACCAACTTGTGGGACTTTACACTAAAAAATGGGTTTGAAATCCCACAAGTTGATACAGTAATTTTACAGGGATGTTTTTCATCAAATAAGTATTTTTGCAGATGTCAGGTACATGTGAACGATCCAGCGGTGGTAAATTGAAAGTTATTCTCTATATATACAATGTGAGGTTTCAAGAGTCTGCTACAGTTTATGTTCTATACTTGTGATGTTATCTCTTCGACTTGTGTATACTTTCAGGTTTCTACTGCAAGTATCTGTAAGTATGTTTGTTGAACCGTTTTAGGGGAGTTGTGCTGAGGTCTTGTGAGTAGGCCTTGGTGCAGACTTGTTTCTGTGCCCTGATGGGGATTTTTGAATGTACTCCATTGGAAGCACGGTGTTCCTTGTTCTTTGGGCAATTGATAAGTCCTGTTTTGCTCCTGTAGTCAATCCTTTTGTTTGTCCTCAGCAGGACTCAAGTATAGACAAGTTGTTTGCTTGTCCTCATCAGGACTTGAGAATATGCTGGATAAATACATGAAAACCTCTCAGGATATATTTGATATTTACTCAATATCAACTCAATCAAACTTATTTTGTGTGTGCAATGTTATCTTATGACAAGACAGCAGATCATCACTGGTTCATCCCCAGTGGTCCTACACAATACACAGACAGGCTACACCACACTGATCTCAGTGTCAAGTTTTTCTCTACCAATTTCAAGTTAACTTGAGAAAGCTTGAAGCCATCTCTCTCCTCTATAGTCCTATGCATTTACACTCTTCATATGAGGTTTAGCCACTGAAACTAAGGTGCTATGCATGGAGAGTGTATGGACAGATTTCTCATTCTCCTCAGCAGGAGATAACGTCCATGATCACATGGACATGACAAATGCTTCTCCTCAGCAGGACACAACTTCAAGAAGAATATAGACATGACAAATCCTGCTGCACAGCACTAGATATGTGTCTATAGATGCATAAACATTCTCTATAGATGCATAAACACTCATAGTGTTCTATAATGTAGTTATGAGGTATGTTATATCTTCAAGTTTTTTTAACGTACCAGTAGTCGACTTTCATCCCTTAGTAAAACAAGGATTCGAAGTCCCACAAGTTGGTACAGTAAAACAGGAAGTTAAGACTTTGTATACACAAAAATGAAGACTGAGCAATGGTGTTGGTTTAATGGTAGGGTTAGGGGTTAGGGGGCTGCATACGTGTGGGGGGGG
Organism: Harmothoe impar; assembly: GCA_947462335.1. NCBI lineage: Eukaryota > Metazoa > Annelida > Polychaeta > Phyllodocida > Polynoidae > Harmothoe > Harmothoe impar. The sequence goes on along the minus strand of OX381717.1, from coordinate 39,585,426 downwards.
GAGGGCGGGGGTCATTTGGGACATGTTATTAAATGTTAGGGTTGGGAGAAGTGTATTGATGTGGGGCAGGGGGTGGGACTTCTGTTTATCAAACGTTGGGGATGTGTATTGGGGAAGAGGGTGGAATGTTTGTTAATTAAACTTTGGGGATGTGTATTAGGGGAGGGGTCGGGACTTGTGTTGATCAAACGTTTGGGATGTGTATTGGGGGAGGGATGGGATGTTTGTTCATTAAATGTCAGGGTTGAAGGGGGCGTATGCCAATTAAACGTTTTGATTGGAGGAGTGTATTGGCAGAAGGGGGTGGGATGTGTGTTAATTAAAAGTTAGGGTGGGAAGTGTACCAGGCCCAGGGTATTGGGAAAAGGGTAGGACTTGTGTTTATCAAACGTTTGGGATGTGTATTGGGGGACGTGTGTTCAAACGCTACTCGCTAGGCCTAGGGTTGGGGAATACTAGTACCTTAGGGTGCGTGGACACTTAGGGTGCAGACACTTAGGGTGCATGAAAATGGACACATAAGGTGCAGGGACACTTAGGGTGCAAAGGGCAGGACACTAAGGGTGCAAAACAATGGACATGTAGGGTGCAGAGACACATAGGGTGCAAATCACAAGACACTTAGGGTGCAAGTATTTTGTCATAAAGGCATTATCTATTTATCCATATACAAATCATATATTGTACAAAGGTTTAGTTATTGTAACTTTCCATGGCTTAATGAAGGTATTTTAGGCCAAGAGTTTAATTGTCTCCAAAATCGTGACATTTGAGCCTTACCGTAAATTCTCGCGTAGAAGCCGCGGCTAGTACGAGGGTCAGATCGCTGATGTGGCTTATAGGATCGGCCCATGGTCTGGGTGCGGCTTATACGCGAGTTTTTGTTACTTTAGTACAGTATTAAAGCCACCATAATCAGATGGCCAGTGCGGCTTATAGGATCGCCAGAAACTCGGGGTGCGGCTTATACGAGAGTTAGGCTTATATGCGAGAATTTACGGTAGTTCTACTCTTAAAAATGCCCCAAAAAGAGGGGGGCGCTTATTATGGGGAGGGCGATTTTTACGTCGAATACGGTAATCTATATTTTTGTCAGATTTCTGTCCCCATTTTTAAAATGGCGGTTATGTTTTTTCAATTCTCACCAATTTATCCAAGATAATGATCAATTAAACATTAGTTTTCCCAAATTATACTCCACAATACTTACAATTTGCACCCCAAGTTTTGATAAATTTCTCCCACAATTTACCAATTTTCCATTGCTTAAAGCATCTAAATACTTTGCACCCTATGTGTCCTATAATTTGCACCCTGAATGTCTCTGCACCCTAAGTGTCCTGTGTTTGTACCCTATGTGTCTCTGCACCCTACATGTCCATTTTTATGCACCCTAACTGTCTGCACCCTAAGTGTCCACGCACCCTAAATGTCTGCACCCTAAGTGTCCTTGCACCCTAACTTACCAGTTACCGGGTTGGGGAAGGGTATTGGAGAAGAGGAGGTCGGAGGGGTGTTTATTGACTTTGGAGATATTTGCTGAAGTGTACTATATTAAACTATGTATGATCATGAGACATAAATCAATATACGGCACGGTTAGGCCTACGGTAGTGTAGGCCTATGCAATGATCATAATGTTGTGAGACCATCAATAGACAATACGTCATCACTCATGAATGTAAATTTTATGACTTGAAGTTGAGTTGAGTTAGAAATCAAGTTCCCAATCCCTTACCTTTTTAGCCTTCCTATGCCCGCTGGTACGGACACGATGTTGTTAGCACCTAGGTAGAGACATCGTAGCTCTAAAAGATCTGTAAGTTGTTGGGGGAATTCAGTCAATAAATTCCCACTCAAGTTCACGACTTGCAATGAACGCAAGTTACTGAGTTCTTTTGGCAAGCACTCATTGTCAAAGTGATTATTCCTAGCAACTAGAGTCCTGAGGTGTCTTAGATATCCTAGTTCTTTGCTGAGATAACTCATGTGGTTGTTGCTTATGTCTAGTGTTATTAAATTGACAAAGGATCCAATGGCCCGTGGTAGGGCTGTGATCATGTTGTGATTCAGTTGTAAACTCCTCAGCTGACCCGACCGTCCCAGCAGAAAATCAGGGAAGTTGTCCAACTCTGAATAAGACAAATCTTCACTGTTTTCCACCAAGACATCCTCGTCTAAGTTCACGCCTGCCATCTTGAAGTGTCTATGCGTGTGTTACTAAAATCTCATCCGTATATGAGAAGGGGAAACCGCATTTTGATGTTCCTGCGGTTGCAAAGGTGTTGCAGAGACTGGCTTCTCCTCCAGTTCTCCCCAAAGAGACTTTTGCTGACGATTGTGTTCGATATCATGGGTTGAAATAGTATGTAACTTAGGAAACCTATCATCGAATATCTTATCAATATTTCAATGTGTATGGCTCTGACTAATAAAGTGATATATTGATTGACTGCTAAATATAGTATCAGTTTTATATAATGGGCCACTCATTCAAATAGCCCGGATTGAGTTGATTATTCTCATGTTTGAGTAGTCGAACACGGCCATAGAGCACGTCTGTGGCTCGTGTTATGAATCTAGGTCATGACCCCAAACCAGGATAACAAAGCACTTTGCGTCTTCCAAACACTGTTTACCTCAAATTCTTATGATTTATGCCGTAAAAACCTATCCCTCCATATTCACAAGTATAATATATGTTACTTAGAACCATTGGATATCTATCAATTTAGATAAATCGCCATACAAAATCAATAATACGTGCACCGGGAATTGACCTAATTGATTTCAGGTGCGCCGAGGTCAAGGACGTCAGCCTCGTTCTGAACATTACCAACATGGCCGACAAAAAGGTGGAGGACCCGAAAATAGGGGAAGAAAATGCCGAAAACACCTCGCCACCGGCTCCATCTGAGAAGAAAGTTGTGGCAGATGACCCTGAATTAGACGATTTATTAGACAGTAAGTTAATTTCGCATAAAATTGTTTATTAGACTTCTCAGGGCCAATAACCATGCGACTACGTGTGTCACTGTTGGTAGTTCTGCCGTGGTCCGAAGGCCGAGCGTCTGCTCTTGCCACCTAAGTCAGTGTCACTACTGATATGAGATAAGATATAGCCTATTGAAGATCTGTAACTAAGATAACAGGTGATTATGATAACAAATTAAAGTAAAGATAATGGCACAGTGTCCCTAACTCACTATGACGTAGGGGCTAGGCTACTATACGCCATTCTCGGGAGCAGAACCTACGTCACAGACTGACAGAGTAGGCCTACAGTGTGGCCCTTATCAGGCTTATCTCCCCTAAGATAACACACTCCCAAAGGGGTTAAGATACATAAGCAATGAACTAGGAAAATGTGTTAAAATCCTTATCGCAAGAGATCTAATTTACCTATAACAAAAAGGGTTGCAAAATCTCAAAGGTATTCATAATATACCCTTCATATTTGAGATGTGCTTTATTCTAATGCCATTATTTGCTGAGAAAATAACAAGTACCGGTATGCGACTTTTCTTAGTACATTGCCTACGTAGCTAGACCCTTTGTCTCCCCCTAGCGACCAGAGCTTCTGCGCCCAAGAATTACACGGTACTAGGACTAGGTCTAGGGCCTAGATCTACCGGCGGTAGGCCCCCCTACTCCAATTAATTTTCAATTTCTAAATACTGAATTATACTTAGTGTGTTCTATATAGGAACAGTTTTCCGATACCGGGATCTCTAACAGATTTTCATACATCTAAACGTACATATCTTGAGAAAGAATGCACTTTACATTATATAAAAATACCTCATAGAAGCCAAGCTATAGATTCTCTACCTTTTTAAAGAAAGAAAAAGGAATATTTTCTGGTGGTTTTTTTTCTCCTGTAAATGAATATGCAGTAGGTAACCTGGTAACCAATATCTCTGTGTACATACTCCTGTGCAGACTGCAGGGTAGGGACAAGGGCTGATTTTGTACTTTACCGGTACTTCACATAAAGTACCCGGTACCGGTATTTATATTGGTCCTAGATTCTAGAAGGAGCCCCCATCCCCAGTTTTTAATCCAAGTCAAAACTCAATGTATTCCAGTATAGTAGGCCTACGGTAGGCCTACTAAGCAAGGGCATTCTAATGCTGTACAGCATTAGTATATGGAGTTAGTACCGTAGTTTTCTCAGAATTAATTGTCAAAGGTGGATCCATTTTCATATCACTGTTATCAGTGGAGTAATCGTGATGGGTCGGGCCAAAGATGTGTCATATATGGTATCAGTAGGGCCTACTCCATCCCCAGCTTTTGATCCAAGTCGAAACTTGAACAAAACTCAATTTATTCAAATACCGGTAGTACTAAGCAAGGGCTTTCTAATGCTGGACTGCATTAGTATATTGGGTTGATGGCTTTCTCAGAATTAATTGTCAAAGGTGGATCCGTTTTCATAACAGTGGAGTAATTCTAGTGGTAATCCTAATTTGCATAACACCCGAGGCAACCATAAGGCCTACTGGGCCCCCTCTCCCGCGTCCCCCGCCGTGTCCTATCTATTCCCCCTCCATATCTCTTGTCCTAGCTTATGTCCATGTGGGAATAGAGAAAATCTAATGACACTCTAAGAATTCATAGTATAATACCGGTATCCTTACTAGTAATGTGCCTCTTTAATAAACACATAACTAAAAGACTATTTTTTGTTGCAGGTGCTCTGGAGGATTTTGACAAGCCTCCTCCCCCTAGTAGTGCTGCAGCCGAAGCTGCACCGCCGTCACCTGCTGCCGGACTAGACCCCTCTCAGGTACACACACACCAATATATCCCTAAGGCCAAAAACAAAAAGAAGTTGTGTTCAGCTATCCCTAGCGACCCTATTTTTTTGGCCCTTCCCAATTTTTATTTTTATTTTTATTTTTTTTTTTGGAAGGCATTTTTGTGTTTTTTTCTACCAAAATACGTTTTTTATTAAACCAGCCCCTTCGGGGTCTGGCATTATGTATGTGTGTGGGGGTGGGGGGGGGGTAGGCCTAGTACTACTATAAGTCGTCCTCCCCCCCCCCCCCCCCCCCCTCCATCGCCTTGGCTGACTGGCAGTGCATGGCGCGGGAAGAGGACAGGATGGGCGTCCCTGCGCCCTAGATAGCGCTTGCCAATGTTGTCATGGAGATGCGTCCTTATCAACACAGGCTGACCCCGTTCTGGGCCGTCCATCGAGTGGTACGAGTCAAAAGTTTATTAGCAGATATATCAATCATTTGAATGTGTTATCCCATATTATCAACTTGGGGTGACTATACCCTTCGGGGTCTGGCATTATGTATGTGTGTGGGGGTGGGGGGGGGGTAGGCCTAGTACTACTATAAGTCGTCCTCCCCCCCCCCCCCTCCATCGCCTTGGCTGACTGGCAGTGCATGGCGCGGGAAGAGGACAGGATGGGCGTCCCTGCGCCCTAGATAGCGCTTGCCAATGTTGTCATGGAGATGCGTCCTTATCAACACAGGCTGACCCCGTTCTGGGCCGTCCATCGAGTGGTACGAGTCAAAAGTTTATTAGCAGATATATCAATCATTTGAATGTGTTATCCCATATTATTAACTTGGGGTAACTATACACGTATTTACTGAGAAATCCCGTCCTATTCGGTCACAATTGTTTGATAAATATGTTATTTCAGTGCCTTTTTGATGCAGCAAAAGATGGCGGAATTTCTGGGATTCTCTGCCTCTTGTTACTAGCCCCACAGTACGAGAGTATTTGAATACTTGATGTTCTTTTCTTTTAAATACAATTAGATTATGAAAGTTGATTTGATAGGGAGAACAATCATTGTATGTGAGTTGCTCTTAATAATTTTTGAAGTAAAATGAAAGAAAGAAACGAGTTACCTTTGAAAAAAAAACATACTTGCATGTAGCCTCTTTTGGTTTATCTGTTCCCGGCGAGAACCCAGGCCTAATTCAATGGGATGGTTCGCTGGTGCCAACTAATGCCGTTTTATATATAGGGGAATGAAACTTTTTTTCTCGTAAAATTATACGAAAATTGGAGGAATTTTGTCTCAAAATCCTTTAAAAAAAATAGGTTAAAAAAAAAAAAATCGACCTACCTACCATACTTTTTTTGGGCTTTTTTTTTTTTTTAAGATAAGAAGGAAAGCACTACATGCCGTCCAATAGTCTATATCCTTAGGAGCGCCAGTGCTTTATGTAGAGGGGCTACCAAAACGTTGTGATGTGTGTAGTAAAAATGGCCTCCCAAATGCCAGTGCTTTATGTTGGGGGGCTACCAAAACGTTCTGATGTGTGTAGTAAAAGTAGGTTCCCATATGCCAGGGCTTTATGTTGGAGGGCTACCAAAACGTAATATGTGTAATGGATTTTTGAAGTTTTTGGCTTCCATACAGTAATGATGCGTATTAAAGGATTTATTTCTCTCTATTTTTAATATAAATTCCCCTGCCTAATACACATAAACCCACTCTGGTAACTCTAGTTGCAAAAGCAAAACGTTTTACAACATTTTGGCATTCCTGTCATTAGAATAGGTTTTTTAAAGCTAAAACGTTTTAGAACGTTTTGACAGCAGCATTTATAAACAACGGCCAAGTGCCAAAACGTATTAGACTGTATTGAAGGTTAAAATCATTCAAAGGAAAACGTTTTAAAACGTTTCAGCGGCAGCATTTATAAACAATGGCCAAATGCCAAAACGTATCAGACTGTATTGAAGGTTAAAATCTTTCAAAGGAAAACGTTTTAGAACGTTTTGGCAGCAGCATTTATAAACAATGGCCAAATGCCAAAATGTATTAGACTGTACTGAAGGTTAACATCATTTACAGATTTACAGATTTACAGACAGATTAGGACATGCAGAGACAATATGCCATTGACTACTTTCAGAAAAAATCATGGGATTCTATGAACTTTTAGGCAAACTACAGGCGGTCAAAAATCGGTGAGAATAGGCCAATAATCGGCCGATTTTGTGCATAAATGCGCGATCGGTCCTGAGAGATAAAGGAAGAGTTAGGGGGTCTGTCCTCATCAGAGTCCGTCCATCTTGTACCTTATGCTATGATTGACACACACTAGGACCCGAGCACAGGCTGTGTTATGCACCTCCCATGCACCCAATAATATCCTTACCATAACGACCCCAGAGTGGCAGTCCGTGTAATAGGGAATGGTAACATTGAATCATCATTGAATCAACATTGACAACCATGTATCAATGTTGATTCAATGTTCTGTGCCCACTAGGATAGCAGGACTGTATATAAACAGTCCTGCTATGTCACAGTGTGGGCAAACAAGGCCTACACGCTTGGGGTGACTCCGCAGATATGAAAATGGATCCATCTTTGACAATTCATTTTGAGAAAATTACCTATCCCACATACTAATGCCGTATAGGATTAGAAAGCCCTAGCCTAGTTGTATATGAATAGATTGAGTTTTGTTCAAGTTTCCACTTCAATCAAAATCTGGGGATGACATACGGATAACATATTTTAGGGCCGACCGGTCGGAGTGACTCCGCAGATATGAAAACGGATCCATCTTTGACAATTAATTTTGAGAAAACTAGCTATCCTACATACTAATGCAGTATAGGATTAGAAAGCCCTAGCCTAGTTGTATATGAATAAATCTATGAAGTATTAGCTTTTACTACTTCTTGGCAATTAGATTAAAATCGTCCTGTGTATGCTACAAACTTTTTGCCAGTAATAAAAATTACCAACAACAAACAACTCACTATGGGAGTGGATGGCTAAATCCGACATGGCGACATGGCCTTTTCTAAAAATTGACCTGCGACATGGAGTTTGGTGACATGAGGGAAAAAATAAGTGACATGACATAGGGTTTTTCTTGAAATCGACATGGGACATGAGAAGTTCTTAGAGGCGACATGGGACATGATGATTTTAAGTGACATGACATGGACATTTCTTAAAATCAACATTCGACATTGGGACCCCCCCCCATCTAGACCCCCCTCACTGTGGTAAATTTGTACCACAATTAAAATGATTTTGGAATATACCCACCTCACATAATGTTACAATTATTCAACTTACTTAATTCTTTAAATCACATCTTCCTGATGTCTTTCAAATCTTTCAAAGCAGGTCATATTGATATTATCATGTTACATTGAAAAGATGTCTGAAGAATGATGTCTAAACCATTTGCATATAGCACGTCATGAGGCTAAGAATATGATGTAACCATATGTAGTAAATATCTATTGAGAAAAGATGATGTGATTAGAGAAAAGATGATGTGATTAACTACAAGCTTTGCTAGCTGCGAGGGGGCTAGAGCACAGGGTACCAGACCAAATGACGTAGAGGTACAGGGTACCAGACCATGCGCCCACCGAACACCCGACCATGCGCCCACCGAACACCCGACCATGCGCCCACTGAACACCCGACCATGTGCCCACCGAACACCCGACCATGCGCCCATCAAACACCCGACCATGTGCCCATCAAACATCTGACCATGTGCCTACCAAACACCTGACCATGTACCCATCAAACACCCGACCATGCGCCCACCGAACACCCGACCATGTGCCCACCGAACACCCGACCATGCGCCCATCAACACCCGACCATGTGCCCATCAAACACCTGACCATGTGCCTACCAAATACCTGACCATGTGCCCATCAAACACCTGACCATGCGCCCATCAAACACCCGACCATGTGCCTACCAAACACCCGACCATGTGCCTACCAAACACCCGACCATGTGCCTACCAAACACCCGACCATGTGCCCACCGAACACCCGACCATGTGCCCATCAAACACCTGACCATGTGCCTACCAAACAACTGACCATGTGCCCATCAAACACCTGACCATGCGCCCATCAAACACCTGACCATGTGCCTACCAAACACCCGACCATGTGCCCACCGAACACCCGACCATGCGCCCATCAACACCCGACCATGTGCCCATCAAACACCTGACCATGTGCCTACCAAACAACTGACCATGTGCCCATCAAACACCTGACCATGCGCCCATCAAACACCCGACCATGTGCCTACCAAACAACTGACCATGTGCCCACCGAACACCCGACCATGTGCCCATCAAACACCTGACCATGTGCCTACCAAACACCCGACCATGTGCCGATTAAACACCTGACCATGTGCCTACCAAACACCCGACCATGTGCCCATCAAACACCCGACCATGTCCCCATCAAACACCCGACCATGCGCCCACCAAACACCCGACCATGTGCCTACCAAACACCCGACCATGTGCCTACCAAACACCCGACCATGTGCCTACCAAACACCTGACCATGTGCCTACCAAACACCCGACCATGTGCCCATCAAACACCTGACCATGTGCCCATCAAACACCCGACCATGTGCCCATCAAACACCCGACCATGTGCCTACCAAACACCCGACCATGTGCCTACCAAACACCAAACCATGTGCCTACCAAACACCCGACCATGTGCCTACCAAACACCCGACCATGTGCCTACCAAACACCCAACCATGTGCCCATCAAACACCCGACCATGTGCCCATATACATCACAAAACTGAAAAGATAGTTGTCCAGTTTCATCAATCGACATGGGTGATAGAGTGAATATTTAGGGCTTTATTTTGGGGCACAATATATTGACCTAATTTCCCTGCTACCCAAGTCTATGTACTGACTTGGGTGTTGAATTGTTACACCGTGGATAAGGTCGACACCTTTGTATATTAAGATTCTTGAATCAATTGTTAAATTTTTGGCCAGAAAATGTTCTTAAATTGCGGTTAAAACACATGTTTTAATGGTATAATTATTTATAGCATAATGAAAATGATTATCATTTATAGCATAATGAAAATGATAAGATATTATGTATCTGGATACTACTAGAGCACTACTGTGCATGTAGGGCGTTGAGCATGCACCCAATGAAAAATTCTCCAACCTACTAAATGTTCTTTGGAGGGTAGTGTAATTACTGCATCTGCTGCCAAAACGTTCTAAAACGTCACATCAAAACGCTCTAGTACGTTTTGGCATATCAGCCCTGCAGAAAGCCTGTTGCTAGGGCGTTCTAAAACGTTTTTTCATTATACATATAAATACTAAGAGCTGTAGAAACCCTGCTGCCAAAACGTTTTAAAACGTTTTCATTCTACATCAAAACACTCTAATACGTTTTGGCATATATAAGCCCTGCAGATATAATGTTGCCAAAACGTTCTAAAACGTGATGAAACATTTTCAAGATGGAGGAATTAAATTGAGCATGGGATAGCCAAGTACTGTTAAAACGTATTTCATCAAATTAGTAATTAACTCAATATATTGCATAATGCATGCTATAATTGGTTAATTTTTGCATTCTAGCAATACCTGACGTGTTTCCCTATACAACAAACCTATCAAAAGAAAAATTGATTGTACATAACATTATGTCACATGTTCATGAAAATGGCATGTTTTTCTATAGACTGAAATAATTAACAAATTAGCACATTATGCAACCAATTAATGTACATATCCAACTAAGGAGATTACACCAGTTTCCCTTGAGATAGAGACAAAATGGAGCTATTTTAGAATATCCAACCGTTATATTCATAAGTTAACCCTTAACTGAAATATTCAGTATCAAAATATCTATAAAATGCAGAAATCCTTGGCATTTGGGACCACCTAGCCTTCGAAATCCTGGCATCTGGAAGGCCCCTTTTATTCCCCACATCAGTACGTTTTGGGGGTCCACTGACAGAAAGCACTGGCATTTGGAGGGCCAATTTTACTCCCCACATCAATACGTTCTGGGGGTCCACCTGCAGAAAGCCCTGGCATTTGGAGGGCCCATTTTACTACACGCATCAATACGTTTTGGCTGTGCTAAGGATATATATATATTTGACTTTCAGATGGGGATGCAGGACCCGATGGCGCTGTTTGAGCAGGTGTTTGCGGCCGAGTCTGACGGAGGAGACATGCAGCAGCAGATGGCCGAGGCCATGAAGGCCATGATGGGAGACGACCCCGCCATGATGCAGCACCTCGACCAGCTCGCCAAGGCCGCCAGCGCCGCCGGTAATTAAACTTTCAGTGTTGCTGAAATGACACCCGCTTTTGCCGGCATAGAATCTTAATGGCCGTCGTAGGGCCTTAGGACGCAGGCCAGAATGGCCTGCCATAATCTCAGCTTTCTAATGGTGAAGAATTTATCAAATCAGCAAATCAGAAGCGAAGATAGGGCCATATTTGTAAAATTCTTTTGTATCAAATATTTTTTCAGTTTCTATTAAGTTTTTGCATAGTATAAAACAAGTTAAAATGTACTGGTAGTTTATGAAGGTATCTTGAAACATCAAAATTCATATGGCCTGCATGTGAAAAAAATGGCCTGCATATGATGCCAAGACACAGGCCACCTTGCCCTACGTTGCTTTCCAAGACTGCATTCATGCACCGTGACAACCAAGGGCATGATGAATTAATGCATTATGCCGTCCATAAAGGGTTAAGGGGTGGTGATATTTTTTTACCAACCAGCAGCTCCGCTGCCGGCGCTAGTGGCGCGGGAAAATCGTGCCGCAGCGTTCGTCTGCTCCAGAATATGGCATGGCGGGAATGCCTTAGCATATCGCAAGTAGGGTCGCGTTGTCGTAACATTTTCAATCTCCAACACTGAGTCCAACATAGAACTTATGATGGGGGCCTGCTTGGGACGCGGTGCATCGCTTGGTAGCGACCTGTTTTATTAGTAGTTGTAACAAGGGAGGGGGGGGGTTGATTTTGGATGGGGGAACCAAAAATTAAAGGAACCAGCACTGCCTTTGGTACACCATGATTTATAACAACACAGGCTAACAGCCCATTGCTCACTACCGGGGTAGTATAAATGAACGACATTTGAATAGAATTGAATTGATGGCAAAATACAATTGAATCTTTCAAGGTCAGATTTTATGTTTTCTAGATGAGTCGGAGGAGTCGCAGAAAGCATTCACCGACACGTTACAATCCACATTGGACAGCCTGTCACAGAATGCCCAGAATATGGAGGTACGCAAGGAGTCTTTGAGTATTATGGTAAAACGATAAAACTTAAACCCTTTAAGGGTCTTATAGTGTGTTAATTAATGCATCATGCCCTTTATCGACGTGATTTATGAATGCAGGCAGAGCTCTCTGGAACAAAAATGTATTGAAAATCACAGCAATAAATTATATGAGGTACCGTTTTCGACGTAATAAGCGCACACCCCCTAATAAGCGCACACCCCCTGTTTTTGGCCGATTTTAGACTACAAAGTACCAAAAATATTTCAATTGTTTACTCCAATTAAACTGTTAACTACTAAAAGGTGTCCATAATCATTTTTTAAGCGCACTGTGCGCTTATTACGTCGGATACGGTACATACAAGCCTTAAAAAAGGCACCACATGCGGGTGGGGGGGGGGTTATTAATGGGAGGGCGCTTATTATATTGAATACTGTAATTATAATATATCTTGTCAATGTTTATTTGCAGGGTGGTATGTCAGAGGAGGATATCATGCGGGCCATGGGGAACCTTAACATGGATGACGGCGGGGAAGGAGGGGACATGGACTTCATGCCCATGATGCAAGGCATGCTCAAGAGTCTGCTGTCCAAGGAAGTGCTCTACCCCTCACTCAAAGAAATATCCACAAAGGTAAGCTTTTATCTAGACATTAAAACTTCTCAGTGTTTTTTTGTGTTGTTTTTTTTCAAATCGGTCATGCTGTTGTCCGTGCAGATCCGATGAGAATTTTTTCCCTCGTATTTGCAGCTTTATCAGAAGAACTAATATTAGATTACACCATTTGGATTTTTAGTGTTTTTTTAAAATATTCTTATACATAGCCTGTTGGTTATACAAAAGTCAGATCCCCAGTGTGTGTGTGTGGGGGGGGGGGGGGGTGCTATATGCGAGATGCAGGTTATAACAATAATTTTAACAATAAAAATTATCAAACTCAAACTCAAACTATGATCATGGAAAATGACATAAAGTGGACACTGGCTCAATATTGCTATCGCCCGGCTACCTAGATCCATATACTTCAGTATAAAAATATATTCTCATTCATATGAAATGAATACTTTTGTTAAAAATAACAAAATGAATTAAATGTTTGCAGTATCCAGATTGGCTCAGTGAAAATAAGTCAACATTACAAGCGGAGGAGTACACAAACTACGAGCGGCAATACGACTATATGAGACTAATATGTGAGGAGTTTGAAGCCGAACAAGAATCGGACGCAGACGCCGTCAAAGCTCAACGCTTCCAGAAAATCATGGATATGATGCAACAAGTAAGAAGAAAATGATACCGTAAAACCACGCCTATACATGTGTTAAAAACCGAACTTGATTTTATGTTTATTGTATTCGACATACCGTAAACCTTGGCAATAAGCCGAATTTTATTTGGTGTTTTTATTGGGAGGGGTTACCCTAAAAAGCTAACACAATCTATCACCATTATAACGTTATAATGTAGTAGCCCTCCCTCTGTAGGGGGGGTTGCCCATTTTACTTTTTTCCCTCTACAAACATCAAATATAACATTTTCGTCTTACAGATTTACCCAATCATGTATTTGTGTATTATAGAACTTTCTATCAAAGTTTCATGAAGGTTTTTCTTGAAATAAATAATCTACGGCCATCTTTGTGCTGCAGACACCTGTTCTTGTGCCGATTTCACCGATTCTGGGCCGATTATAGCACTGTTAGCTATGAGAAAATGCTTCGTTTGTGTTTAACCCCAAAAATCACATACACTCCATCTATCAAACTTAAACATATTACATTCATTGTGTTCACTGTTGTCAGTGCTACCATACACACAAACGGAAATCCAAAAACTAATTTTACAAAACGCAATTTAAATGCATTTACAAAACCAAGAATTTGACATTTTTCTCTAGAAGCGGTTATCTCAAGAAATCTATTTTTTTCACACATCAAACTTAAAATATCACCATATATTTCATAGATATCATGAAGGGATATATCAGCTGTATATTTACCATCAATATGACGATTTCAAATAAATTACTTTGAAATAACAGATAATTTTCTGCTGCACATAGCAGTCCACGAAAATTGTCCAAAATGGTGATTTTTCTGTCCGATGGGAAGTAGGTATTGCATGCAGTGCCGATTTTTTCCATCTATTAAGGATTGTTTCATATATTTTTACCCACCGATTAATTCTTGGCATCTCATGGCAGCTATCATCGGTTTTCATTTTTCATTTTGACTTTCCCTTTTTATCACAATTGATGATCAATAACAAAAAGTTGGCGAAAATTCAAACTGCTACGTCATGTGCGCACTGCACATGCGCACCTGTCAACAAGGCAAGTTGCCTGGTTGCTAGGCAAGTAGCTACGGCGTCTTAGTGCCGTCACATAATGACAGAGGGCGCCACACTCCCGCTGTCGATTTAACAACAAATCTGTGTTTGCCGTGAAAATGGGGCACAGTTTGACATGGAAAAGGGGTACAGTTTGCCGTGAAAAGGGGGCACAGTTTGCCGTGAAAAGGGGGCATAGATTGCCGTGAAAAGGGGGCACAGTTTGACATGGAAAAGGGGGCATAGTTTGCCGTGAAAAGGGGGCACAGTTTGACATGGAAAAGAGGTACAGTTTGCCGTGAAAAGGGGGCACAGTTTGCCGTGAAAAAGGGGCACAGTTTGCCGTGAAAAGGGGGCACAGTTTGCCGTGAAAAGGGGGCACAGTTTGCCGTGAAAAGGGGGCATAGTTTGCCGTGGAAAAAGTGTAGACCTCGGGGTAGGCCTACGTCCACTATTATAAACTTGGGTAACTTGCCTTCAGTTTGCTATCTAAATCTCTGAAAAAAAATCTCCATCCCCCCCCCAAGAGGGGTCAACATTTTTGCCGAGGCCTAGGCCTACACGAGGAAAAAATAGACAGGGGGCCTAGTGACATATGGGGCATTTCTCAAAATCGATATGGCGACATGGGCATCTATCTTAAAATCGATATGGCGACATGGTGATTTATTAGAATCGACATGGGACCCCCCCCCCCCTTTCCCATTAAGGCCCCTATATAAGCCCATACTCATACAGTAGGCCTACCGCACCGGACATTGAAATAACACAAGTTTATTTGGTCGCTAATTACATGTAGGCCTAGGCCTAGTGGGCCTCACAAGTTCTAGAGTGAATGAGGTAGCCCTCCCTGGTTAGGGGGTCAATGCCCCCCCCCCCCCATCAAGGGCCCCCATGTACCATGTCGATTTTAAGAAATGACCATGACGCCATATCGATTTTAGGAAATGTCCCATGTCACCATCTATTTTCAGGCGATTGACATAGATATAACATCATCATTGTCACATAACCAAATTTAATGCTGTAACTAGTAACCCCTCCCTTTATTTTACTACATAGAAAATTGTGATGCTATAGTGGTGTAACGATATATTTTGATATAAGCCGAATTTTAAGCCCCAAACTCCTATTCGGCTTATAGGCGAGGTTTTAAAAATGTAGGAACATAGTGAAAACAAATTTCAAACACTTTTGTTATAAGCCGAATTTTACTCCCAAACTCACATTCGGCTTATAACCGAGGTCGGCTTATAACCAAGGTTTTACGGTAGTAAGCTAAAAAAAAGAAGAAATTGTTTAGTTGAAAAATTGACCCCAAATATCCATTCTAATAAGCCCCCCTATGGCTTCTGCTCACCCCCATGTCTTCACACTTGGCTTAGCTGTGAATTGCTCTAAGTGAGACAATGGTGTGCAAAACAGTAACAAAATCGGAGAAGATAGATCAAAAGTAACAAATCAAGTAGTAATTTCACCCTTTACCGTTTACAGATGCAAAACTTTGGTCAACCGCCCAAGGAGATTGTAGGAGATATGGTATGTATTAGATAACTGTTGCGTACATGTATTTCATTTTTCAATGAATTAAAGTTGCTTAAAGATGCTTAAAATTCGGCCATTTATGAACTTTAAGCTTTGTTTATAATTGCTTAGATTAAAAGAATCGTGAAATATACCAGGGGTAGACACTAACGCTGGCCCGGGAGCCAATGGCCTGTAATTTTGGGTCCGGGCCATTGGACCCGGGTGGCCCACGGGGAATTTTGCAAAATATTTGGGATCCTTGATAAGTATAGTCATGTAATATGTCGCTGGAAAGAGAAAAATGTTAGAAAATGAGGCAACATAACAAATGAATCAGGAACATATACGATTTTCTCTTTGAAAAAAAGTAGAATTTGTTCTCTGGACCACAACTGAAAGTAATTAGACATCAAATATCTTTTTAAAAAAACGTTCATTATCTCTGGATGTCCACTTTGTTCAATACTAGATTGAAATATGATTCAGTGTACAAACGGCTAGAAACTTGTTTCTATTTTTCAGATGCCAGGAATAGAATTTGACGACCAAGGGAATCCACAAGTACCAAACTTAGGGCAACAATGTTCTGTAATGTGATCTATCATGTTGTTTTAACCCTTTATGAGTTAACCATTTAAGTGTCGCATAGTGCTTTAATGTCCTACGTCGTCATGGTGCATGAATGCAGCCCAGGTGAGTCTACTTGCCAGAGCTGCATTCATGGTGCATCATGACGAGCCTTTGGGAGTGCAACAACCCCATAGGGTAGGCATGATGCATGAATGCAGCGCTAGTGCTGCATTCATGCATCATGATGACAAAAGGGAATAGTGCATTAAAGTAATATGCTGCACCCAAAGGGTTAATATTTTGTCTCCAAGGGTCTGGGTTCAGTTAGGTTAGAATATAATGAAATACATGTAAAAATGAGGTGTTCATTAATTCTAGTCTTGCCTATCTAAAACATAGGTTCTTTTATAGTAACTGGAGTGTTTACATTGCACAACAATGTATGAAGAAATCATGTTTGAAAAAAATTCACTCAGTTTCAGAGGTATTGACTTAATACAAGACCTTTATCTGTAAATGAATTTAATCCATCGTTTCAAAAAGATTGAGATAAAGTAACAAAGCCAAATTGTCAAATTTCTCTAACATGAAATAATTTTTCTAGGAATTCCAGTAATTTAATATGATTTGTTGACTGCAAGGTCAGTATGTTAGACAGTATGGTGCGAAAATCTGTTTCTATTGTAGAGAGATGCGGTTGAATGTAGTGAGACTGCAGATTGTATACTTAGTAATCTTGTTGCAGTCGAGGCGGTGGTCCGATGAACGATCGAAGCAGAATTTAACTGAATATTTGTGATAATACAAGTTATCCTGGAACAAATGTATACATTCATATCTACAGGGTGAAGGCTGAAGACAAAGTGTGTGTGGAAACTTAATAACTGGTTCCTGGGGTATCGTGTAGAGTTTTTAATTCGTTTCCCCACCGTGTACCTATTATCCAGGATGTTAAGGCCCCATGGGGATTGTGTCTTTGGTCTTTGGAGCCAATTGTATTCAATGCACTTTTTTTGTGCCAAGATAAATTACCACATAGCTAGCATTTCAGGTGTCACCGGTACTACGGTGTTGTAATAGCATTAATACCTATGAAATATCTTTTACAAACATTTTGACTTAGGCCAGTACCTCTCAGTTTACTACGTTTTTGTTTCTTTACTCTTGTTATGCTTTATTCAAGTTGCAGGAGTTGCCATTATATATTCTACGTCCAGATTTAACCCTTTAAGGACCGCATGATAGTACTTCAATGCATCATGCCCTTGTCATCATGATGCATAAATGCAGACTCGCCAGGGCGGCATCCAAGCATCATGAAGACAAAGGGCATCGCGCATTAAAGCTTTACACAGCCCTTAAGTAGTTAACAATACAGAAAATTTATTTGATTGAGAAAGTATTAGCGAAATGTCAGGCCTCTTTGTGTATAATAATTGCTGTAGAACGATTTAAACCCAGAACCAGTTAACATATGCAAGGATGAATTAGGAGTGATTGTAAATTTACCGTATATATTTTCCATCGGAGCGCAAAACCATATTCCATAATGTGTAAATAAAGAATGATATTAGAAAAAATATGGATTTGTTCTTTTTTTAAAAGGTATCACTTCAGATAGTTATACATGTATATTTCATCATCAGATCAGCGATACTATCTATCAAGCATCTAAGTTATCTGGACATAATTTAACCCATTAAAGGAAAATACCTTAAAACCTCAGGTAACTTGA
Source organism: Harmothoe impar (assembly GCA_947462335.1). Lineage (NCBI taxonomy): Eukaryota > Metazoa > Annelida > Polychaeta > Phyllodocida > Polynoidae > Harmothoe > Harmothoe impar. Next base: position 39,567,186 of record OX381717.1, on the reverse strand, counting down.
AAACAGGGGCAACTTATTTTTTAGGCGGTGTCATTGATCTCTATAGTGTTGTATCTTTATAGAGAATGGCACCTTCTTTACTATATTGTAGTCACTGGGTCCAGATCCTGGATTTAGGTAAACTTGGTACTTATGTGATGAAATTTAAATAAAATTAAAAATCTAGCTACCTGGAAATGTCTTAAAAAAATCCACATTTTTTTGTAATTCAGTGTGTTAAAATAGGGCTGTTTTGGGGCGAAAATCACTGCTACGGCACCGCTGTGAATGGGGATCTTTGTTATGAACACCACACCATTTTGATTTGCATCGTATACATAACTTTCCAAATAGATATCTATTTATTCAGACAGCATGTAGATAAGATTGGGGCTATCACATAGTTTGGAAATAAAATTCATATTTTAATCATTAAAGTGGGGAATTTAGTAGATCCTTAGGTTTTCAATATTTTAGGGTACCGTAAAACCTCGCTTATAAGCCGAATTTTAATTGGAGTTTTTATTTGCTACCGGTCTAAGCCAAATTTTAAGCCCCAAACTGTCATTCGGCTTATAGGCGAGGTTTTGATATATAGGAATATAGTGAAAACTTATTTCAAACACTTTTATCATAAGCCAATTTTTTTCTCTCAAACGCACATTTAGCTTATAACCAAGGTTTTACGGTAGTGTTTTCACACGTTTACAAGTGTAAGTTCAGGGTTGTTCAAGCGGAACCGGGAGTCAGCCTTTCTGGGAGCAGGTAGTCAATAGGTGAATTATATAATGAATCGTTTTGACATGTTTGTTTGTGCATATAGGCCAAGGTGCAAGGTCATGGTCACCCTGGTGTCCTAGAACTAGTTCTAGGTACGGACAAGGGGGAACAATATCAAAATCGCAAATACTGAATTTTCCCTAAAGCCAGCCAATTTGGCGAGAAAAAAATGAATTTTCTCCCAAAAACAGCCAAATTTGACAGAAAAAGGTTCAAAATGATTATATTTATATGATGTCATTAAAGTACACAATTGATTAATAAAATGCAATCGCACCGTCTCCAAGTATACAGAGTTGTTACTACAAAAATGATACAAAATGAAATGCTATCATATTTATACAAATTCGACAAGTTTAAGTTTTGGCTTATATTTTATTCATTTCCAAGACATTCTTGGGAGCAGGAGGCCTCGTTGCTAAGGCCAGGCAAAGGGTCTAGCTACGTAGGCAATGTACTAGAAAAAGTCACCTTTTAGCAATTTTCTCTTCAAATATTGGCACTAGAACATAATGCATCTCAATTATAGAGGATGTTTTTAATATCTTTCAGATTTTGCAATGCATTTTGTTGTAGGTTAACTAGATCTCTTGCGATAAGGATTCTAACACCTTTTTCTAGTACATTGCCTATGTATCTAGACCCCTTTGGGGAGGTGTTATCTTTGGGGAGATAAGCCTGATAAGAGCCACGCTGTACTGTGTGACGTATGTTCTGCTCCCGAGAATACATGTACTTGACAGTTTTAACCATTCTTTATATAGCCAGCAGTTATAATATAACTAATACATCTCTGTTATTCCGGCTGCAATTTGTATCATTAACAACTTAAAAAAAAAAAAGAAAAAGAGTAATTTCCTGTTACCGTTTAATTACTAAAACGGTAACTGCTACCTTCGGAGGCGACAACATTTCGGAAGCAGGGCATTTCGGAAGGGGGACATTCGGAAGCAAACAAATGATCTAAATATTTGATTTAATAATATTAAAGCAGAACTTTGTCCAATTTATGGTTCTACAAAGACAATGACCAAAGGTTGTTGCTTTTACTAGTTCTATCAGATGGGATGGATCTGTTTTACCATGGTTTATATTTCACCCCAATTGTCGATACTTCTGCAATACTTTATTTATTACTCCTGAAATGTCTGCACCCGATCTGTCCATGCTTTCAATCAGTCCAGTCTTCCGCAAAACCAAGCCTTGATATTTTTGGCCTCAACACATTTAGATGGCCATACGTAAAGGTACTTCATTGTAGGACAACATTAGGGAGAGGGAGTGGTCATTTTTTTTAAACGACAGCGGGGTGTGGGGGGGTCTGTGGAATTTCATTTGAGTCCGCAAACACTTTTTGGGTCCCCCTTGCTAGGGATCCTTTTTATTTTCCATTCCCTCCTGCCCAGCAAGGTTCAAATTCATATGTATGGAACCCCAGAAACAACAATTCTTTTTCGCTAAAAAGAGATGACATAAATTTGCCGCCCTTTCAAAGGGTCCAAATTTCTTTGCCCCCCCTCCCCCTCCCCCAAATCCACCAACAGTTCCCTCCTCCATCCTCTTCTGTTGTAAAAACATCGACCATTCCTGTCACCATACAACAATCATCCTACTAAGGGAGTGCTAATTTTTAACAAGGGGGGGTGCTGAGATTTTGCGCGGAGCGTGCAAAATTTTTTCACGCCCCTCCCCCTAGAGCAGGCTGAATGGGCGCATTCGCGCCCTTTTGTAGCATAGTAACGCGCGGGCTTTTCCCCTCAAAACAGGTTGAATTTTTTTTGGATTTTTTACCCCCCCCCCCCCCCAGTCAAGGGGTCCAAATTTTTTACCCCTCCCCCTGTTGTTAAAAAATGAGCACTCCCTCATTACACATCCATGTGGAATAGCGTTTAACTGCGACAACATATGCCCATCCAACAACCGCACAATCATCAGCAGTCGGGCCGATGATGACCCACGATGACCATCAGTGACGTCACACCACTCAATGATTTCCTACGGATTCATTGGTACCCCTATCCGCTGGTGGTCGGTCATTTCACGATACATTCTGGTTTTCAATCACTCTGGAGTTGGGTCTTTGGCGCTATACCGAACTCCCATCACCCACTGATCCAGTACCAAGCGCTCGCAGCGCCCCCTATCGAACCAAGGTCAAGGTCACTCAGTTTGACCTTTGACCTTGCGCCCCTGTGACCTTGAGAGGTCAGGGGGGTAGGTGGGTGTCCTTTATGACGTCAGGTTCCATCGGTGCGTTCCCGGGACACTCACGGCAGGAGTCGGTTGTACTCGATGAGAAGTGGCGACTTTTTGATGGCCTCCCAGGTCCGGGCCGCGTAATGGAACCTGCGTCACGAACACAAGAATACCAATATTAGGATTATAATTTAGGATCAGGATTTGGGATTAAGATTTATTACTAAGCTTCAATTGTAAATACAGGGATATTATTATTATTATTGAATGGAATTGAGAATGCTAGGACATTTATCTTAATTCTAAACTCCATTTATTCACCACACCTTAGGTGTGCATCGACCAGCTCCACCCCTTGTGAAAATCAAAATTATTTCCTTTATATAGCCAACAATTCTATGTGTGTATAACGCACTATGCAGGCCTTAAAGGGTTATTGGTAGTCAGACTTGTGAAAACACCAGCTCGCACCTTCTCCCTAAAGGACGGCAAAGGGTTCCCACAAATATTTCAAATTGAAATTCCATGACATTTCCATGACATTCCATGACAAAAATCTCAATTTTCCATGACATTTATAACATTTTTGTGGGAGGCGGGGGGCTTGGCCCCCGAGAAAATTTCTAAAATCAAGAAAGCAAATAGAAGATTTCTAGGAGATTTGTGATATTGCTTTCATTATTTTCATTTTCCATGACATTCCATGACACACAGCAAATTTTTACAAAATTCCATGACATTCCATGACTTTCTAGACAGCTTTCAAATTCCATGACTTTCCATGACATGTGGGAACCCTGTATAATGCTTGTCAATGTGTTGTAAACACTGCTGACCACAGATTCGTTTAATAGGTACATTATATACCAAAGGAATTCATTAGGCATTAAAGCAGAGCGCACCTTTTATGCATAGCTATTGAACGAAAAGCTGAAGCCAGCAGCCTAGGCCTCTTTGTTCCTACATGCAATTGGTCAGTACTTAGGCTAGGTACTTTGTCTTGACTAATAAGGATCAGGTCCACAAGTGGAGCTGATCAATTAACCATGATACTTTTGCGTATATCAATTTATTAAATTGGTAAAAAGCTTGCTAAAAGAAAAAAGATTTGAGGATTTTAATTCACAAATTTTGAAATATGGTAGTTGTATAACTACCGTTAAACCTCTCTGATAAGCCGACCTTTTTGGGGGATTTGGGGCCTAATTCGGCTTGTAATTTTGGCTCCAGCTGGGGGGTCGGCTTATAAGGGAGGTTTTTTATGCAGTCATTATAGTTTTAAACGATTAAAATGACTCACAATTCGGCTTATAATTTTCTCTCAAATTGGGGGGTCGGCTTATAAGGGAGGTCGGCTTATCAGAGAGGTTTCACGGTACCATATATTGGATAAGTATTCACACTGCATATATTTTCAGATTTTAAAACCCGCGAAAATATGTATAGCATGATAAATACGTTTAGAGTAGGCCACACTTAAAGTATACGACTCAGCCTACGGACTCTTCCCTGACCCTTTAAACACCGCACAGAGTTCTAAGTTACTCGCCAGGGCTGCATTCACGTATGATCTTTTTCATTTGGCCATGTATCCCCCGTATACTGAGATAGCTTTGGGTGTAGCCCCTATACTATACGGACTCACTCTAGCTATGCATTTAGGCACGTATACTGATACATGTATAGCTATGGGTGTAGCCAGCTCTCAGGCTGGTTAACCATGGCTACGGCACTCGGCTGCACCTCGTGCCTTAGCCATGGATAACCAACCCTCGTGCTCACTTATTCTTGTATTATTCTCTTGACACTGACCAGTTCCTCTCGGAGAGCGTGGTGTGGGTGAGGTTGCCGCGTGGTACCGCCAGCAGGTGGTTACGGAGTAGGCGCACCAGGTGCTCGAAGCTGGGGTGGCCCTGGAATGCCGACAGTAGCGACATCACTCCCTCTGTCAAAGTAGAGTTTACAAATTGTTAAGCCGTTTATTCTGATTTTTTTTTCTTTTTACCTCTGCCTGCCGAGAATTTTTGAGAATTTGACAAAAATGATTGTTAGAAAAGAATTAAATCCTGAGCAGGGAAAACTCAACATCTGACCTTCTAAAAGCAGGATTTATCATGTCTATATGCATCCATGGACATACCTTACCATTTAGCAGCAGGATAGGGAAAGGGTAGCCTTAGCATGTACATTTTAAATATTTAGCATTTTATCTGATAATCGGAAATTCTGACAAAACCTGAAAACCTACTTCCCTGGAATTTATCAATTTATCACATTTAAGCACTCTGTAGCCCTGAAAGGGTTAGAGGGGTGACCACCTACCCTGGTTCCCGTTGCTGGCAGTGACTTAAAGGTTAAAGGGTTAGAGGGGTGAACACCTACCCTGGTTCCCGTTGCTAGCAGTGACTTAAGGGTTAAAGGGTTAGAGGGGTGAACACCTACCCTGGTTCCTGTTGCTGGCAGTGACTTAAAGGTTAAAGGGTTAGAGGGGTGACCACCTACCCTGGTTCCCGTTGCTAGCAGTGACTTAAGGGTTAAAGGGTTAGAGGGGTGAGCACCTACCCTGGTTCCCGTTGCTGGCAGTGACTTAAAGGTTAAAGGGTTAGAGGGGTGACCACCTACCCTGGTTCCCGTTGCTGGCAGTGACTTAAAGGTTAAAGGGTTAGAGGTGTGACCACCTACCCTGGTTCCCGTTGCTGGCAGTGACTTAAAGGTTAAAGGGTTAGAGGGGTGAGCACCTACCCTGGTTCCCGTTGCTGGCAGTGACTTAAAGGTTAAAGGGTTAGAGGGGTGAACACCTACCCTGGTTCCCGTTGCTGGCAGTGACTTAAAGGTTAAAGGGTTAGAGGGGTGAGCACCTACCCTGGTTCCCGTTGCTGGCAGTGACTTAAAGGTTAAAGGGTTAGAGGGGTGAGCACCTACCCTGGTTCCCGTTGCTGGCAGTGACTTAAAGGTTAAAGGGTTAGAGGTGTGACCACCTACCCTGGTTCCCGTTGCTGGCAGTGACTTAAAGGTTAAAGGGTTAGAGGGGTGAACACCTACCCTGGTTCCCGTTGCTGGCAGTGACTTAAAGGTTAAAGGGTTAGAGGGGTGACCACCTACCCTGGTTCCCGTTGCTGGCAGTGACTTAAAGGTTAAAGGGTTAGAGGGGTGAACACCTACCCTGGTTCCTGTTGCTAGCCGTGACTTAAGGGTTAAAGGGTTACTTAAGGGTTAAAGGGTTAGAGGGGTGAGCACCTACCCTGGTTCCCGTTGCTGGGGGTGGCGGTGTACATGTTGGGCAGCAGGAAGAGGTTGAGGTCGGTGAGTGGACTCGGGACGGTCACCCCCGGTAGTGCTCCAGCCGCCACCAGACTAACGCCACCTGGTGGGCACCAGACACATCAAGGCTATCATTAAATGTGTATTTAATTGGTATGACCTGAAAATTATCATTGTATAACGGTCATACCATGGCTTTTTTGTCCAGACCTCGTATTATTATTATGTTACTGTATGAATAACATGTGTGAACATGCAGGTATTACCGGTACTCGAGCACTCGTAAATGCTTAATTTTGGCAAACCTCAAACCGTCATCTATATGAAGTCACCTGTATGTCATACACTGTAAACCCTGCATCTGATACCTATGGACAATAAAAGCTAAACTTTGTTAAAAAAAAAAAGAAAAAAAAAAGTGTAGATTATATAGGGTACCCACAAAAATTTCAGATTGAATTCCACGACATTTCCATGACATTCCATAATAAAAAGCTCAATTTTCCATGACATTATCGTAGAGGTCGGCAGCTTGGGCCCCAAGAAAATTTCTAAAATCTAGAAAGCAAATGGTACATTCTAGGAGATTTGCAATACTGTAAACGTATTAATTTTCGCTCAGTACATATTTTCGCGCATTTCGCGCACAGGCCTATGTGCGCGAAAATATGATGTGCGCGAATATATTGCACAAAAAATTAGCTTTCCAATGATGTCTGGCACTCTATATTGCACTACAGAAGAGACTCAAATGATACCACCACCACCACCACCGCCACATAGTTGGAGGGAGCTTGGGGGGCAAAATGGTTCAAAGATGTATTGTGTGATATACATCACAAGTGACCCAGGGCTTTTCCAATAGTGGATCGAAATGTTGATGCATAATGTTACATCAAGTAAAGTTGTTACATTTCAATATGGAAACGACACAGTTTGCATGCTGTCTGCGTGTAACACAGTAGAACGTTCCATTTTGCTCAAAAGCGTCTCACTTTTTTGTCTCACAGAAAGACAGACATTGTTCTAAATAATCACATCAGCTTTCTTTTGTCTAGAAACACTAACAAATAGAACTAGAGAGGATGTGCAAAGTCAGCTAACCAAACAACGATTTCTGGGGGAAAACCGTCTCACAGAGACCTAAGGTACCCTGGGCCAACAATAATATTGGGCTGTAAAACCCTTAATAATGGTCCGATTGAAAAACCGTAAAAACTGACATGTAGCTAAAGATAGCCTGGTTGCAGCTGCGCGAAAATATGATTGCGCGAAAATGCCTTTATGTGCTAGGTGCGCGAAAATTTAGCTGCGCGAAAATATCTACGTTTACAGTATTAATTTCATTATTTTCATAACCCATGATATTCAATAACACATTTTACAAAATTCCATGACTTTCCAGATAACTTTCAAATTCCATGACATGCCATGACACGTGGGAGCCCTGAGATATTACCTGACAAATATGACAATTTTCTTCTTTAACTGACATTTAACTGACTTTTAAATAAGGTAAAACTTATCTGATGAGTGGAAACCCTGCCTTTATCACCAAGATTTATGTCGCCACTAGAGTTGATACACTCCCGTAGTGCGACGTAATGTAACAAGGCCGGTGAGTAACTCGCCAGTACTGCGTCGGTGCACTGTGCCGACAAATGTCACTTTAAAGCAACATGTCGTCCTTGATTATACATACCTTTACACTTGAGTTTGGACTGGCCAAACAGGCCTAGTAGCACATCTCGCATAGCCTCGTAATTCTCTGGGCTGAAGTCATCTCGGCTGGCCTTGTTCAAGACGAACACTGTAAAATACCATTAATTCTTCTTTTAAAAGTACTGTAAATTACTAAGTATAACCAGCGAGTAGCAAATTTCAGACCGCAAATGCGGCTTGTATGATTTTTCAAAGTTGGGAGTGTGCCTTATACGAGGGTTTGGCTTATATTGTATATTGTATTCTAGGGTATAGATTTTTGTCAATACCAGTGCTGCCGAAATGATTTTTAATGGACGATGTGGGCTCTTGTACATCGGCCACAATGGCCGACCATGATCTGAGCTTTCTAAAAGTGAAAGAACTTTTCAGATAGCCCTGTTAGAAGCAAAGTTATGACCATGTAACGATTATCAAAAAAATTACCGGGTACACCTTTTTTAATACATTTTGTCTGTATTTATCAAAAAAATTACTTTTAAATTGGAATTTCATCTGGCCTGTGTAGAAGACAAATGGCCTGTGTACGATCTCGCTACACAGGCCACATTGGCCTGTGTGCCTAAAATGTTTTCGGCAATGCTGCAATACTGACCAATATGCGGGAAGTGTTCGGGACTCTCCTCTGCCGACGCTCCATCGTGACCAGGGCCAGGTGTCGCTGGCTTCAGCATCTCGGCCGTTTGTATTAAACTGGAATTTTATTTTCAAATTTTATTAATATAAATTAGGTAACACTCTATGTAGGAATATTGTATACACTATATAGACATTGCATTCACAAAAAAAATGTGATCATAAATATTTACTGGGATTGAAAACATCAGTTTATTTCTCAGAAAGGCAGTCTCATATTATTAAGGGATTTTTCTCTGTGGTTTTAGAGTATCATCAGAGATGAAATAGTCGACGAAAAGCAGGTAATCTTAGGATTTACCTGAACACTCGGCAGAAAATGGACATGTATGTAATACAGAACTTTAAGCGGAAAAGCAGGAATTCCTGCAAAACTAGGAAAAGTGGCATTATATGTAATTCTTGCTTACCGTAAGAAATCAAAGTCAGCAAACCAGTCGAGGACGACAATGACCACATTGCAGACAGTCATCAGGAAGGTTGCGATCATCAGAGACTGGTCGGAAGGAACAAAGGTGATATTAGCATTTCATTCATCTTTACCAAAAGTGAATCAGAACCAGCTTAAATTTGATACCAATCCAACCTGCCTATATACGATGCGGCTTGTACGAGAGGCTTTGGAAGTACCGGGTACTACAGAACTGAGGCAGCTCTAGTTAAACCTGCAGATCTTGCTGCACGTCCAGTAACAGTCAGAGTGCAGTCGGGACAGGTACTCAGCCCTATATATAGGGGCGCTGGGCCTTTAAACCCCCTGCGTAGGATTTCCACGAAAAACAAAACTCTTGGTGTGGGGTAATTTACCCGCTTTAATCCATGTAATCCATTGATAATTTTACTTTTCAAAAGGGAAAAGGAAATAAGCATTTTGGAAAATACGCCTCGCGAAATCCAATGATCAACTTTTTTGTGGGGGGAGGGGATTAATAAAAAAAAAAAAGATTTTAAAGGGCTACCTGCATCTGTAGACAGTTCTCGGCAGAGGTGTACTCTGACGACAACTTCTTCTCGTGATGTATCATGAGGTCCAGGATGGAGGAACTCAGCATCGCCTACAAAAAAAACACCAAACAGAAACTGGGAGTGCATCATGCCCATAGGGTCGGCATGATGCATGAATGCAGCACTGGAGAGTCAATTGTCAGTGCTGCATTCAAGCATCATGCTGAGCTTTCAGGAGTGTTTCAACCCCATAGGGTCGGCATGATGCCTGAAAAGTGAATACAGCCCTGGCGAGTGACTCGTCAGTGCTGCATTCAAGCATCTTCCCGACCTTGACCCCCCCCCCCCCCACCCCCGGTTTGAAAATAGATTTCAGTATTATCTTATGTATAAAACCCCGCCTTTTAAAAAAATCCCATAATAAAATTCGTCTTAAAGGCGGGGTTTTACAGTTTTATATTAAAGAACTATGTAGTTGATTTTCCCCTTACTGGTACTATGTAGCTCTACAAGGGTTAAACTAGATAACATTGACAAAGTTCCGACTTAAAGTGGCCCCAGTACCTGCGTATCGAGCAGCATGATGCGCTCTGCGGTTACAAACATGTCGATACCCAGCGTCTGATGCACTCCCACCTCCCGTGCCTCCTTGGTCTGCGGCCGAAGAACGTACGACCTGAAAAAATAATTGATTGTGTGATTTGAATCACAAATGACCCAGGACTTGTGTGAGATGGGGAAAGAGGATAAGTCCATATTGGTCAAAACACCACTACACTATTGAAATTCCATGACATTCCATGACAAAAATCTCAATTTTCCATGACATTTATAACATTCTTGTGGATGTTAGGGGTTTTGCCCCCCGAGAAAATTTCTAAAATCTAGAAAGCAAACTTATGGTACATTTTAGGAGATTTTGTAATTTCAATTCTATTATTTTCATATTCCATGACATTCCATGGCACATGGCTTTTCTTTTTTATACAAAATTCCATGACATAACTGACAACAACGGGGGGGGGGGGGTTATTTTAACCCCCCCTCCTCCCAGGAGGGGTCCCAATCTTTTTCATCCCCCCCCGTCAAGGGGTCCAAATTGCCCCCCCCCCCCCGTTGTTAAAAAAATGATCACTCCTTAAAGTTGAAAGTTGAACCCGGCTTGGTGTGAAGAGAACAAAAAATATCTGGACTCTCTCTCTCTCCCCCCCCCCCCCCTCCGGTTGTTAAAATTGAGCTCTCCCTCAGTGGCACTTACTTGTGAGGGTCATTGGGACTGTTGCCGGCAATCAGGGAGAGAAGCGTCGACTTGCCGGCTCCCTGCGGCCCGAGCACCCCGACCGTGAGGAAGTCAGTCTGGTCCAGCAACATCTGCTCAAGTAGTGTATGAATGAAAGTATCTTATTTTAAGTTCCATCAACTTTATTAATTTTTAGTGCGATTTAATTAACCCTTTGAGGGCAGCATTTTTGGTCCGATTTACACACTGTGAAAACTGAAATATAGCAATTTAACGGGAGCTTCACAATTTTTTCAGTGCGGGTTTTTTTATACTACCGAAATGGCTATAAGCCGACCTCGGTCATAAGCCGAATGTGAGTTTGGGAGTAAAAATTCGGCTTATAACAAAAGTGTTTGAAATTTGTTTTCACTATGTTCCTACATTATTAAAACCTCGCCTATAAGCCGAATGGGAGTTTGGGGCTTAAAATTCGGCTTATAGCCGAGGTGTTACGGTACCGTAAAACTTTGCGTATAAGCCGCGGCCGGTGTGGCTTACAGGATCGGCCCAGGGTCAGGGTGCAGCTTATACGTGAGTTTTTTCTACTATAGTACAGTAGTAAACTGACCTTAATCAGATTGCCATTGCGGCTTATAGGATCGGTCAAAACTCTCGGGGTGGCTTATACGCGAGTTAGGCTTATATGCGAGGTGTTACGGTACTGCGGCAGACCCGTAACCCTGCCAAAAAGTGTGGCCTTAGGCCAGACCAAAATAAAAAGTTGGTCTACGGATTTCCCGCACCATATTTTTGGAAATGCAAATTTTTATTTTTTACGGACAGCGCCCGCATTATTTTATGAAAAATAGAATATTTTCTTCTTTATTTTTGGAGGTATTTTTTTCATCTCGAGGAGGCTGCAAATTTGAGCTTCTACAAAAAAGAGATTTTCCCTCAAACAAAAGAAATAAATTTGCCTGCACCACTTTCTTCAAGGTTGAAATCTGAAGACAAAAAAAAATTGGGAAAAGAAAAAAAAAAGATTTCGCCCTACTAATATACCGCACTTATTTTTGGAAAACTTTTTTTTTGGTGTGGCCTTACCTCCATGGGGTTGTCGCACCAGGTGAAGGCTTCGTCCACCAGTTTGCCGCCACACATCATGTCTGGTGGAGGCGCGAGGCGCGTCGTGCTGTTACCTGCCCAAACAAAACACACACAATTTGTCAAAAAAAATAATTTAAATGGTTTCTCATCAGTGTCATAGAAGTCAGGTTTTGAGGAAAACTTTTTTTTTAATTGCTAATTTTTTTAATGAAAAACATGATAAAAATAGACATATATTGGCATATTTGGGATCAAATTAAAGCTTAAACTGCCAGTAAAGCAGTGCAATACATTTTATCCGACAATTAAAGCTCAATAAAAAAAAAATCTTCTGAAATTTGGTTACGGGAAACCTATATTCTCCTGTACATTTTACCCCCTGGGTGGCCTTTATGTAGGGAGTGGTCATTACAAGGGGTGGGGTGAAAATCAAATTTACATTTGTATTCATTAATGTAAATTAGTATGCTATACCTTATATGTTAGCAATATGATATATCGATATGGCCTCTGTGGTCTAAATATGGTCTGTGTAAGATCCCGTGACGCAGGCCACATTGGCCTGTGTCCATAAAGAGTTTTTGGCAACACTGCCCAAATCATAAATTTTTGTCAGTTTATCAGAGAGGTTTCACACAGTATCGCATATCCAATTTTTCAGGTGTCGATTACGGCTGATGTGAGTGAATAATGGTTGTTTAATGCCATTTTAACAGCTACTGTCGATTTATGGCGAGAAAGCTACATTATACATCAATTTCACAGATAACTACACGTGTCTGTGTCCGCGAATATGGGCACCAGAGAAACAAAAGAGGGGATAAAAAAGAGGACATAAAGACTCTTTTAACCCTTTAAGGACAGATGTTGCTAAAAGATGATATTTGTCGTCATGATGCACCAATGCAGCCCTGGCGAATAACTTGCCGGTGCTGCATTGCTGCATCATGCCGACCCTTCGGCCAAGGGCATGATGCATTAAGGTATCATGCCGTCCTTAAAGGGTTAAGATGGGCTGGGGAAGCCCGCTGAGTGTGGCTGATACTACTGTATTGGTTACCTTCGGTGGGGATGGGTGTGGTCGGGGTGATGGCTGGATTCCGCTGGATCTGGTAGCTCGGTTGTGTGAGGCCCTCATTGGCTAGGATGCTCGGGATGCTCGGGGAGGTCGGCATGACGCCCCGCGACGCCTCCTCTCGATCACGGTCACGGTCAGAACGGGGCTGAAAGTGAGTATATCGGATGATTTTTTTTTAAAAATTCGTTATGAAACTCATAAAAGTTTATTAATCTGATATGATTTTGCATATACATACTTTGGGGTCCAGGTCCATGAAATAGTGTAATAACACGGTACAAGAGCATTTGGCTACTTTTTTTTTTTTTGATTTGAGATAGTACAAAGTACTTATCCCGTTTATTCAGGTAGCTCCACAAGGTTACATGTGTTCTCCCTACCGAACAAATACTGGCCCACATACGACAATTTTATGCAATAAACAGGATTACAAAACAGTGGCGCATTTAGTTTATGTTTGGGAGAAAATTTAATATATGGGGACCAGAAATCATTTTCGCTGCAAAGATGCTACAATAGGCATAGACTGTAGGAGGTCAAAAATCAAATTCCCTAAAAGCTGAGTATTAAGGATGTTCAAAATATAAGAAAGTGAAAAGGAATTTTTCCCAAAACCCGTTTTAGGTTTTCTATGGTATCCTATAAATATAAACTCTAATAACAGTTTACTGATGGTCCTACCATTTCTTTATATACCACTTCATAATTCTTGAAACCCTGCTTGTCACTCCTTGTTTATACACCCTATTGTCATAGAATGTAACAGCTCATAGAGCTCTACTTATTACCCGTACCGGTACGTGTTATACAAGTGCACTCTAGACGAGCAGCTCATACCGACTCATGTAAATTGTCAAACTCTATGGTAAATAAAGAAAATCACGTTCTTAAAAAAAAAGAAGTTCAGTCTTGACAAGTAGTTGAAGTTTTAGTATGCTCAACGTTTCGCCTCTTTCGGGGCTTCTTCAGGACTAAATTGTATTGCAGAAGACTGTTGTGTATGTGAACAATGGAGCCCTTTTTCAGGAGTCATTTTGAACATGGTGAGATTTATAACATTGGTATATCCAGGATGTTCAAAATAGTCATACTTTGTCTGCTACACATGTTATTTACTCTCATTACCTTTATTTCTGCTTGTAGGCTATATGGTTATATTCCTCAAATTTATGGCCAAGGTGCACATTTTTGAGTGCATGAATTAAGCTGCACCCATTGTAATTACACTAGAACAAGGCTATATGAGTAGAATGGCACCATTACTTGAGTTATTAGAGCCTATGGATTTAATACATTTGATATTTGGCCATCCTTTGATTTTTTTTGATTTTATTTGATTGATATGATTCACCTCCAAGTGTGCATTGAAGCCCCCCAGACTTATCTCAAGTTAGCAAGGTAGCCATTCACAGATAGTGGTAGTCTTGCCTTGCAGTAGGACAGATATTTATATGCTGCTTGCCGCTAACCGCATCTATGGATGATCGAATCTATGAAATGAATGACTGCATCTATGAGGTGAGGGAGAAATCTGCCATCAGGGCATGTCCCCTACTGTTTTCAAAGGATAGCAAGTATCCTTTTATTTGCCTGGTCCTACATACCTCGGCTAGTACCATAGTAGGCAGGACCAGACAAACCACAGGTGATATTGTCACAATGTATGGAACAACATATAGTAGAATTCACAAATTTATGTACAAACTTTCAGCATGATGAGCGTCTTGGGTGGCGGCGGCCGGTCCCGGTCTTCAGACGATCGGTCCATCTGGGACTTGGGCATGAGGTTGGGAGGCGGTGACTGTAGGGGGGCAGTAAGATCAGACTGTCTTTTTTTTTTCTCTTTTCAACGAATTTTTAATCAAGTGGAATCAGGCTAGCCTACAAATTGATTTGGTCAGGATAAATGGCCAAAATCAACAGGGTAGGTAGGTCAATTCTTTTTTTTACCAATTTAGTTTAGGAATTTAGGAATTTGGTAATTTAATACATCTGACAGATACAACTTCCCAATTATAAGGCCCAAAAAATAGGGCACGTTGGGTGACCTGAACACAATTTTTAGGAAATTGTCTGAGGCGCTAAGATCAGTTTGATACATGGTAGACAGCAAATCGACTTTTCCCTACCGATGAAAAAGAAAGAGGAAAAAAATTAATAAAAAAAAAAGATTATTGAATTATTTTGCATACTTGTGTGGAGCGATCTTTATCTAGAGGCGGTTTGGCCAGGATAATGGGAGGTTTCGTTGGCGGCCCAGGCGGTGGAAGATCCCCTTTCTCCAGGCCTCGCGAGTCCTGAAACAAGTAAAATTGATCGTGTTCAATAACAGTTTGTATAAAGTCTTCCCAGAGATAGCAAACTCCATCAGTGTTCCCGACAACTTTTTATGCACACAGGAATACAGGAGGGTGTCAGGCTACTTTATGTCTTTACCCAATCCCCAATCACAAAAGGGATGACAATTATGACTTGACCGCTCCCGCACTATTACATATATATTCCAGGGGGATGCACCCAATTCATTCAATTTTCAATGGAGTCTGAAAATAGCCTGATAATCGAGCCTGATGATTGAGCCTGATGATCAAGCCTGAGGCTGATAATCTAGCTTTGTTCCCCCTAATCCCCCCCCTCCCTCATTGGATCAACTCCTCAGATACAGGATAGTGGATACTCCCACTGTAAACAAGCAATGACAGTGCATTCACGGGTTGTCTATTCTAAAATACTTTCTTGTGCACCAAGCCTTAGTCTGTTCGTGCCAGACTATTACCAGCAGCAGTACTGGGTAATAGTCTGGCCGACTTCTGTTGACAAAGCGACTGAGGAGCTCTTCTGGGTGGAGGGGAGGAAGGACATCACTGGTACCGACCGCAATACACAACTAGGTCAGCGAAAACAGGGACAAGCCCATTCTATTTTTATACCTCCAATACAGGAGAGCTCTTCCCGCGCTCACGGCGCTGACAGGGGGTAAAAAGTGGAAGGGTCTAGGAGATCTGCCCTAAAACTTTTAATATCAGCCATCAGATTAAAAAACCTGGTGGGTTACAGAGTAAAAATGTTCAGCTACACGATGCTGTTGAGATATTTGAGAAATTCTGAGTATTATTGGCCGAAAAAGGTGTCCACGTGTGTTCACTGGAGTTGGTGAACAAGAGTTCAGTGGGCTCTTAGCGGCAAGGTGGCTGAACTCTAGACAGGGCCCCCATCAGATCGGCCTGCATCGACGAGTTCAGATTAGATGAACTAACCAAGCCTAGGCAAGCACACATTTTATTCAATTCAAAACATTAGTAGGCCTAAAGCCTAAGCTCTGTCTACTCGTCCGATCCTCTCCCGAACAGAATAGTAGGCCTAACTTAAGGCTAAGCGGCAGGGTTGTCTAGAACGGTGTACACTGTTTCAGTAGGCCTATAGAGTTCAATGGGAGAACAGAATATGTGCCTTGTTGATTCAAGAAAGTGCAAAATTTTTGGCATGTCTCCAGTCTTAAACTAAGTAGGCCTACTAAAAGTAGACATGCTGTCCCGTGTACGTCTAGTGAAGCTGGTGAGAGACTAGAATGGGTACCAGTCTCTAAGGGGTTACTGACGTGAGAGGATCGGGAGGCTTAGTAGGGGTACGAAAGTAGTTCGTACATGTCTAGCTGTCTAGTGTTGTTCTGAATAAAGTACTCACTGTCAGTGCCTCAAAAAGGTCAATCCTGTTCCACAAAAGGTACTCCACATGTCCAAGACACTTACATTGGTGCAGACTTGTCAAATATGAGTGTATTTTGCATGTTTTGTTCCTAGCCAAAACCCCCCAACCTCATGTCTGCCATTTTGGAAAATGCTGTGGTGCCCTCTAGTGGGACACAGAGGCACTGACCTCCAGTCTGACCAACCGATGACCACTTCTAAAGCAGGCCAGTCATTATGTAACAGGGTACTGAAGTGATTGACTGGTCAGTTCTAACAAAATTAGTGTGTGTTTCCTACACCAGGGGGTGCCCACATCAGTCTTGAGAATAACAATGGCTGACATGGGCAGAGAGCAGTGGAGTTAACATGAAACAAAGCCTGGATTATACTTGTTGAAGTGCATTTGGAATGCATTGTGGATGGTGAACAGGTGGGAATACATTGAGGCACCTGTGGCTGGAAGGATTAGACTAGACAGTGAGTACTTTATCTAAAATAGCTACTCTGCCAAGTTGGCAGACCAACTGTGTAGTCCCAAAGGGAGCCTGTCTTCTACACCAATATGGTGTAGATGTGTCGACTTACAGTAGGCATGGCAGTGGCCGTGAGAGGGCGTGAAGAGCGCCATGGCTGCTTTGCAGCCATTTCTGCCCGAGGTGGTATGGTCAACTTTGCCACCCCCCTGGAGGAGAACCATTAGAGATATTTACACAAATCAAAATGCTGTGATATTCCAAAACATCTCTAGTTTTGGTATCAGGTCAGATGATTCATGGATACACATTATAAAAGCCCCTTTTAATTATTTTAATTATTGGTTATGCTAGAAAATCAAATGGGATAAAGATACCACCTAACAACTATATATATGATATAAAGTAGATATTTGGCTATGAAAATAAGTGAGATTTGAATGAATCCATTCATGGCAGTGTAAGTGGGCAGGTGATCTTTGACCCAAGGTTGGTACCCTTTTTTGGGCCTGTCTACTTCAATGGCCATAAAAATAAGGAAAATTTCATGATATCCAAAAATGAAAGCCACATGTGGTAATACTATAATTTCCCTACATGGAAAACTTTATTGCATTGAAATCGGTTTAGAATTGGCATATCTATGAGCATTGGAAATGAAGGTGGCAGTTGTGTCTTTCTAGCAGTGTGAGGCTAGACAGACTCAGACATCCTCTACGAAAACTGTTCTCACTAACAGAATATTGACTTTTACATCCTAATTCCACTGGATTCATGAAGGCAAAATGTCAGGCTTCATTCTTAGTGGTAGGAGATACCTGTATGACAATTTAATCATTACACCCATTTCTGTACTGCACCCCCAATTTTGGCAGATTCTGGGAACAAAAACTCTGTCACTTTGTCAGGTAGCTCCACAAACTGAGGGATTAAGCTATCAAAATGGTATCAAAGTATAATAAAAACACCTTTCTCATACTACTACTATCCCATAGTATTCATAATTATCGTTTTTTTGTTTTTTTTAAAACATTTTCAAAAAAACCTGCCATGCCTACAGTACGAAAGTGGCTAGTGAGAGACCCGTATCTCTAGACAGGCTGTCCCAGTGACAGCGAGACAGGGAGAGACCCGACTCTCTACGTATCTCCAACGAGCCTAAATAGCGTATAGCTGTACGCTTACACTCTACTCTACTATTCTTGGTATCTCTAACTAAAAGGTGAGCGATAATATAAGAAGTTAACTTACCCTCCGCCCAGTTCCCCGTCTGCGCCTTCTCCTTCCCCGGTCATTCGGGTCAGACATAGCGTCGTCCGTCTTGCAGCAGTAGATGAAACAAAGAGTGAAGTTGGTGGTTAGAAAACCACGTATCTATCAAGAATAATGTTGGTAGTGATTGGCAAACGACTGAGCAGCAGTCCAGTCCACGGCAACAGTTGTTCACTTGCGCTTACTCTAAGTCCGATCCAATAGGTTTACTTTGAGTACCCCCGGTAGTGCTCTCACTGTTTAGCCAATCACCGAGCAGTACGTCCAGACGCTCGACGGAGCGGGCCCGCTTTATCTCTTCGCTTTGTCGGAGGGGGAGCGGGGTGGCGCGTATGCGGGTGCGTATGACACTTTGCCTATCACTTTTGACTAAGCTATTAATAAAAATAAAGGTAGTTTCCCTCCCTATGATCTATTCGTTTGTATCCTCTAACCTATCTACACCTGCACACTGCACTCTGTTCGGCAGAGCTCTTACCCAGGCGCTCATACAAGACAGGCGCTCATTCAAGACCAGGCGCTTGTAGATTTGACACAGTAGACTACACCCATGATAGGCATTATAATATATCATTCGAAATTTGTGGAGAAACAGCACCCAGGAGGAATAAAGAGAGGGTCCCCGGGGAGGAGGGGGGGGGGCATAGGTATTTCTTCAAAATCAACAGGGGACAAACCATGTCTATAAATCAGCAGTGCCACCTCTAGAGATCGACTTACCCTTCATAATCCTTTGAATGGTGGTGGATGGCTAAATTCACTTGTCTATATAAATTGTATTTGGACAGGTGCTGCATTGGTGCATCATGCCGACCTTACGGGAGTCTCTCAACCCCGTAGGGTCGGCATGATGCTTGAATGCAGCACTGGCGAGTTATTTGTCAGGGTTGCATTCATGCATCATGCCGACCAATGGTATGATGCATTAAGGCACTAAAGCCTTAAAGGGTTGAATAATTATGGGTTATAAATGCATGAAATATAGAGAAAACCTGGTAATAAAGACGGGTCCCCCTGACCTATTCTGACCATGATTTGCTCTATATTTCAAGGATTTAATTTTTAAATAGTTTTATTGACAACATTTCACATTAAACAATACGATCCTCCAATAAAGTCATAACGAGACGGGGACAGTATAAGTATCAAACCGATTAAAAAGGCTACACACATATGTATATGGACATCCTGAACACAAATACACTGGGTAGCTGAAAAATAAAAATCAACCCCAAATTAGCCCCTCACCCATCGTTAAATGTATAGGCCTATATAGGGCATCTGTTTAGCCTCAAATATTTGTCTCTCGGCTTTTACCCTACTTTAAACGTATATATTTTTGCGTGTATAAATTCATATAAATGATAAATTTTCGCGCTGTACATATTTTCCGCGAAATCCGAGAAAATATTACAGCACGAAAATAATTATGTACAGCACGAAAATATTTACCTTTTCACTAGGTTTGTAATGGCATTTTTAGCCCTTCATTTGTGAACAGTAGTAAAGTTTAAGTGTTATTCTTTCTAAAAACACACTAGAAGTATGTAGTAGGGTACATAAATAACCTCAAATTACACTGTCCGTCAAAGGGTATGTTTCCGACTCAGGGTGCATCTACCCTTCAGGCTACAGCAGCTACTCACCGGCGCAGCATTGGTACATCGATTTTTTGAATAGGTTTATTGATTAGAAATTCATGTAGAGGTGACAACACGTTCTGCCACAATGGTCAGATGAAATTATATACAGAGCTCTATGGTACAATTTAGATTAACTTCTAAGAAGTGTCTCCATATTATTGGTGAAAGTTCCTTGTACATGCAGCCCTGTTGAGTACTCACCAGGACTGCAATCACGCATCATGCTGACCTTTCAGGAGTACTTCAAGACCCTAGTGTCGGCATGATGCAGAAATGCAGTAATGACGAGTTACTCACCAAGGCATGTGTTATATACATATCGAAAATAGCATTGTGAGACCTTGTAACTCGCTCATACCGGAAGTCAATAAAAGCGCGGCAAACTACCTCAGTTGTGCCTACCCTGCAGAAGAAGTTAGACTTGCCTCAGTCTCTACTTTTTTCATCACTGAATTTCTTCCCACATACACCACATAATTGGCGACGAAGGAGCTTACCCTGTGGACAATCTTGCCTGGAATCTCTTGGAAACTGTGAGTTTGTTCCATTTTGAGAACTTTGATTGTAATCTTTGGTGAACTTTGGTGGAAAATTCAGGCAGTGATTTTGGGTCAGTTGTGCAGTCAGTCAGCCTCAGTCCCTGTGTTGGCACTTTCTGCACAGGCACACACTCCTATCACCAGTGGCAGTGGATCTAGGCTCTTTGGATCTGCACCAGCTGTGTCTTAACAGTCTGAACATTCACATCTACATTGTGGAACATTTGCTGTTTAGGTGGCCTAGACCTATTCATCCTGTTGTAGGCCTACTTTTTGCCTTACAATGGGGGACTTCATTATGCACCCTTTCCAGTTGGAACCAGTGGAGTCTGCAGCTAAGAGGTGGGAGAGATGGCTTAGAAAATTCCCACACTTCCTAGTGTACAAAGGCATCACCAATGAGGCAAAAAAGACTGCATCATTGATGTTACTCTTAGGTGATGACGCTATGGATGTTGCTACATCTCTAGGCATTGATGCTACCACAACTTTTGATGAAGCAACTACCAAATTGACTGATTACTTTGCCCCTAAATGCATCAAAGAGTATCAGATATATGAGTTCAGGCAGGCTTATCAGAGAGATGACGAGATGATTGATCAGTTCCATGTTCGGCTGAAGAGTCTCGCTAAGTACTGTGAGTTCCATAATGAGGACGGTGAGATAAAATCTCAGGTTATTCAGAAATGTCGATGGCCAAAAGTGCGAGAGAAGGGACTCGATGAGCCAGACGTCACGTTGGCGGCTCTTCTAAAATTCGCACGCACTCAGGAGTCTACGGGACGACAAAGCAAGGTGATGTCGCAGTCTATGCCCACCGCTCCTGTGGAATCAAAGGTCCACAAGGTGATGTCAAAGCCCAACTCCTGGGGTTGTGGCAAGAGGAGACAGTCTTCACCGCCACGCAGACAACATCAACAACGTCAACAGCAACAACAACATCGGCAGCCTTCCGACCAGACGGGCACATGTTCTGGTTGTGGGGACGCATCTCATAACAAGCGAGCACGCGACTGTCCCGCGTGGGGGAAAATTTGTCACAAGTGTTCCCGATACAATCATTTTGGGAAAGTTTGTAGACAATCAACAAACTTTGTTGAGACTGACGAAGGCGCTACTGCAGCACCGCTGAGTGACGATGCTATCGAGTATCAGTATAATTTGTTTCATACCAATGCCATGCCTAGTAAAAGGGTCAAACCCTACATTGTATGTGTAGATTTACATGGTGTTGCCACAAACACGGAGATTGATACTGGTTCTGGTGTAACAATCTTGAACAAGGTTCAGTATGACAATGTCAAGAAGTGTAATCCTGGTCTGGTGTTAAGTAAAACCAATTTACCTGTACTTAAGATGTTTTCAGGTGCAAGTCTATTGCCACTTGGTCGTGTAACATTGAATGTGCAGCATGCAGGACAGTCATTGCAACTTGACGCATTAGTTGCCGAGGGTCAAGGACCATGTCTTCTCGGAAGAGACTGGATCAACGAGTTACGTCTTGATTGGTCCGCAGTGCATTCTCTTTCAGATGTGGACTACAGGAAACTATTCCCTGACCTATTCAAACCCGAGCTTGGTAATTTAAAGGGTTACGAAGCGAAACTGTATATAGACACTGATGCGCAACCACGTCAGTTCAAGGCGCGAACACTATCTTGGTCTTTCAGAGAGAAGGTCGAGGCTGAACTTGATCGCCTCGAACGTGACAGGGTCATAGTAAAAGTTGAATTTGCAGATTGGGCTGCTCCAATCGTTCCGGTAATGAAACCGAATGGTGACATTCGCATTTGTGGTGATTACAAACTGACTGTCAACAGAGCAGCAAAAGTGGACAAATATCCAATTCCAAATGTTGATGATTTGTACCAAAAGTTGGCTGGGGGTGTTTGTTTTACCAAGTTGGACCTCAGTCATGCATATACTCAGGTAGTTCTCAGTGAGGATTCCCGTGAACTCACAACAATTAACACTACCAAAGGTTTGTACCAGTACACACGCTTGTGTTTTGGAGTATCTTCCGCACCAGGTATTTTCCAGAGAGTTCTGGAGCAGGTACTTCAGGGTATACCCATGGTAGCAGTGTATCTGGATGATATCTTGGTGTCGGGGCACACAAAGGAGGAGGCACATCAAAACTTGACGACGGTACTGGGTCGGCTGCAGCAGGCAGGACTACGTCTGAGAGGTGAGAAGTGCGTGTTTCTCCAAGATTCCTGTGTCTATCTAGGTCACAAGCTGGATGCCGAAGGAATTCACCCGACTACCGAGAAAGTAGCAGCTCTTCAGAACGCACCACCTCCTACCAATGTGAGTGAACTCCGCAGTTTCCTGGGAATGGTAAACTACTACCACAAGTTCCTAAGGAACCTCAGCTCGACACTCGCACCACTGAATCAGCTCCTACAGAAGGATGTTCCGTGGAAGTGGGGGCCAGAACAGGAACAAGCGTTTGCTAAATCAAAGGAACTATTGCAATCTTCGCAAGTGTTAGTTCCCTACAACCCGGCTCTACCATTGCTTCTTGGCTGTGATGCGTCATCGTACGGCCTGGGTGCGGTACTCTCTCATCGGATGCCGGATGGCTCCGACCGACCGATCGCATTTGCATCCAGATCGTTAGCTCCCGCTGAGAAGAACTATGCACAAATCGAGCGCGAAGGGCTCGCCGTAATCTTCGGTGTGACCAAGTTTCATAAGTATGTGTATGGTCGCGAATTCACCGTGGAAACAGACCATAAGCCGCTGTTGGGCCCGCTGAAAGAGGACAAACTCATCAGTCCTATGTCTACTGCCCGCTTACAGCGTTGGTCACTGACAATGTCAAATTACCAATATCGTTTACGTTACAAGCCAGGCAAGGAGAACGGCAATGCTGACGGACTAAGCCGGTTACCTTTATGGCACCGTACTTCGCCGTGCCTGTGCCTGCTGAAACAGTGTTGGCTTTTGAGGTTCTAACGTGTTCTGAGGTTTTGACATGTACTCAAATTGCTTCTTGGACCGCTCGAGACCCGATCATGGCTTCGGTCCAAAACTTTGTTTTGAAGGGTTGGCCTTATAGCGTGTCCGAAGAACTGGCACCATACTTTCGCAGGAGGGAAGAACTGTGTGCAGAACAAGGTTGCTTGATGTGGGGTTTGCGTGTGATAATACCACCACGAGCTCGTGACTGTGTTCTTGAGCAACTCCATGAGTGCCATCCAGGAATCGTTAGGATGAAATCACTCGCACGCAGTTATGTTTGGTGGCCAGGAATCGATGCTGATATCGAGCTTAAAGTGAAATCATGTCAGCAGTGTCAAGTCCAATCCAAGTCTCTGTAGATTGTCGATAGATTGGATCGGATCTAACCAGAGATAGATAAGAACAAATACACGTCTTCTGACATATTGGGACGCCAACTAGTAGCTTCTTTAATTGCGCATGCGCGAACATATAATTTACACGCCAGGTGGCAGGTCGGTACTTTGCCGCCTTGATTTAACAATATGTAGGATCGCACATATTTCAATACTCCTTCTCGAGACTTACATATTGATGATAATGTTACTCTAACATAAAGGCTCCTTCTCAAACATAGATTTAGTTTCAGTACTCCTTCTGAATGTTCAGTGTTCACTTCTTAAGAAATAATGTTCAGTGTCTCTTCAGATTTTTGAAGTCCTTATCTTGACTTATAAATGTTGTCCAGTAAACTGGTGTCAAATGTTAGTTCTTAGTTTCCTCCAGTAAACTGGTAAAGTCCTTTGTATGACTCAATAGTCAAGTATTGTTTCTCAGATAAACACACAAATGAGTAAACAGTATTCCTTCTGTTACATACTAAAATAAACCAGTTACTTTAACTTATTTAGTTTACACAAACTAGATCTTTTTAGTTTTTAGAAGTTAAACAACAATACTTTCTAATGTTGTTACATAAATATACTAAATAGCATATATACCTTAGCTATTAAAAGGTGATCATATACAATAGGTCTTTTATATGTTTTACATTAAAACTAAACAAATAGCAAACACCTGCTATTATTATTTAATTAAAACATAATACCTAAACTTGGAAAGAGAGGTCACCAGTACTTCATTTCCATGTGAGGCTTCAGCCCTCACCTCCCTACACTAACAGCAAAATAACACATTGCCCTCAGTCCCTGCAGTCTCATACAGTACTGGCTCCTCCTGGCCTTGCTGGTACTCATTCGGGCTCCTTCTCACACTGTAACTCTCAGATGACATCTTAAAAATCTCCAGACCTTCAGTTTGCCAAACTGTCCACATTTTCATGCATCAAGGTCCACTAATAAGAATCAGAAGTTTTCCCAGCTTTCAGCATACTGTCCACAAACACTTGTCCACAAGTGATGCCTCAAAGTCTACTTCCTGGAGTCTCCAGACTACCTGCGTGCACAGTTCCCATAGTCTACTCCTACAAGCTCCCAGACTTTCAGAATACTGTCTCAAAGCAAACTTCATTCCACATCCTATTGAGTCAGTTCATAACTGTAACACAATGCTATCATACAGCACCACACCTGTAACACAATGCTATCATACAGAACCACACCTGTAACACATTGCTATCATACAGAAACACACCTGTAACACAATGCTATCATACAGAACCACACCTGTAACACATTGCTATCATACAGAACCACAACTGTAACACATTGCTATCACACAGTTCACGTGAGCCTTCAACACAGCAACTCCAATTTTACAGCCATTTGTACTTGATCCCTGCAGTCTTTGATACGTCTCCTTGGTGTTCCTCTAACCAAACAGCACCTCTACAAAATCCCCATGTAGGCTCCACTGTCCCCTGGTTACCACATACACACCCCACGAAGATATCAGCTGATAAATACAAATACCACACAGACTCCCCTGTCGTCATCACGATGATTAGCTGACATTCAAATGACATCTCCACATTGTCAAACTGATACTGACATACCCCCAGACGTACTCCCGTGTGTATCATCTCTGTAACTCGACAGCACTACTACAAATCCTATGTAGATTCCATTATAACTGTCCTCTGGTTACCACACACACCCCACGTCGTCCTAGGCTAGTGTTCACAAATCCTCACGTATAGGCTAGATCCATATAGCCGTCTCCTACCACCCCGGGCTACCACCACAGTACCTGTCATGCTCCCACGTCGACCTCACGTGTACCACAACAGCAAATCGTACACGGCTCCCTGGCCAATGTTGCTGACCTCCCATGTCGCCCCGACGTCGGTCAGCTGTTTCCTGATACTGATGACACAGCATTTTTCGGCGTCCATAAACGTCTTCACTGCTTGTCCACTAACAACGACATCCGTATACACATACCTATTAGGCCACGCCGACCCTGCAGTTTCCAAACAGCAAATACGTAATTCCAAGACGACAATCTCGGCGATTCACCCATGCCAACATGCCACGCCCACGCCCGGCACCCTGTCCGACGTCACTCTCAGGCGTCCCTCGTGGTCCCGTTCTCCCGACTGCTTCCCACGTCGCCTGCCATCGTGGCACCCCGCCTCCGATTTCCAGCTTTACACAGACTCTGGTGATCTATGATCTATCCTCGATCAATCCACTCACCAGCGACATTGTCCACCATTCAGCCGACCTTGCAGCCTCCCAGCAACTTGAAACATGTACCACATTTGCCGACGACTTGCCCGGCTTCAGGCCTGCCGCCCGACGCTGTCACGCCCGGCACCCTGTCCGACGTCAGCCGACCACGCCGCCTCCGATGGCGTTGCTCGGGCGTCCTTGGCGCGTTCTCAACCACAGTTTCTCTGCGATCAATCCCCCATCAATCCTCGTCATCCACGATCCAAACTCCTCTCCGCATCTACCTCAAACCTTCAACCATAGATCGAAGCGTTCCTAGGCCCATTACCTGTAGATTGTCGATAGATTGGATCGGATCTAACCAGAGATAGATAAGAACAAATACACGTCTTCTGACATATTGGGACGCCAACTAGTAGCTTCTTTAATTGCGCATGCGCGAACATATAATTTACACGCCAGGTGGCAGGTCGGTACTTTGCCGCCTTGATTTAACAATATGTAGGATCGCACATATTTCAATAGTCTCCGCTGCATGCTCAGCTCCATCCTTGGGAGTGGCCTGGTAAACCTTGGCATCGGATCCATATAGACTATGCTGGCCCAATTGATGGACAAATGATTCTAGTGATTGTAGATGCTCATTCAAAGTACATTGATGCTCATGTCATGAACACATCCACTTCCAAAGCTACCATAAGGAAGTTGAGACGAACATTCTTTGTTCATGGAACTCCGGTTGTACTTGTCAGTGACAACGGAAGTTGTTTTACAAGTTCAGAGTTTCAAGAGTTCTGTAAGAAAAATGCAATTAAGCATATCTGTACATAGCTAGTATTGCATGATGAGGTCACGTATGGGCCGTACCAGCCCGAGGTGCATCTGCCTTTATAAGGCAGATGCACCGAGGGCTGGTGCGCCCCATGCGTGACCTTATCATGCAATACAAGCTTTATTACACGACCAGAAGACAAATTCTCAGCCCCCCCTACCTTTTAGTTGTTGTTTACTTCGCCAATTTAGTTGTTTATATCGTTAATTTGCATCGTTCACATCGTCGTCTGCTTTGTTTACATCGCCGCCATTGCCCTGTCACGTGACCAAAATGCTGCCTCCTGATTGGTCTAGAGCAGTGAAAAGCGTACCACACGGCCAGGTGGTACGCAAAAACGTACCACACCCCCGGGTGGTACGTTTTTTAATGCCTAAACAAATACAGGATCGTACCAATAACGTTAGGTCGTGTAATAAAGCTCCATACCACCCAGCCAGTAATGGTTTAGCTGAGCGAGCCGTACAGACACTTAAGGAAGGTATCAAGAAAACGCCAGGTGAGGATCTGGAAACTAAGGTAATACGCTACCTTTCCAGATACTGTGTTACTCCACAGACGACTACTGGACAAGCACCAGCAGAGTTACTGATGAAACGTAAGCCACGTTTCCTGTTGGATGTACTTCATCCGTCTCTGTCCGGTAAGGTTATGGATAGACAATCCTATGCACGGCAGTACCATCAGCCTGCAGTCATCCCACGTGACTTCTTTGTTGGCGATGCCGTGTGGGTCGTGAATTTTGCTGGTATGCCCAAGTGGATGCCGGGAGTGCTCCAATCAAAGACTGGTCCAGTCACGTATATCGTGCGTCTTGACGATGGACGAGTGTGGAGACGCCACATGGACCACATTCGAGCTCGTGTCCCAACTGAGCCTGAGTGTCGTGATAACGGTCGCACCATGGAGAATCGACCAATACCGCCTTACATTGCACCTGCACCTACACCTCAGATCCCAGTGCCAGCTGCAATGCCGAAGCCCAGTACTCCTCCAAGTACCACTCCAGCGACTCCACAAGACCACCATGTGCCTCCTCTACCTAGTGCTACGCCTCCTACACCAAGAGCAAGTAGCCCTGCACCAGTTGGTATTAGAAAGTCTACTCGAGTAATAAAGCCACCTACCAGACTGGACTTATGAGTACAAAACTTAAGGTGGAGGGATGTTATATACATATCGAAAATAGCATTGTGAGACCTTGTAACTCGCTCATACCGGAAGTCAATAAAAGCGCGGCAAACTACCTCAGTTGTGCCTACCCTGCAGAAGAAGTTAGACTTGCCTCAGTCTCTACTTTTTTCATCACTGAATTTCTTCCCACATACACCACAGCATGGGGGTCGACCCCTAAAATCAACATGGCGACATGGGCATTTTGAGCTTTAGTGACATAGGACATGAGAAATCTCAGAGATAGTGACATGGGACATGGCCATTTCTTAACATCGACATGGCGACATGGGCATTTCTTAAAATTGACAGGGCGACATGGGCATTTCTTAAAATCGACATGTGACACTAGAATGGTAGTAGGGTTGTGAGTGGAATAAGTGTGTGTGTGTGTGTGTGTGTGTCTGTGTCTGTGTGTGTGTGTAATAATATGTACACAAGAGAAAAAAAACATGTATCTGGACTAGTGAAGTAGGTCTTAAAGGCGGACTGAACTCACGACGTCATTTGCGTACAAAACTCGGCAGGGCTAGGTCCTGGGTTGAGTGCGCCTTTAATGTTATAAGTAAGTGGGGGTCTGGATGGGGGGTCCCGATTTTGCCTGTCGATTTTAAGAAATGGCCATGTCGCACTGTCAATTTTAAGAAATGCCCATGTCACCATGTCGATTTTAAGAAATGCCCATGTCCCATGTCACTAACTCTCAAATTCCCCATGTCGCATGTCACTAAGCCCAAAAATGCCCCATGTCGCGGTGTCGAATTTAGTGGTCCACACCCATATAAGTTCATGTGTTTGAGCACGTGTGAGCAGGCAAGCAGAAAGGGGTATCCCCGCGGGATTAGTACCATTTTCAGCCACCAGGGGGCTCCACCATGGCCTAAAATGGAAGAAACCATCTAATATTTCCTTTTTTGTACTTTTTTCTGGAGAATTCAATAATTCTATACAAAACATTCTATTTTTGGTGAAAAGCTTCCTTATTTGGAATGTAAAAGGAATGTTTTGGAGCCTAAATGGCTCTCTCTGTTGATATGTGTTGCCATGGAAACGTGATTTTCATTCCAAATAAAGAAAATGAAGTAGCCCATTAATAGAATGATTCACGAGGATTACTATGGTCAAAACAGAATAGAATTATCATTTCTAGATCAAAATCTATGGCCTATAGTATAAAAATGTGTGATCATTTTCTAATTATTCTAATTATGCTAATTAGATAGAGATATCTTGGAAAGTATGACACTTAGAGCTTATTCGGGTTTTGGAAAAGGCAATGACCACCCATTTTCATATAGCCATTTCTCAAAAACTAGAAATGATATCTTCTCGTGTAATATATCACTGGAAAGCTTATGATATCAATTTTAAAGTTGACATTTTTGTTGGATATCCTTTTTCCCTTGCCTGTACACACGTTGTCATGAACTATCCTCGGAATGTTCTTATGGGTACTTAAATGATCATCTTCATATCTAGTAATGAAGTTACTGAAAGAAATGACCGTATTCGACGTAATAAGCGCCCTGGGCGCTTAGCAAAAGTTTTAAGCTGAAAAATAAACCTCAAATTCTCATTTTAATAAGCGCCCCTCCCATGGCTATTTGATACAGACTATGTGCCCCCCTCGGTGGCCTCTACAGTGCTTCTAATCATCCCTATACCTTCACACTTGGCTTTGCCTTAACACCTACACAGGTGTGCAGTGCTCCAAAGGTGTGAAAACAACAACAAAATCCAAGCAACACATAAAAAAATCTGAAAACAAATCTGAAAGGGGAGGGCGCTTATTAGGGGGAGGGCGCTTATTACGTCGGATACGGCATGTGGCTGGCTCTTCCTTATCATCATGATCGACATAGAAACTACTGTTCATAATGTCGTTAGAAAATTATGAATCACACTCAATATGTTGTTATCATTAGATCTAAATGGTTGTAATATTAGGAGCATAAAGTTGTGCAAGTAACCATCATGATTCACCAGTGAGTAACTCACCAGCACTTCATGCCGACTTTTCGGCAGTGTCTCAAGTCCTGTATATAGGGTGCACATGGGGACGAACCTGCGTAGTCACTAGACGCCGCCCATGCTGTGCATAATCTTTAAATCGCCACTTCCGGCGTAATCTTAATCAGTTTTCGCCACTTCTGGCGTAATCTTAATCAGTTTCGAGGTGATACCTATCCTCTAGATGGCACCACTGTAAGATTGTGTATATATCGGGGGCTCTGCCCCCCACACCCCCTTTTTCTTTCTCTCTTATTATTTTCTTTTTCTAGAATAAGATTACGCCAGAAGTGGTGATTTCAGATTACGCATAGAATGGGCAGCGTCTAGTGACTCCGCAGGTTTGTCTCTTGTTGCGTATAGCGTCGGCATGGGACAAGAATGCAGCACTGGCGAGTTACTCAGGATCAGTAATCCCAGTTATTGGAACAAAGCAGCTCTCTTGTGGTGCATTATGGTCGAAGGCGAGTTACTCGCCAGTGCTGCATTCATGCTTCATGGCGATATAATGTATTTTAACTGTCTATTTTCTTAAAAACATATTTCAACTTTTATTTCTCAGATAAGAAACTGACGACTTTGACTATGTATGAAATACATGTGTGGCACTCCGATGTATTCTTTGTCAATAAAGCAATGTTGAAAAAAATTTAATATGTATGAGCATGATGACAATAGAACTCAGTCTTTACAATATTATATATAAGACTGGAGCGCCTTTACATTAGAAAAATCTTTTTACTTTGGCCAAAAAAGTACCCAGAATTTGACTCGCGAACTTCGGCGACGACGGCCTCAACTCTTGGATTATCAGATCGACACTGAAATAGCCCCAAAATGACCTAAAACTTGGATTTTTGAAAATTGGATAAAAATGTGTAGGGTTGGCCCTGTTTTGCTAGGTAGGGTTGGGAAACACACCTTTTTTTAAATTTGGCCTAACGAAAACGAAGTAGTAGCGTTACGTGTATATGATTGAATAGTGAGGAAAGTCCTGGGAAGGGCATTATTAACAGATAATATTATACCCCTACCAGAGTAACGCTATAGTTTAAAAAGGCTCGGAGTCCTGAGTTCTTAGAGAAACAAGATATGGCGACAACGTTTTATTTTATTTCAAGTCTTGTGATACACTCAGAATTAATATAAATCAAATCAAATTGACCACCTCATTTTGATAACTCGTATTTTAGTCATGGAATCATGTACATGTACCATAAAGAGAAGATTAGGAAGTAAAAATACACTGATGTTATCCGGGACATCGATCCGGATGAGTTATATATAATATATAGGGCCATGAGATCATGAGGATATCCGATAATGTAAAAGTTTTCCATGACGTTACACTTTACAGGCCCTTCCCTTATACCCCCCAGACTCCCACCCCTAACACCCACACGAATGTACATATAGGCCTACACACATAAATATGTAGGGGCAAGAATAATACGTGTAACATGGGTTCGTGGTGTCGAGGTGGGAATGGCAGCTTTGCAGCTAGTTAATCAGACAATCTTTAAGGATTCTCAAGCGAAAACCCTCAGACCAGGGAAAGCAACAATAAAATATCCAACCGACCAGGCCCTGATTATTATTGGAAACCTACCTCCTGTTTCTGGCCCAGTTTGGTCAGATGGACATCCTCTAAACTACTCTCCTCACCCCCAAAAAAAAAGAATACAACAATTTTCAAATTTCTCAAAAAATGATATGGGCGCATCCGTACCCATCTCTTTTTTTCAAAAAGGAATTAAAATTTGCATTTTATAATATGGTGCGGGAAATCCGTAGACCCACTTTTTTTTGGTGTGGCCTTTAAGAAGTCACAGACAGTGATGTCCGCATGGTGATGGGAGCAACTCCGGGAGCAGCTCGGGAAGTGGGGCAGAAAACCAGATTGTGCTACCGGTCACGTGGGCTCCCAAGAGGCCTGGAGGAGAGCCTGGTGGAGGGTTGGGGTGGGGGTGGGTGGGCGGGAGGGGGGGGGGGGTGGGGTGACCAGGCTGGGCCTAAAAAAGAAGGTAGGTTTACTATAATAATAATAATAATAATAATAATAATGGTCTTGCAAACCAGACCCGGCCGGTTGGATGTTCTTTTGTTGCTTTCCCCAGTGTTACTCTTAGGGTGTTTGCTCTAGAAGCCTTGATGGTTGTCTCATTAACAAACTGTAAAAACCAGCAGCTAGCAAGGAATGGAATAAATGAGTAAAATAATAAATATATACCGTAAAACCTCGCGTATAAGCCTAACTCACCCTAAGTTTTGGATGATCCTATGAGCCCCACTGGCGATCTGAGTAGTATAAATTATGCTAATTATGTAAAACTGAAAATTTGAATTCTGGTGTAATTCTATTCACAAGAGCTATTTCTTTAAGAACTGACCGTTTTTGAAAACAATTATATGGCTGTGTTTTGCCATCACTGCCATGCTAAATCAAGTAATCTACCTGACCTAATTGAATATGCTAATTAGTGGTCTTTTCTTGCAAATGCCAGAACGGCACCAAGCAGATTCAGATTATCTGGTAAAAACTGAATAAGAATCACTCATTGTGCATAAAACTATGATTGTGGTGAGCAGAATAAAGAATTTGACATGTCTATTGTGAGCAGTTTGCAATTTAACAGAGTTCACTAAAGTGACAACAGATATATGTCATTTCTTAACACTTTACTATGATTAGCATACCGCTGTGAAGCTGATGTCTGGGGCTATCATCTCCATGTCATTCGAAGATCTATGTGTCATCTGTTTGACCCAGGAGTTAATGTTTTTAACACATTGTTGGAAAAAGAGGCATTTTTGGAAAGTATGACCTTGAAAAATGACCTTGACCTTGAGTAATGAGCATACCCATCAATCAGTAACTAGGTATTATTTTTTGGTGAAAATTTCTCACTCTCCCAAGCCTAATGTCTGACATCCCCTGTATGGTACCGGGTACCGGGGAAGCCATGCATCAAGCCCTCCTTATGGAGTTGAGCGGCTTTCCGCAAAAACAAGAAAAATTTCGGTCTAGCAACAGGGTCGCCCACACCTGCCCTCGTCTGCCGGTCCCCCTTGGACGGCTCCCACATCAATCAGTAACTACAATGTATGTTGTCAGTGTCTCTGAAAGTTTATAGACCTAGACACTAGATATTCATGGTGATAAAGTTAGTCATACCGGTTCAAGACTTTTAACATTTTTCATGAAAAATCTGAGTTTACAAGGGGCCTCTGGGCCCCCTGGCCATAGTTCATGTTGGCACCCCTTCTGAAATCATCAATTACATATTTTTCTATCCATAAAAAAAATTTGGTGCCTTGGTCACATCTGTCTTGAAATGGCCCTGGCCAATGCATAACAGCCCTGACTATGGTGACTTTTGTACTGTAGGCCTACTGCACTATAGAAGCAAAAACTCGTGTATAGGCCAGTGGGTCCAGATGGGTCAAAAACGACATGGCAACCTGGGCTGTTTTCTAGGCGATCTGTTACAATAATTGGCAACTTTTGGAAAATTGCTATAGCAAAAATGGTCTAAAAAGCGACTTTGCGACCTGGAGCCCTTAATTTCCGTGACTTTCCGACCTCGGGGGGGGGGGGGGGGGGATCCCTCTGTACCCCCAAGCCACGGTACACGGAATTTAGGCACCCTGGCCGGATTTCGGGCCCCCGGCCTTTTGGCACCCTGGCCATAGGCCCCTTGTCTATAGGCCAAACCTACCATACGTCCACAACCCTGTCATACGTCCACACCCCTGTCATACGTCCACAACCTTTCATATGGCCGTTTCAGTGTCTCTAACAAATGATTGACCACCCTCTCCTCACGTCTACTACCATCTCTTCACGTCCACCACTATCTCCTCACGTCCACTACCATCTCCTCACGTCCAACCCCCTCCCTCACATCCAACCCCCTCCCTCACATCCAACCCCTCACATCCAACCTCCTCCCTCACTTCCAACCCCTCACATCCCGCCTCACATCCAACCCCCTCCCTCACATCTCACCCCTCACATCCAACCCCCTCACGTCCAACCCCCTCACATCCAACCCCTCACATCCAACCCCCTCCCTCACAGATACAATATTACTATTAATTAAAAATTCAATTAATTTATCACAGTTATACTGCGGACACATGGTCCTTATTCAGAACTTGCTTTATGAGGTCTACCCAAAAAGTACCTCATAAGGCCAAAAAAGAAGGTTTGTTTCAGGTCACCCGACCTACCCTATCAAAACAGGGCCGACCCTGCATCTTTTTATGCAATTTTGAAGAAACTTTCGTATTTTCACGTCTTTTACAACTTCACAACATAGGCCTACTCATTTAACCCTCTGACGACGGCATGTTACAAAAAAACCTTTGTGTATTTGTTGTCATAATGCAGCACCAGCGAGTAACTCGCCGGTGCTGCAAAGGTGATTTATGACGAATCTTCGGGAGTGTATCAGCCGCATATATTATATAGGGTTACATGATACTGGAATGCTGCACATCATTCATGCATCATGGCAACCAAGTGCATATACCCGGTAGTTATTACTGCACTATATATGCATGCATCCATTAAAAGACAGCATATCGTGTATTACTATTGGTGCAGTAGGTCTATGCCCTTTATCGTTTTGATTCAAGAATACATCATGATGACCATCCATCAAACAAAAAACAACAACACTATTTTACGTTAAAATAACGTTTTAAAACTGTAAAAAGAGGGGAGTCATTCTGGAGGCAGCCCGGACTCGCTTTTGACGCTGTTTATTTTCTCTGTGTATCGCTGTTAGGAGTGGGACATATATGATATACACAACATGCTTTATTTACTCTTTTTTATTTTTATTTTAGCCTTTGTACCGTACAATATGGTCTTCCGAGGCTAATTTTCTGACTCACTCGTATTAATTGCATATGTATTGTAAGAATTTGATCACAAATTAATATAGAGAATCGGGGCACAGATGAGTCCTTTGGTTGCATACCGAGGCAAAGAGGAAACAAAGAATAGTTATTTACATGATATACAGGAGTATAAATGAGTTAATGCAGTCGCAGAAAAGTCGCAAAAATATGAATGTCTTTTTTTCTATGGCAGGGTACCCAAAGAGATGATTGTAAAGATAGGGAAGAAGTTGGTATTTTTAGTATAGCGACTACTGTTTTTCCCTGCGTACTGTAGTGCTGTAGTATACTTTTAAAATCCCTTGTATTAGCCGCACCCAAGCCTATATAGGCATGTTTGGTATCAAATTAAAGCTTAGACTGATTGGACTTAACAGTATTGTGATGTTCATAAACACAGAACTTTACGTAGTTCCCATAGGCCGGGCCCCGTGTCTAAGCCTGCCCACTCCGTTTATGAGTCTAGTGCATCCCAGCTAACAAAAAAAAAGCATGCTATTTTACGTCAAAATGACGTTTTAAAACTTTAGATAACTTTATGCCATAATAAGGAGCCTTAGAGAAACACTATATAATGTTGTATAACGTTGTAAAATACCCCTGGTACACTTATTTGCTTCACTCTGAAAGCTCATGAGAAGTACATGCTAGGCCAAAATATCTTTTGACACCAAAGTTATAGTCAATGGTGTTTCACAGACCGTTCTGAGTGCTAACAAACTCATGCAAATTAGATATACTTCTCCAAGCAGGATTCTCATAAAACCTTTGAAATGTCCTTCTAGGGACACCAGTGAAATGCATGGTGGTCAAATATCTTGGCTCTAATTAAAACGATGTTTTACAGAATCTAGGAAGGGAAAGGAACAAAAAAAAAGTTTAAGAAAAACAAGATTTTGTTGTTGAAAAACTACCCCTATGATGCTAGGCAGGGTAGGCTTACTGGAAACACACCTTTTTGTGGCCTAAGATCCAAATGTTTACAATGCTTACCACTGCCTATGAGACATCATAGCTTATGATTTAATGACAGTAGGCCCTTAATGGGAGAGAAACATTGAAATGCTATAGGCTTGGCCTTGAACATCTTACCTGACTGTGCCAGCAGGGGGAGCTGACTCAGTGACCCAGCAGGAGGGGAGAAATAAGTTGACAGCTGGTGCTGCTCGGGGGTATTCTATGCGCAGTTTTCAGACAGGCAACAGCTCACAGAGCTCTGCAGCAGCAGCAGCAGTAGCAACATCAGCAGCAGTAGTGGCAGCAGCAGCAGTAGCAGCAGCAATAGTAGTAGTAGCAGCAGCAGCAGTAGCAGCAGCAGCACACACACCACATATAAAGCTGTGCACCATATTTCAGACACAGGTGCCTTTTGTTCATGTAAAAACACATAAAGAAAATGCACTTGATTTGACTTTGTGGCAAACTAACATTGGAGACACAAGAAGGAAGGAGTCAGACATCACAAATACCAGAAGAAGATCTACAGGAGCATACAGGCATATTGAGGAAGTTGCCACAAAACTACAAGTGTAAGTACTAAGTCTCTCATCTGGTGAGATTACCTTGTCACCATTTATATTGACACACATCCTATAAGCCGCACCAGCGATCTGATTCGCGGCTTATACACGAGGTTTTACGGTATTTCTACCTTTTTTTTGTGTTATGCATCATAACTGTTTATTGATATGATTTTCAGCATATACATTTTGGTCCGGCATCCATGTAAGTAGTAATCACTATAAAGGTATTACAGTAATACACACAATATCAGTTTTCGCTGCAAGCAGTCTATAACAAGTTTGGGTATTTACAAAGTGACATGCTAATGTACAAATGGTAGTAATTTAACCAGTTTACAATTCAACAAATTTACAAAAATGTTGCTACTTTGGGCGAAGTAGGATCACAGGGTTTTATCACAGAAGTATAATTTAATAAGGGTGTGTTCAGAACTTTGTATACTGTTTTGTCAGGCATGTAGTTTAGGTTTTTGTTTTCTTTTTCTTTTTTCATTTTGGTCTTTTCACATCACAGTGCCCAGGAATTTTTTCAGCTGTATCTTAAAAGTAGATCTTTTATCACATAGTTGGATATGGGGGGGGGGGGGGGAGTTTAAAATAGCTGCTGTGGTTCTGTTGTCATGGCTGTTGGGGGCTATTCGCCAATCGGCGCAGAACGCCAATCTGCAGTGCGCTGGATAGAAATGTCAGAAATGGGTGCGAGTTTCTAATCAATTAATTTGATCTAGATTGAAATTAATCGGACTTAGGCACATTTCATAGGTGGATGCATAAGATCCAACAATATTTATGGTATCACACTCATATTCCTGCAAATTCGGGTTGTATTGATTCAACGACTTACAAATGAAACAACTACTCGCACATTCCCTGAGATTTGTATCCCGCGCAGATTGGCATTCTGCGCAGCGTCGATCTTGCGCCATTTGTAAATGGCGCAGCGCAGTATGCCAATATTGGCGTTCTGTGCAAATTGGCGAATAGCGCCCAACATGGCAACCTCTGAGTGCAGCTGTCCTATCACTAATGTAAATTAAAAGACATAAAATTTGACTTGTGCATGTGTAGAGTGCATGTGCTAGGAGTGAGTGAGTGAGTGAGTAATGAGGGTTTAACGCCATTTCAACAGCTAGGGTGATATGGATATTCACGGCGAGGCATGTGCTAGGAGATTGATTAATTATGTAGGAGGCCACTATCAACAATGGCCATAGCATGCAAAGCCTGCATAGCTTGGTTTGGTTTTGTCTGAGTGGACGGTTTTTGTAGCTCGGATGTTCTGACTGTTTTCTCTCCTAGCTTGGTTTGGATAGTTGTGGCGTGTTCCATAAATGGTCAAAATAGAATAATAATCATGTATGTATGTATATATATATATATATATATATATATATATATATATATATATATATATATATATAGAGAGAGAGAGAGAGAGAGAGAGAGAGAGAGAGAGATAGATAGATAGATAGATAGATAGATAGATAGATAGATAGATAGATAGATAGATAGATAGATAGATAGATAGATAGATAGATAGATAGATAGATAGATATAGATAGATATAGATATAGATATAGATATATATGCAATAATTAAAGTGGGTATAGGCCCTATCCGATTTCCACCAAATTCTAAATCTTACGTAAAGATGTCCAAAATACTGTAAAGGTATATCATCTATGGGTTGGGAGACATTAAAAAGGTATCCAGAGGCAGTGGCAGCTCAGAAAGTGGGTGCTATGTGGTCCAATCATGAGTTTTTTTACAGTACATTTTCAATGGGCGGGATAAAATTGGGCATGCTTTTATTCCAAAATGACCATATATCGGGTAATAAACTTAAACTTGAGCAAAACAATTGGGAATGAGGGGAAATGGAATAAATAGGACAGGAAGTATGTTATTTTTAAACGTTTAATTTCAATTCAATTTGCAAGGTTTACAGTATTCTATAGGCCTACTGATCTAAAAAAAACTTTGAAGTATGAATACAATTACATTTGATTCCATTGAATAACAGAAGAGATTGATATTTATAATGATACCACCAGATAGTTAGTACTTTTTTTGTAACAGCACCTCAATTCCATTTGTGTATTGATAATAACTACCAGATAGCCTATCATCGTGATAATACTGGGGCGGAGGAGGGGAGAGGGGGAAAGATGAGTGATGAGATGATTCCAAGAGTCTGACTTGATGACAAGCTGAGGCTTACACGCTAGGTTTTAGGTAGTCCGTGCCACTGACGCTAGGTGGTCTGGCTACCGTCAGTTCCAGCCTGCCGCGGCCATATGCAATAGCCAGGAGTTCCCTGCTTTTCTGCTGGCTCAACTCGCTCCTTATGTAATTCAATAGAGATTGGCGGAAGTCACGTGATCAGACAGTTAGAGGAGGAATCTATTTATAGAAGGTCATGTGACAAATGGCGTCAGACCACAAAATGGCGCCAGCACCCCATTAACTTAGGCCAGACGACGATGGGAGTAACCTATGTTTAGCTTGATAAACTAGGTTTTAGGTAGATAGCATGTAAGTGGAGTCAGGTAGGTTGGATGTCTAATATACTTGTGATCAATATCCCCCTGGGAGATAAGCTCTCCCTCGAGTTGATTCTGGGAGCCAAAATACATGTCTTTCAAGAAAATAAACTTGTATAAAGATCAAAGAAGGTTGTTGGAAATTTTTACTTCCAGAATAGGGACCAAAATTGGGGCATTTTTCGGATTTCTGACTCATATATGTGTTTTTCCATTCAGATCCATCCATTCAATGACAACAATCAGGCTGCTGCCAGCAACCTTCTTGCAACCGCCTGCAAACACCGCCCACAACAACGGGGACGAAGGAAAAGAAGCATACACCGGGTAGCAGTGCGACACTCACAATATGCTCAGCAACAAACACTCTGAGAAGGACATAGACCAAAAACCAAGGGCAACAGACCGAAAATGCTTCCGCACCTTGCTGAAGACTGAGGCCAGTACAGTCCCTAAGAAACCCTCCAAATACCCGTTAGATGACTCTGTAAGTGGACAACCTAAGCTATAGCAGAGGTTAGAGTTGCAGATTGCACCCAATAATAGAACAGTGGGGGGCAAACAAAAGTCACGTGGGTGAAACTTTATAGGGTACATGAACCATATCGCAGACATCTATAGTCCCATAAATGCATTGTAAATTGAAATAAGGTCTCGTATGTGTTCCTGAATTGATTAGTATTCTCTTAAATGTGAAATAAGTATGTGTTCTACTGAAATACACTCTACTGCAATCCATATTCTTTAAACAAATTGTAGTTCAGACTAATGGTACTATCATGGTGCAGCTACCTAACCAAGTGGAGGGCTTTGTTTGCCCCCCAATCACCACCCTGTGACGTAGTAGTAGAGGAAACTCTAACCTCTGCTATAGGGAAGGTTACATATACTTGATCGTTTCTATTTATATGGGAGGCGCGGTGGGCAAACAAACCACTGGACTGTGACCCATAGGTATATGCACCATTGATACCAGTGATATCATAATATAGAGAACCTAGTGTGTCCTAAACAAGGCAAATAATATCAAAATAGATACAGCCAACAGGCAGTTAAATATTAACTTTACAGTAATTATCCTGGTGTGTGGCTATCATGGTGGTGACTGCAGAGGGGTTTTCGGCGACCTGGCGACCTGGGCCGTTTTCGCCCGTTTTCCAGGCAACTTTTCGACCTGGGGCAATAATTTAAGCGACCTGGCGACTTTTGCACAAAATTGATTATAGGATAAAGGGTCTAAAAAAACGTCCTTGCGACCTGAGGGGGGGGGGCGACCCCTTTGCACCCCCATGGTGAGGTTACCCAATCACGTGTAGCCTCTGTTTGCCCACACTGTGACGTTGCAGGCCTCTATATGTAACCTTCCCTATTGCCTAAACAGACTTATTTGACTTATTTGTAATGTATTGTGAAAATATGTCTGGACAGTCATGCAGACCAAAACCGAAAAATAATAACGAACAGTCCCGAATCCAAAATATTTAACATTGTTATATCAAACTAAAACAAATATTCTTTGTATTTTCAGGAGATTGACAATATGCTCCCCCCATTATGTCATCCCTACTGGCGCAGTGCCAAGAACCGGCGGGCACAGAGTACAAAATCAGCTCTGCGCTCACAGTTCTTTGGCCACTGTGTCAAAGGGCAGCATGTGGAGCCATGGGCAGCAGGTTTCGAGGATCCACCCAAGTGGGCAACCCGACCCAGGGCAGCGGAACGCATTGTGCAGATACGTCGTGAAGCCGCTTTGGCTGTGGCCATGGTAGGGCACGAAACCCTGTTGGAGATGGAAGCTGAGTACCAGGCCGGGGCTGAATCCCTCATGGATGTTGTTGAAGGGACTGTGGAAAAACTGGAGGGAGCCTCAGAAGCAACTGAGAAGTTGATTATAGTGAAAGACTATGTAAACCACAAAATTGATGAAGAGTATAATACAGAGAAGGTAGCTATAGTTAAGCGCATGGACCTGCTCGACAAACGTGCTCCCACATCCGAGGAATTCCTCAACCCAGCCAAGGCCATCCGGGAAAGGAACCGCAAGTCAGCTAATGCAGCACGAGAGGGTGCAAGGGCTGCTGCTGTGGGCAAAGCCACATCATTTAAACCCAAACACAAAAAAAAACAGGTTTTAAAAGTAGATATGTCTTAGGCTCACATCTTAAATCTGATAAAAGTCCATAGCCAAAGTGACCCCCTTCCATTATGAGGCTATTAGGTCAGCCAGAACAGGAACTGTGGTGGCCACAAGTGCCGAGGCTAATATCCTCATTGTATGTTTCATGTTGTGTGTTTGGAATTGTGAACTCAGATAGTTCAGAATATTTATTGAATTTAATTGCGATGTTTACATTAAGAAACGTGTAAATGCTAGAAGCACTACACCTTCAGAAAAGTGAGAGTCATTGTCGCTAAAAGAACCCTCACCTGAGGGTCAGGCAGTGCCAGGTGTCAGGTGAGGGTTGTTTTAGCGACAATGACTCTCACTTTTCTGTGTGTGTGCACAGTATCAATAATATGATATTAAGGTATTAGTATGATAGACTTGAGTACATAGTACTCACATTGTATTGTCCTGTACTGTCTTGTCTTGTTCTGTCTATTTTATACCCCAAAAACACCTTAAAAGGTCAGAGTAGATACACTAAGTGTAAACACGTTTTCATGATGAATAAAAGGATTGCTGCTCTACATTAAAGCTTTTGTTTATTATGAATTAAAATGTACAAAAAATAAACATGATAGCATACAATATTTCTAGACATCTCTCTCAGACTGAATTATATGAACCATTATGAATTAATGCCCCATGACTATTGAGATAAAATGGATTCATGCATACAAAGTTACCTGAAGGGATGTCCGGTCTATTTTTGACTCTGGTGCCCTGTCATGGCTAAAAACAGTACTAAAAACTCTCCTGAAGGTAAAATATTTAGTTCCAGGGAAGGGTAAAATTCTGTTTCTAATGGTCTTTTACAATTGGATGGGATTCAGGGTATTCATATCTCTGCCAGGGGGACAAATTTTCACTTTTTTTCATGGCTGCTATCCCTGCTCCATATTGGTAATGCTATCCAGTGAAACAGGAAAGCTTTTGCAAGGATAGTGCATACCCAAGTCAACCTATTGTGCCTCTACATGGGTAAAAATCGACACAGTGACACGGCGACACGGCCCCTCTAAAAATCGACATGGGCGACACAGCCCCTTTAAAAATCGACGGACATGGACACATGAAGTAGGATGTATACTCATGATATGGGATAAAAATCGACACGGTGACACAGCCCTTTTGCTAAAAATCGACACTGCAACATGGTAAAATATATGGGTACGCATGTAGAGGCACACCTATTGTAGTGGCTTGGTTTCTACACTGATTTTGCCTATGAAGCCAAGAAAGAGTCGAAAACAAACATGCATTTCATCCTGGTGTCTGGTGTAGGTTTTTTCTTTGTTTTGTATTTTTCCATTGATCTCTCATAACATACATAGACAAAGGCCCATGGCCAGAGGATATGTTGGTGACTGCATGAGTGGGATGCAGCCCCAGCCCCACCAAGGGGGGAACGATACCAAAAATCCTCTGGCTATGGGCCTTTGCCTTTATTTCATGGTTTCTACTCTTTAAAATATGTTTAATTGCATGTAAATGGCCATGCATAATAATTTGAACAAATGATGATGTCACAGGCCATGGGATACAGGAGCAGCGTATCTCATGGGGGTCATGGGATACAGGATTTCTAGTACTTAAGCATAGTGGCCATCGTATTCACCATGAAATAAAAACTCATGTCATGGTCTACCAGGTCATTTTATACGGGGATCCTCCTTCAGGTTTCACACAGACGGGCTGCATGAGTCGCTACCCACAGTGCATGACACAGATTGATAACTGTGGTAATTAATCATTGATAACATGCTATAAACCCCTGCCTCCTCTCCCAGCCTCATACTCAGTAACCCTTCTTTCAGAGTTCCACCCCCTTCATGAGTAGCTACACTGCAAAAAAGGGGCTTAGGTTTTAAACATGTTTAAGTCGAAACTTTTTACCAGGTTTGTGTCTTTGAATCCTTGTGTTATAAATATCAAACACATACCAGATGGGAGCTCTGTTGTTTGACTGTAGTTTCTACAACCACTCATCATTATTGTTGTTCTAAAAGTGCTTAAATCTGAGTAGATTAACTTAAGTGTAATGGAATAAAATAGGATAATATACACATTGCAGAATTCAGGGGTTGGATCCTACGTTAGTATGATCACTATGCAATAAAGATACATCTACTACATAGACACCTCTTTAAGAATGGATATAGCATTATCTTCCCTGAAGGTCTGCTGTCTGTTGACTGAAGGTTGTGTCTATGTTAACGTAGAGGAATATATGTGCAATAGTGATTCA
Source organism: Harmothoe impar (assembly GCA_947462335.1). Taxonomy (NCBI): domain Eukaryota; kingdom Metazoa; phylum Annelida; class Polychaeta; order Phyllodocida; family Polynoidae; genus Harmothoe; species Harmothoe impar. The sequence goes on along the minus strand of OX381717.1, from coordinate 39,523,663 downwards.
TACATTGGCTATGGGGGGACTGCTAAAAGTCTCTTCAAGACACTACATGGAAATAAAATAATTATGAATTTATCTAGATATAGATATCTAAACATAATAATAATCTACATGTCTCTAGACACACCACTTTTAGCCTTAAACACTTGACAGATAAACTCAGCAATATGCTAAATTATTAAATTTCCAAACACTATTAGTCACACATCAACAGTTGTGGCTACAGTCTGTGGGGAGGTATCATAGTTAATTGGCTTTTTGCATGCGATGCCTGACATCAACACCGTAAATAATGAAACAGCACGGAGGTTGGCATCAGCATATTAGGTTTTGTTCTGAGCCACCTATAGGTGTTGGCCCTGACAGCTGGTCAGGCTAATGAGGATAGTTTAATTATGTATATTAATGTAGCTATCACATGCTGTGAGTAAGCACCACGCCTCTACCATATCCCAGTGGGCACAGAACATTGAATCAATATTGATAAGTGGTTGTCAATGTTGATTTAATGTTGATCCATTGTTGATTCAACATTGAACTGAATTTTGTACCCACTGGGATGGGGCTTATACGTAGGGTATCTTGACTTAGGCTTGACTTAGAGTCAACCACATACCTTGAGATGTCCACCTTAATCTTGTAGTCATTGACGATAAGCCATTTTAAGTGTTACTCCTTCCAGCAAGAGACTATACCATAATGGGTATAGACCCCTAAAATCGACATGGCGACATGGGCATTTCTTAAAATCGACATGGCGACATGGGCATTGGTCAGAATCGACACGGGACATGGCCATGTAAGTGACATGTGACATGGGCATTTCTTAAAATCGACATGTGATATGGGGCTTAGTGACATGAAAAAAGAATCTCACGTGTGTAGAGTGAAGTAGGCTACCAAACCCTTTCTTCCAATTTTGCTGGGGCCACCCCCATTTATAACTCTCTCTATGCCTCTAAATTCTTTCCCTAAGTGACACTAGTGACATGGCTATTTCCTTAGTGACATTGTGACATGACCATTTCTTAAAATCTACATGCGACATGGGGACCCCCCCCCCCATCTCCCCCCCCCCCCCACCATACACGAATAACTACATTATTAAGGTAGACATCTTCAGGTATACATGTGGTTGGCTCTAGGTCAAGCTACCCTACTTTCTTTCGAGATTTCAACAGGCCATGAGGAATATACACTCTGCCGATAATATTACACTGAGAATACATAGACAGAGGTCCACAATGAGCTGTCTGAATGACAGGTCTCTCCACGAGTGGTAGGCCTACCTTGAATCATATCACACGAGGCAGAGCCAAGTGTGATATGATCCAAGGTACCACAAGTGGAGAAACCAGGAATTCAGACTGATTAGAGTGGATCTCTGCGTTTATTTTCTGTGTAATTATTGATAAATTATACTTTAAAACGGCATGTACAGATTGGTTTCATAGCTTTCTTAGTGATGTCATCATGTGGAAACACCCCATGGAGAATGAGCATCAGTTTCTCCACAGGGGTGTGGACAACGACCATTCGAGTGCTTGAGCATAGTAACTTCAGTTCTCCACATGAAATAATTTTCGACCTTTGCTGGAACACTTCAAAATTATCTGAATGCATGATTCTAAAATCGTAATCAAACTTTTAGCAGGCTGTGCAGACGATGCCTGCTATGGAAGGCTTTCTTGCATAACTAGTTAATATAGTCCTACTAATTAGCTGGACATGCGCAAGTAAAAATGACTCACTACGGTAATCTGATATCGCCACTCGTAGGTTGCCATGGCAACAGATACAAGCAGAGATTCCATTAAATTTGGCTATGTTTACTAGGGATGTCATCGATACCTACCAAATCGAAATTTCGGTATTTTTAGATTTCCGATTATCGTATCGACAAAAGGGTTAAATCGATACACTTTTTGACCTAGATTTACCCTTGAAGAAAGCTTCAGTAAAATGTTGAAATAAGGTATATTATAGCATTTTTGGCTATCTATTTGCATGATGAAATCCGGGCCCTAAGGTTCTCATAGAAGGAAATAGTTCTGCTATATAATTTAATGTACAACTTGACAATCTAGCAACTGACCTATGATAATATATGAATACAAGGATTATTATGCATTCCATTTGGGCTTGAAAAACAGGTGAAAACATGCCTTTTGAGTGTTATTTATATGCCATTTATCTTTATCGAAAAATCGAAAAACATCGGAATTTCGAGACCAAAATAGTGATAATCGAAATCGGAATAAATTGTATACCAATGACATCCCTAATGTTTACATGAACTACGTTTGGCATAAATGAGAGCAGGTGATGTGGTTTCCATTTCCGATTAGGTACGTCCATCAGCATAAAATGGGTACCTTAAAGGGATTATCCAGTGTCAATGCCTACGACATCTGGTGTCAAAATCACGATAAAAGCTTATTTCCCTATTTTGTATGTGATAACCCTTGTTTACTGTAGGCTTAGTGTCACCAAATCAATCCAAGTTGATAGTCTATGACCGGGTGCAATCTATGACCGGGTGTAGTCTATGACCAGCATGACAGAAAATGGCTTATTTAGGGCAAAAATAAAAATTTGTAATAATATAACATGTTAAAACATCCATTATTTTTTCCAGCCATTTCTTTGTACATCTGTCCTAAATAAGCTGTTTTCTTTCATGCCGGTCATAGATGTCACCTGGTCATAGGCTACACAAGGTCATAGATTGCACCTGGTCATTGACTATTAACTTGGATTGATTGGCTCCCACCCCAATCAGGAGATGCCAACCGGCTCTCACACTCAACAGTGCTAGGGATGCAATTTATTTCGATTTCGATCATCACTATTTTGGTCTCGATTTTCTGATTATATCGATTTATTTCGATATTGCTAACATAGTTTTATCTGCTTGCAAAGGGGTATTTTCATCTGTTTATTTTCTTCCTTACTCTTGAGGCCATAAAGATAAACGCTTGGTAGCACTTTGGGCAGAATCTGAAATCATTTTTCCTCAACATTATAGGCCTAAAAAGGTCATGATTTTTACGCTGAATAAAAAGCAAGTTCTAGATAGAATATTTACACAATCTGCAGTTTTTGAAGGGTAATTTATGGGTCTATCAGTGGGACAAAAAGTGTATCGATATAATGCTCCTGTCGATGCGATAATCAGAATTCTATAAATGTCGATGCATCGATTCTGGGTGTATGTCGATGTATCGATTCTGGGTGTATGTCGATGTATCGATTCTGGCTGCACTCTACACTTTTAGAACACAACCTGCACTCTGCACTTTTAGAACACAACCTGCACTCTGCACTTTTAGAACACAACCTGCACTCTGCACTTTTAGAACACAACCTGCACTCTGCACTTTCAGAACACAACCTGCACTCTACACTTTTAGACCACCACCTTCAAAATCACCACTTTTAGACCTGCACCTCAAAATCCTAAGAACCTTCAGAGAAAACAATCTTTAACCCCAACTTCAAACCAATTTTAATAGGAATTCACCGGTGCCCTCATCACCATCACCAACAATTAGAAACCTCGGCCCGCAGACTTATCGAGTTTTACCCTGGAAGTCGAACATATTCATCACCTTATCATAGAACCGTGGGCTTAGCGGAGTCCCGGCGCGACGTATTTGTCACTTAACTTTATCTATATGTACCAGCAGCTCCGCTGCCGGAGATATAAATTGGCGCGGGAAAATCGTGGAGACAGCGTTCGTCTGCCCTACTATAGTGCATGGCGGGAATGCCTTAGCATATCGGAAATAGGATCGGAGTGTCGTAAACCTCATTCTCCTAGCAGATGTTAAGTCTGTTGTTTTCTGCAGTTGAATGCAGACAGTAGGATGGAGAGTGAGCAGACGAGTTGCATTCTTGGGTACGCTCCCGATTTCCCTGTTGTTGTTTAATAAATACCAAAAAACGATTTTATTCATCATCTTTATTTCTCCAAAAATTTATGGGATGTGTATTTCGCAAATTTGCTGATGTCCATAAATTTGCTGAGGGTCCACAAATTTGTGGAGAAACAGCACCCTGGGTGCTGTTTCTCCACAAATTTGCGGGGTGCTGCTTCTCCACAAATTTGCAGACATCCACAAATTTGCGGATGTCCGCAATACATATTCCATATATTTGTGGAGAAAATAAAAATGATGGTCATTTTTTTTTAGGGGTATTCGAAGGGGGGGTCTTTTTTTCAACCTATTCTGAGGGGGGTCATTTTTTTTAGGGGTACCGTAGTGGCTTGAATAAGCGCAGGGGTCTCGAATAAGCGCAGGTCTTGAAAAAGCGCAGGGTAAATGAGGGTATTGAAATGAAAATTTAGGCCATTTTTGTATCTTGAATAAGCGCAGGTCTTGTATAAGCGCAGGGTAGATGGTACCATTGAAATTAATAAGCGCAGGTGCGCTTATTCAAGCCACTACGGTATTTATTTGGGAGGGGGTATTTTTTGACACAACGTGACGCGAATTTCACGATACATGTCACAAATTGGGGTCATAAAGACCGCAGAACTCTGCTAAATTTCTTGCCTACTCATCCACACTTTGAAAGATTCACCACTTTTCTTTTCCTAAAACAACAATAACTGGAGAAAGAACATTGATTGAACATGAGAATAGGAGTATAGAATGTAGGGGGTCTAAACAGCAAAGCTATCAGTAAGCAGCGAGATGAATGCTTTTTTGGCGCCGAAATATGACAATACGGTATCTGAAATAGTTTGGGTTAATTGGACTTTGGCGTCCATATGCAAGGGTGAACTTTAATACCTACATGTCAAGACCCTGCCTTTCTTCCCAATAGAGGAGCAGATGCATAGTATGCAAGATGCATCATCTACCTCATATATTGATACATTTTAGCTTAGGTCCACTCCACCAGTCAAAGGCGTGATTACACCAATCATGATACACACTTTTCCTTGGTATCTTGTACCAGACCCTGCTAAATGAGCCATGGCATTCCGATTGCAGAGCTCTCAAATTTTTTAGAATAACTTCACCATCTCCCTGATAGCTGCCTGCTTCTGACAGATTCTAGGGCTTATAAAATCAGTAGACTCATGGAGTAAACATGATGTTGGGGTGTGGCTTATACAAGAGTTTTTATTACTATGGTACAGTACTGAAGTTGCCATAATCACACCCCTGGTGCAGCTTATACGCGAGTTAGGCTTATACTCGAGGTTTTACGGTAGATCAACAGAATTTTCTGCTGCGGATGCAACTCCTTCTGTTGCCAATTTCTAAATCTCCCTCTAAGTTCATCTTTGGCTTCAACAGCAATGAGGCATTGAATTCTCATTACTACTCATTGCTCCTTGGCCTTATCAGAATTTTTACAGCTCCATATTTGGTTCTGGTCAAGTTGCTTCCGACGCTCTGGAGGGTTATCAGTGAGTTATTCTTCACTATTTTAAAGCTTTACTTTTTTGGAGTCAATGCATTCCTAATGCTTGGTCATACTGACCACACCATAAGTTAATTATATAGCCACCTGGCAGGATCCAAACTGGCACTGCTGGGAAAACATCAATAGCAAGTGTAAAAATATAGAATTTCTCCATGAAATCTATACTAGGCTAGAGCGTGACGCATTGCTATCGGATTGTCAGTACGGCTTCCGTGCGTCCAGGGGAACTAATGATGCGGTTTTTAAACTGGTTAATGGCCTTTTTACTGCCCGCGACCAGAGGCGCCCCCTGGTGGCCTGTTTCCTGGACGTACGGAAGGCTTTTGATTGTATACACCATGCCGAGCTGCTGAGCCGCATGAGAAAGCTACAACTACCTGATATCTACTGTGACTGGCTATGTGCCTACTTATCGCGTCGCACACAGCGGGTACTTTGTAATAACAAAATGTCTAGCGTACTAAATATAGAGTACGGCGTGCCCCAAGGCTCGATATTGGGCCCGCTTCTTTTCATCTGTTTCATCAATAATTTACCTACTGTCATTAATAACTGTCACGTAATAATGTACGCTGACGATGTCGTCTTTTACACATCGGACAGCACCCTAGAAGGTGCACGTAACCTACTACAAGCTGACGCTAATACTGTATTCGACTGGTTTACCAGCAGCGGGTTATGCATTAACACAGATAAGACCAAAGTAATGTCTTTTACCCATGACACCCCTGTAATTCCACATAAATTGAATGTAACCATGGGTCACAACACGCTCGAGACCTGCACCCAATACGAATATTTGGGAGTGGTGCTAGATAATAAACTGACATTAGAAAGCTCCATCAGTAAAACTGTCAGCAGAAGCAGTATTAGAAGTGTAATGTTACGTAAAATGCGTCGCAAAGTAACCACAAATACCGCCACTGTTGTTTACAAGCAGACGATACTCCCAGTAATGGACTACTGCGGATACCTGTATAATGGGGTAACTAAGGCCCAACATAGGCGCTTACAGCTTACTCAAAATAAGTGCCTAAGAATATGTCTTAATGTCCGCATAAAACACCATGTTACCGACTTGCATCATGACTGTGATATCGACTACCTGTCAGTCCGTTACGACCTACAGCTCCTGCTGCTTATCTATAAATACATGTATGGTAACCAACATGACCATGTATCACTTGGTCTGGATTTCCAGGGACCGATGCCGGGAGGGCGGGTGATGCGCTCAACCGACACCGGTCTACTTCGGTACCCAGACTCAAACTTAATGGGCTTCCGTAAAAGCCCGTTATATAGAGGAATAGAACTATGGAATCTGATGAACACATCTTGTCATAAAGCCGACACAAAGGACATCTTTAAGGCTAAGGCTTTAAAAACCCTACGCCAGCTATTTATTAAGGCGCAAAAAGATAATGGTCGTTGATCTGCTATAAACTGTACGATAAACTGTATGATAAACAGATGTTATACGTCCATCCATGACTTACGCGGAAGATCGTCTAATGAATTCCAATATAACTCTATATTTCCTATGCTGAACTGATTTACACTATTCATATACATATTATATAACATTACTTGCTGTACCGCACATGCCGAAATGTATAGAGATAAGATATCTCTTTTGAAGTAACTGTATTTGTATTTTGAAAATCACTTTGTGAATAAATACACTTATAAACTCAAAAACACAGAATTAAGATTGTCTTAATTAACCTATCTTAATCCTATCTTAAACTACACAGTCCATTGTAGGATCGACTAGTATGTAAAGGGGGACTTTGCCCCCCAACCCCCCTTCTTTTCTTCTTTTTTTTTCTTTCTGTGTAGATTAAGACATTTTAAGATGTAAGATCAAGATGTAAGATTGAGATTGCGCTGTAAACGTTTGTGGCTCAGTCTCACGACTTTGTAACAATTTGATCGTCTTTGACCGGGTGACGTCTTTGACCGGGTGACGTCTTAGACCGGGAAACCTTATAAATGTGGGTAATATCGCGCACCTAGTGACGATATTACCCAAATCTTCCTCATAACTCTAGCCCAACGTCATTAAGAACCCTTTTTATATGCAATTTTAAAATAAATATTGAAAATTGAAAAAATGGAGAAAAAAATAAATCGTTATTGCAACCACCTATATGGTAAGCAGGGGCCTAAAAGTATGACTCAATATTTGGGTTATATCGTTATTATTGTTGTTATATCGCTCACACCTTTGTGTTATATCACTCACCCATTGATATACAGTGTATTTGACCATATGGGTAAATCCGCTCACCTGTTTTCACACCCAAAAGTGTGAAAACAGGGTGGTTCACCCCAAATGCTCTCACACCTGTATGGTGAGTAGCAGCATCCCCAAATTTACACCTGTGTTAGACAACATACAAATCTACCCTTTAACACTATTTGACTCATTTTAATGTTATTTGATATATTATTTTTTATTTTATAAACATGTGCGCGATATAACAACATGCCTGAGCGATATAAGCTCTATGGGAATTACTATAGAAAAAGCAAATATAGAAAGATTAAGAAATTTAGATTTTTTAACGTTTTTATAAATGTCTTAGCTCCATGCATAAATATATATCTCAGATAAATATCATGTATTGACATGATATTGTATATAAAGTGGCTACTCACCAAAAAAAAAAAAAAAGTTAAAAAGTTAAAATTAGGCCTTTTAGGGGGGGTGCGCGATATTACCACATGCGCGATATTACCCACATTTACCCTAGACCTATATAGTAAGAAATGGGTGGAAAAAGTCAAAGGATATTTTCACACTTTATAAAAGGAAATTTATTTAAAGTTTGTTATATTTATATGTAGGCTCTTTTACATGCATTAGAGCATAATGTTATATTTCTTCCTCTGCCCGGTCGAAAACATCACTTTCTATATTATGTGGAATTTGAAGAGGTACACTGTCCAAAGTATTATGCAATTACCATCCACATATTTTCTCTAATAGTGGAGAAATGGAAAAAAAGATGAAAAAAAAGAAAAATAGCCTGTTCTAGCTTCCAGGTCAAAGACGTCACCCGGTCAAAGACGTCACCCAGTCAAAGAAGATCCAATTGTTACAAAGTCGTGAGACTGAGCCTCGTCCGCGCACCTGGGAGAACTATCCCGTATTTGCCAGTGGCACAGATCCCCGGTGAATCACATCCTGTGTTACAGACCTATGATCTCTTAAAGGGGCCAGCAATACGTTAATGACCAGGTTAATGCAACCAGGTTGTGTATACGTATTAATTAGGTCCATATGTGATGTACGTAGGGACGAACCTGCCACCCATTTTACCTGTAATCTTAAAAAGCCCATTTTTTAGGTAATCTTAATCAGTTTCCAGGACTATCATCTAGATGGCACCACTGTACGTTGGTAACATTGCTTAGGCCAAAAAAAAAGTGTGTTTCAGGTTACATGGTCTGAAAATTTAGGGTGGGTAGGTCGGATTTTTTTTTTTTAATTTAGTTTTTCTTTTTTACTTTAGCCTGAAAAGGACTCAGAAATCGACTCACGAACTACAATGCCGACTCACCGACGACCGCCTCGACTGGTGAACTATCAGATCGACCCTTAAATAGCCCAAAAATGAAAATTTTTTTTCTAAATTGCATAAAAATTTCTAGGGTCGGCCCTGTTTTGCTAGGTAGGGTCGGGTAACCTGAAACACACATTTATTTAAATTTGGCCCTATATATCGGGGGCTCTGCCCCCGCACCCCCTTTTCTTTCTGTCTTTTTTTTTCTCTTTTTATATTGCATACAATTTCAACACATTTATAGAGGAGAGGGTCGGCTTGTGACTTTCCCATCTCTCTGATGCACCTTAGATGTAGGCCTACTATGATGTCATGCACACATATATCCTTGTATAAGAAGTAGTATTATACCGATACCTGTTGACATATGCATCACTAATTAAACAAGACGTGACCAGTTCATTATGTCATAATGTGATTGAAGAAAATGCGGCCCTTTAAGAAAATATCAGTCTGAAGCAGGAGGTGGTAACCAGGGGTAGGGGCGAGCAGGGTGCTGTCTCCACAAATTTGCGTACCTCCATAAAGTTATGGACATCCACAAGTTTGCGGAATACATTCCAGAAATTTATGGAATCATGAATAAAATTGTGTTTTGTTGGTACTTAAGCATAGAAATACGGACCTCTATATATATTTGCGGAGCTCCACAAATTTGTGAAATGTGTATTTCACGAATTTGTGGATACCCATAAATTTATGGAGATCCGCAAATTTGTGGAGAAATAGCACCCTGGCAGGTCACTGACGTAAGGCAGTGAGGCGGGTCACGATGTTGGAGACAATTAAACGCTTAAGTACTATAAACGCCATAAAAATAATTTTATAAGAGCCCACGTCGAATATGGTATAGGTGTTCATACACAGTAGCATTAATTACCCCATGTGATCTAGATAATAGTCTCTTTAGCGGTTATTGCATACGCCCCAATTTTGGCCCAATTTATTCTGACTTTAAAGTAACTCTTTTAGAGGTAGCACCCCCCCCCCCCCCCACCTCTATTTCAAAAAACCTGGATCCACCCTTGGAGTCTGTTCCTCATTGAGGCAGAGCAATGTTTTGCAGCTCCACCAGATGTGTTTGGAATGGCCACTTTTAAGGCCACTCAAAAAAAAAAGTTGTTTCTCATCACCAAGCAGTGAAAATTTCATGAGAGCGTTTTTTATTTAATTTTGTTTTTGTTTTTGCTTGGGCCTAAATATATAGGAAAATGTAGACTTTTCGCGATCAATTTTCATATTTTAGTAATTCAGTGTTTATAGATCCTCAAAAGTTGTTTTAATGTAATTTATTCCTAGCTGACTGCATCACTGACAGCATAAGCTTTAATTTGATACCAAATTTGCCAATATTTCCTCAATTTTAATCCATTTTTCATCAGAAATGTAAAAGAAAAAAAAGTTTTCCTCAAATCACAATCTTTATGATGCGCGCAGTGATGAGGAAACAACTTTCTTTTTTGAGTGGCCTAACCCTTGATTCTTTTTATATCCCTAGCTACTGGAAACTACACAGAATGAACAGAGGCGTGACACCGAAGAACTGCGGGAGGAACTGAGCAGGACACAGGAGGAGATGCGACAGATAAAGGCTAACGTACAACGCTATCACGACGACAACCATTCCAACCAACCCACCTGCAAGGTAAGAGGTTCAACCCTTTAAAGACTGCATAGTTAATTAATGCATTATACCCTTTGGTCGTCATGATGACTTATTAAATGCAGCTCTGACGAGTAACTTGCCAAATGTAGCTGCATCCATGTATCATGACGATCTGCGGGGTTGATACACTCCTGCAGGAGGCATGATGCATTCATGCAGCACTGCTGGGGATACTCGCAAGGGATGCATTCATGCATTATGACGACTAGGGCAATGTACATTAACAGACTACACAGCCTTTAAGGTTGAGTTTATGTAGGAAGGAAAGTCACATGATTCATATTACATAGATATACATATATACATGTATAATATCAGACGATCCGCACCTCCTGCTGTTACAAAATTAACACTGTCTCATTTTGAATTTATAAAGAAATGATTTTCAAAAATACAGTACAGGTATATTAAAGTATTGTGCCTATGTAAATATATCTACACGTTAGGGCTGCACATTGAATCAATACTGTATGCCCTTGGTTGTAATGATGCATGAATGCAGCCCTAGCGAGTAACCCAATTTTTGTAATTTATTCATTATTTATGACACCGCTAGCTCGCTATTTACATAAGCTTAAGAATAGATGTCTGACACATCTAGCTCACCATAGATACCTTAAGATATGCTTGAATATTATCCTGACGTACTCTCACCCTATGTTCTTTAACATTGAATCAATGCGGTATGCCCTTGGTCGTCATGACGCATGTATGCAGCCCAGGTGAGTAACTCACCAGGGCTGCATTCATGCATTATGACGACCAAGGGCATACAGCATTAAAGCATTGCACGGCCCTTAAAGGGTTTAAACATCCGATTTCTTCACACAGCAGGTCCAGAAGTGTGAGTATGATGACTACCGACCTATCCCGTACCTGGTCGATGGAAAAGCAGTGGAAGGTAGGTACCATCTACCTTAGGGAGTGATCATTTTTTAACCCTGGGGGGGGGGGGGGATTTCCGCGGGGAGCGCCCCCCCCCCTGTCAACGGATCAAAAATGCCCCACCCCCTAGGGGTCGAAAATGGGGTCCAAATGAGTTACTCGTCAGAGCTGCATTCAGGTATCATACAACAACAGGCAGAGCATATTAGAGCACTATGCGACCTTTAACATTTAAAAAAAGGTGGTCCCCGGATGTTATCTATTCATTAATAAACCAAAATGGTATTTAACTCTTCCTTTACCACGTCCCAAATAAAGGCACCTTTCCCAAAACCAGATTGTTTCAGATGAAATTTAAATGGAATATTAAGATGTAGGGGATGGCCTAACCTTTCAGAAACTGAAAGAATTTTGTAAATATTCTAATTAGAAGTACATCTATGACAAAATGAACAGTATCGAATGACCAGAAAGTAATATACCCTAAATCGCTCTATGTGTTCCAATTAGGGAGATAAAGCCCTATTTGCAATTTAATTTGGCTTATTTTAGTGTATATGTTGCCATGGCAACTTATATTTAGGCCATAATGCATCAAAATAGACCTAAACTTTTGGTACCGTAAATTCTCGCGTATAAGCCTAACTCGCGTATAAGCCGCACCCCTAACTTTGACAAATTATATAAGCCCCAGAGGGGGTCTGAATATTGCGATTTTGGTACTGTAGTATACTAATAAAAACTCTCGTATAAGCCGCACCCTATATAGGCATGTTTGGTATCAAAGGAAAGCTGAGTCTGACTCGCGTACAAGCCGTGGCTTCTACGCGAGAATTAACGGTACTATCTTTTTCAGCATGAAAAATCGGGCAAAATCTTTTTTCACCCCAAAAACAATATTGTTTGACATTTTTCATGATTTTTGCCTTAAATATTGCTCAAATTATATTGAAAATGAGATGAATCTCATGCAAGTTGAGGTGCCTAGCATTTTTAGAATAGTTAATGTATGTACAAACCAATTAAGATATGCAGAGACAATATGCCATTGACCACTGTCAGAAAAAAAATCATGGGATTCTACCAATCTCTAAGCAAAGCACAGAGGGCCAAAAATCGGCCAAAATCGGCCAAAAAACGGCCGATTTTGTGCTTAAAGGCGCGATCGTTCTCGAGTGGTAAATTCGCCAAAAGGCGCGATCAGTAAAGGAAGAGTTAAACGATGGGGCTATATTAGTCAACTTTGATATGCTATTTAGATGGGGGATGGGCGGTGTCTATCAAATCAGGTTTTGAAAACCATATTGATATTTCGTTCATTTATACACATTGCGGAATTGACCTAAACTGTTTCTGCTGTCAAATTCCATAAATTGCGGACGTCTGAATGTATAAGTACCACAAAAAAAAAGATTTCATCATTTTTATTTTGTCCACAAAACGGAATCTGTTTTCCGCTATTTGTGGACGTCCATATACTTTTGTGGAGAAACATCACCCTGGCTGTGTATTCTGCAAGCCTTAACCTAATCAATATGTTGTTTTTGTTTAGTTCACGGAGGTTGTCAACAAGCTTATAAGAAGGGATGGAACAGTTCGGGAGTGTTTTCCATCATGCCAGACGCGGACAAAACGTTCACAGTGTACTGCAAGGTGTGTTTCACATCACAGGGGCTATTCTTGATCTTAACCCTTTAAAGGCTGCGTAGTGCATTTATATTTTTCCATTCATCATCATGATGTATGAATGCAGCCCTGGTGAGTAACTCGCCAGTGCAGCATTGGCGAGTTATTCGCTGGGGCTGCATTCATAGTTGTAGTGTTAACCTCCACTAACCCTTTAAGGTCCACTCCATGTTTAATGTTTCAATATGGAATAAGTACATGTAATACCATTTAGTTACTAGGAACACAGGGATACCGCCAAAAACAGTTATTTAACTGAAATGTTTTTGCAGGAGTTAAAAGACAATTCCATATACCATGATCATAAATGTAACTGTAATTTTCCCTCTAATAAAGCTATTTGTTTTAAAAAAGACACACAAAAAACAACAATAGTATTAATGTATCATTGCCGGTATAGCGTTGCAGGAGGTAACCCCACTATTGCATCTCAGTGAAATATCTACAGTTTACTAAATATAAGTTTATCAGTTGAGTGAAATAGTGGAATCTGAGCTATATTGTTGCACCATAATGTTGTAATTTACATGTTGTATAAATAATCCAAGATTAATCATTTATTGAACCAGGGCACAGTAGTGCCAGGTTCTTTAGAGACAGGTATTTTTGGACTTTTTGTCAAAAAAGTCCCTTGCTTTCTGTGCCTTTTTTTCCTGTGAAACATTTGGAAATAAAATATTTAAATGCTGCCACAAACAAGTTTTGATCAATGCCAATCCATGGCGTCAAAGATTGAAACCAAAAAAGCAATATTTCATACATAAAATTGATATTGAAAAAGGGTCACTAAAATAGCACAAAACCAACTTTTTCAGGCCAATGCTAAAGGGTGGGGTTTCAAGTAAAGCACAGACCTTCGTGAAGTGTCCCTTTACACAGAATCCTCTTTGTTCTTATGTAAAAACAGGGTGAGACACTTTTTGAGACGCTCTGAGGCCACAATATTGCCTCTACCTTTGGTAAAACCTTCATGAAAATGAAGGTAAGGCAGTAGTTTACACAGACAACAGGCTCTTTCACACCCACCTGCTCACCCACACCCACCTGCTGGGCTGAAATGGAATAACATACATGTATGACACATGACCTTAGGGTATTTTTTAACAAGGAATTCATTTCTGATGCCAGAATGGACCAATGAATGATTATGAGGGGGCATAGATTTTGGGGTTATCTGGGGTTTCAGGGATTTTATGCAATGGCTCCTTCATGCATGGTCAGTTACATATACATAGTAAATCTTTAATGATATTTAATGGTTTTAATGAATCCCATTGGTACCAATAGAATCCAGTAGTGTGTTTGTGGAGGTGGTGGTATTCCTTAGGGTATGCATGGGCCATGGGACCGGGAATTCTCTCCCTGCACGGATCGGCCATTGTTACCTGCGTCCCGGACGTTATCCGGGCATAGCCTTACCAGCAATATGAATCACAGGGAAAATGCGGGAACCAGTCTTTGATGGCGTGCACTTTGAAAACGAGGTTGAGGCAGTGCCGTCGTCAGCGTTGCTATTGTTTAGCATTGGGGGCGATCTGTTATGGCCTTAAACTAATTATTTATGGCTCCCTGACCCTAAAAATATATTAATGGACGAGGCTTTAGAATCAAAACTTAGGGTAATCCGCTTTCTAGGGTCACAAATTAAGCATGACCAGAGATATTTGTTGTTGAATGCGAGATGGGGATAATATGAGCTCCGGTCGTATCAAAACAAATCGATTTCTCTTAAGCTAGATCGATATGGTGCCTTTTAACCATGTAAGTCCGACTAAACTAGCAATTGACTTTGATATCCTTCCTAATTATAATGTTCATTGGGGCTAATTAACTGAATGAGTGAGGTTGATTTCTCATCGATTCAGACGCTACTGCCTTAGTCTCGTTCTGAGGATCGGGAAAAGTGAAAAAGCTGCGTCATGCACTGCGCTGGCTCCCGCAGTTCGGACCTGCGCTACAGGTACCGTCACGTAAACACCACGCCGATCACAGCGCCACCCTTGTGTGCAGGGAGAGAATAGGGAGAAGGGGAAAAGGGAGAACGCGAAAACAGAGAATGCAAATACGGAATCATGAGCGGGGAGAGCGGAGAACAGGAAATTCAATATAGATCGACCGCAAAGGCATGGACACGTAGCACACGCCGCCCCGCGTCCGACCGACATGGCGAAACGGCAACGGAGATGCCGTCGCTGTTGACGCTCCGATCGACTCGTCTTTCGGGCGAGACGTAAAACAGCGGTTACGCGCTGCCTGGCGCTGACACCCACAGCCACCTACTCGCCCCCAGTCACCTGCTTTCACACAGCCACCTGCTCACCTACAGCCACCACGTGGAATTCGATTATATATGACTTGTAATATATGAAATTAGGGTAGCTTTTTCTGGCGATTACAATTCTGCTGTCAGAAATGAGAAATAATGTATTGTACTCAAATTAGATCATTCATTTGACTTCGTACTGACAAATGTGGAATGTGTGAGGCTTGTGGTGACCTGTTAAGTAGCAGAGACCAATGAATGATTATTATGGACGAAACTGTAGTAAATGTCTCTGGTAGGGTTGGGGCTTGGACGAAATCAGTTTTACGGTCAAAATCATCTGCAACACACTGTGTGTGTATTGGGGTGGGGGGGTTGGTAAGCACTCAATCTCGGTGATTCAACATAAAAACTCACACATATTACACTCACACATATTACACTCACACATATTACACTCACACATATTACACTCACACATCGGGGGGGGGGGGACTTTGGGTAGGTTTATCAATAAAAAAATGCCCTGGTTCACATGTGATATCAATCACATATACCATTCATTTATATATTTATTCATTAATTTTTCAGTTTGAGGACGGTCTAAAGGACTTCAGACCAAACGCAACCATGAATGTATCGAGAAGTAAGAATGTCATTATCATTTGTATTGTTTATTAGGCCAAATATTTTAAAAAAGGTGTGTTTCAGGTTACCAACCCTACCCAAAGGAGGGCCGACCCTCAAAATATTTATCCAAATTTGAAAAAAAAAGAATCAAGTTTTAGGTCATTTTGGGGCTAATTCAGAGTCAATTTGATGATCCACAAGTCGAGGCCATCGGCCGCGGGTCATCGCCAAATTCAACGAGTCAAATTCTGGGTGCTTTTCAGCCTAAAGAAAAAATAAAGATAAAAATCAGACCTTCCTAGCCTAGAATTTCAGACCATGTAAGCTGAAACACCTTTTATTCTTTTGGCCTTAATCAAATGCAAAACTCCATTATACTGCTATATAGTTCATCTTCTACAGAATCACATTGACATTAGCATAATGTATCATGTAATCTCAGAAGAATCTCTCAAAGACTCCACTCAAAATACTTCATTGGGAGTTAAAAAAAAGAAAAAAAAAGACACAGTTCAGTAACTTATAGTTGGATATTTTATTCTGAGTAAATAAAAAACGTTATACAACATTTTATAACGTTATATAACGTCATATAATGTTTCTCTAAGGCTCCTTGAATACTATGGCATAACGTTATTTAAAGTTTTAAAACGTTATTTTAACATAAAATAACGTTTTTTTGTTAGCTGGGTTGTGATGTTGTATACTAATAATTGTAGAGCTGTTGGACAGCTTTTAATAGACATCGATGTTTCGAGTTAGCTTATAACTCTTCTTCAGGATCACTCAAAGGTTAAATGGTAAGTACCTAAGTATTACATATTTTTTTCAAATTGAAGAAATTATCAACTTTGGACAAAATATAGTCGACGCACCAATGCAGTGCTGGCGAGTTACTTGCCAGCACTGCTTTGGTGCATCATGACAAAAACTGGTAAATTAAGACTACATGGTTAAAATATACTTTTATTTCACCCACAGGAGGCATCACGTGATTTCAACAAGACATTTGCGCGAGAATCCGCTAGAATCCACTAGAATCCGCATGGATGGCAATCCATTGTTTAAGGCTAAGTCTTACCAGATCGATACAAGGTGACCTCTTTGACTGGGTGAGCTCTTTGATCAGCAAGTATGAAAATGCATACAATTATAACCAAATCGAAATAACATTTGTAATATATAGTGTTAAAATATTCATTAACGTTTTCCCGGCATTTTTGTCTATATACATGGCCCCCATATCAGCCGTTTTGAAGCTTGCCGGTAAAAGAGGTCACTCGGTCAAGGAGTTCATCCACTCAAAGAGGTCACCCGGTCAAAGAGGTCACTCGGTCATAGACTATCAACTTGTATTGATCTGGTGAGACTTAGCCTTAAACCCCCAACTCGTCTATAAAGGCCCAGATCGATGGCCCTTGCTCGTTTGGCATAGCCCTAGTGGCGATATACCGTAAAACTTCACGTATAAGCCGCGGCTTGTACGCGAATCAGATCGCCAATGCGGCTTATATGAGTGGCACAGAGTCAGGGTGCGGCTTATACGCGAGTTTTTGCTCCTATAGTACAGTATAAAAGTCACCAGAATCAGATCACTGGTGCGGATTATAGGATCGGCCCAAAGTCGGGGTGCGGCTTATACGCGAGTTAGGCTTATACGCGAAGTTTTACGGTAATGCCTATCGGCTGGTCGCTTCGCAGCCGGAGTCAAAACGCTGAAATCTTCGCTTGGCTCCGACAGCTCAGCAAGCGTTTCGTCTTTTAAAATAAATAAGGGATGTGAGTAACTCGCCAGGGCTGCATTCGAGTGTCATGCCGACCCTTCGGGGGAGGGGGGGGGGGCTAATGATGCATGAATGCCTCATGGTAACCATGGACGTGTTACAGTAAATCCCTTTGGGTTACACCGACTTTCATATTATTTGAAAATGTCAAGTTATCTTAAAGTTAAGTCAAGGACTCTACGGTTAAGTTTGTGTTAAGATACAGTAAGATAGGTATCTTGTTATTATGACCTTGTTATTCAAATGATAAAATCTTCTGGCTCATTGATATTGTCTGCAATTTTAAAATCATATCTGAATATCAAAATAATCTAAGTTTCCTTGCACTGACATTATTTAGTAACTGTTATTTTTAGATAATCATAATGGAAAGCATTTAATAATGGAAAATGATTATATTCAAGTTAATTTGAACACAGAGATTTTATCATAAATTGATGTGTTTCCGTTGTCTTTTTAGGTGGAACTCCCCAGGTACTTAGACCTTTATAACCCTTTAAGGGTGGCACTTGTTGTCATGATGCACCAACACAGACTGTCACAGTGCCATTGACTCAGCAAACGATGAGCACTGCATTAGTGCATCATGACGACCCTCTGTGGTGTATCAACCTTCTGGGATCTGCAGGATACCTGAGTTACAGTAAAATCTCGTTATAAGGAGGACTGAAGCATGGTACTTCTTGTTATAAGTGGCCCATTTCCACAGTCCTGGTTCTCTAGTCTTTTTACAATTGCTTTTCAGGAGCAAATTTGCCTGGTCCCAACGCCCTCCTTATAACGAGATTTTACTGTTCTTGCCCATGCTGCATTCATGTATTATATGCATGGGGCTGCCCTTAAAGCTAGGGTTAGCCTAATGTATCCAGGGTTTCAGGTAAGGAACTGTTTTTCTTTGTAACTGCGACAAATTTAATCACTATTTCAGATGTCAAATCTTAGTAACAGGAACGAGGAAAACTTTTGTTTTAGCACAAATTATCTTAAAACAGGCCTTGCATTAGAAGAAATTAAGGTAAGCTCTCATGTCCCAAAGGAATTTTTGTCATAAGAGAAAGTTCACCCCCTCCCCCATCCTGAGTCTTTGTTCCAATTTGAATTTGAAGGTAATAGAGTACATTGTGTATATAAATTACAAAATGTTAAAGAAAAGTTTACAGTGAAAGTGAAGACCTGAGTGAGACACCGCAGTTAAACTGATGACCATAATTTCTATGTAAAGAATGTCTACCTCAGGTTCTCATATCATGACACCTATAATATATTTATTATTCTATTTTAGTCTGAACTGGACCGTTGTCAACCTTCCCACGGTGATCTGCAATCAACGGCGCCACAACTGTATCAACATCAACCTTCCCACGGTGATCTGCAATCAACGGCGCCACAACTGTATCAACATAAACCTTCCCACGGTGATCTGCAATCAACGGCGCCACAACTGTATCAACACTCAACCTTCCCACGGTGATCTGCGATCAACACCGCCACAACCGTATCAACATCAACAACACTTTGGGCTACATAACCTGCAAATGTAAGAGAGTAGTGATTTATTAACAACAGGGGGTGCTGAACAACTTTACACCCATTCCAAGGGGGAGGGTGACAAAATTAGAACCCTTTAAAGGGGCATTCTCATCACTCACACTTAACCACATAGTAGACTAGATGTACTAGAGTTGTGAGTGGGATAAGCTCGGTGGTTATGCCACTTTTAATAAGGGGGGAGGGCAAAAAGAAAATTGTGCACCAGAGCGAAAATTCACCGTCCTCTGTTGTTGAATAATGACCTCTCTCTAAATGCATTTTAAAGTGGTTTTCCAGCAAAACTGATCTACCAAAAAAAACACACCCATTTCTGACCGAATCAGTGTGGAACATAAAGTCAAAAGAATAATAAACAAAGACTGGAATATTGCGTGCACTAGTTCTAGTTTTGTGTTATGGGCTTACAGCTACACTCTACCATAGTGTTTTGAATAATCACAGGGGTCTCAAATAAGCGCAGGTCTTGAATAAAAGGAGGCTAACTAAATGAGGGTGTTGAAATGGAAAATTATGCTATTTTTGTATCTTGAATACGCACAGGTCTTGTATAAGCGCAAGGTAAATGGTGCAATAGTAATCTATAAGCACAGGTGCACTCACTCAAGCCATTGCAGTTTATCTATATCGGACAGGTAAATGGATATATGTGAAGGCCATACTATTATATAGCAGCTGTTTTTTTTTACCGCGTTGTCTAAAACAACCCTTTTTCCTTTTTTTTTCTGGCCTTATGCAAATTAAGAGTTGGCCCATGACGGCTATAGTCTGTCTAACCATGTGCTAACCCTTTAGATGAACGTAAAAAAACGAAGAGTCAGTTCACGATAAAGACTTATCTACCGAATCTCTGGATTTATTTTTATCCATGCCCCAACATGTGTTATGTGTTCCAAGGTCCCTTTTTACGACCAAACACCAAAATTACATGCGGCTAGATCCCTGAATTCATAATGAGTCATTTGAGTTAATATATTGCTAAATTGTTATGCTTTGTGTACCGTCAATTTAAATCATGATAATATTGCTGTACTGTGCGAACTAAAATGACTAATAATCCCGACATCAAACTAATATGAGGTAACATTTTGTTTAGTCTTCAGAAACTGTCCCGATGCCTATGGACATGGCTGGCGGCAGTCCGGCCTCTATACCATCTCTTTCAACGGCACCACCACAGAGGACGTCCACTGCGAACAAGGCGCACAAGAGAGAGATATGATCAGGACAAAGGGTAAGACTTTTTATTTCATGGTGAATGTGGCAGCACTTTACGAACCTGGAAGGCGTTTCTCGTTCACGGATTTGATCTACGGACCTCCATAACAGTTTGCATAAGAAAGTCATGGACTCCATAAGACAAATTATGGACTATGGACTTTTCAAAAAGAGCTATGAAAATGTATTCCTATGATGGTATAAATTATGCTACGGGGACCATACAGGCTGGGTCTTACTTCTTCATGCAAAAACTGTGCATGGTCTCCTTAGTCTAGATCAAGAGAAATTGAAGAAATAAAAAAGGTCATGGCTTATGGAACAAAGTTATGGACTCCATAAGTTCCCACCAGAAACGCCCTCCCAACTCTCACAATCTCGAACCTCCTTGTGCGAGGATCCCAGGGATTTTTGCTCTTTGAGAAGTCTATTCCAATCTCGATTTTCTCCGCTATTTTACACATTTGCAGGAAATAAAGAGTGTTTATGTGTGTAAATGACGGTGTCCTATATATAATATCTTTTTTTTTCTTTCAAACCTGTAAGATAGCTGAGAAAATCAAGTTTATAATAGACCTCACAAAGATGGAAAATCCTTGGGAACCTCGTACAATCAACCCCGGAATGGGCTGAGGCAGGGAGTGAAATGGCAATAATAAGGGGGCTAATTGATTTAGGGCCTAACCAAAGAACACCATATTTCACCCCCCCCCCCCCCCCACCCTCCCATGAAATAACCCTTGCCTGTATTTTACGGCCTGTCAAATCATCATTATTGATCATCTACCTATTTTAAAATAGCTTGCCTTTCGGGTTAATTAAGTGAAATTCTGACAAATATTGTAAATAAATTGTAAATAATTACATGAAATGAACACAAAGGAGCAATCGTATAGTTTCCTACTCAATGAGTCTGTCTATGTTGATTACTGTACTTCTTAGTAATTCAGTACTTAGTGAAACTATCTTCATGTTAAAAGGACGCATTATGACATTGTATTAATAAAAATAATTTCATCCCCACAGTGTTTACAAGTTGTTTGGATGCCCTTCAGCGTGGCTACAACGAGTCAGGCATGTACAACATCAGAATAAATGATAGACAGACACAACACATTTATTGTGACCAAGGCCTGGACGGGGGTGGCTGGGAGGTAAGTGCTGGGACGAAGTGAAAAGTGGACCCTGACAAATGGCATATCTCTCATAGTCTGAAAAAACAGATGTCTCGTAGTCTTACTGCTTTATCCCTCTAGATGGCGACACAATCTCCAGGTAACCTACTAGTTGCTATAAATTGGGGGATCTGCTCCTGAACCCTCTTTTAATTTCTTTCTTTCTCTTTGTTAAACTGATAACACAATTATAACACAACCCATTTATGTTTAATTATGACTATCCACCTAAATGTACTGCATAGGAGAGATTGTGTTGAGGAAACATTTTGGCCCTATATTTTTTTTGTAGTGTCATAAAAAAAGGGGGGCTTAAAATGTCACACCAGTGCTATATAGCAACACACATGGATATGGTTAAGGCAGGTCTGTTTTGGAGGACAGTATGGAGTCTGAATTAAAACTGCGAGGTGATTATTTATAAATTATCCGTAAAAAGAAATAATAGTTTAAATTAGTATACTTGTAGTTGGTCTCTTACTACGAGTGTGAACTCATGAGAACAAAAACCAGACAAGGTAAAATTAGACTTTAATATACGGCGACTTTATTAAGGAAAATGCTCAGGTATTATTCACTCAGTAACTCTCAGTTATACAGTGATCAGAACTGGATCTTATAAATAATACAGATAGAAGGCATAGAGTTAACCCGGAGTGCAGTGTGGTGTTGCCTCAGCAGTCCCAAAACCTGACTGACTTCTCTGGGGAAGCAGTCCACCTTTTATACAGGGGTGTGGCAGTCACATGACGATACCAGCAGCGCCACCAAGTGATATTGTTAGGTAATACATTATGAAACCCTTAACGAGATGTTACCGTCTGTAGTACCGGTAACCATGGTATATAACCGAACTATGATAACGACGGTATATGAAATGGACCATGGGTACTCATTAAGGAATAAAACATGTTATGAATACAATAATAAAACCCGTGTCATTTTATATCATAACAACAACATACAATAGATATACCACATCTATCAGATATATCCTTTAGCAGCACAGCTGCCTGTTACATACTCTTTCGGTATTGTCAATCATTCTAATTAATCATGTACATTGTGTGCATTGTTTTGATGAAACTAGATTTAAATAATGCATTAGGAGAGAACATATTATTTGATGAAAAAATAACCACGTTGATGTTAATTGTCCTACTTTACCTGAATCTACCCTAGGTTATCCAGCAGCGGCGGGATGGCTCAGTGGATTTCTTCCGCCTCTATGCTGAGTACATCAGGGGGTTCGGCGATAGAAGCCCTGGAGGATCGTACTGGCTCGGCCTGGAAGCAATGCACCAACTCACGAGAGGACAGACCAAAGAGCTGAAGATAGAGGGAACTGCTACAGATGGTTCTGTGGACTACAAGGACTGCTCTAATTTCTGGCTGGAGGGTCCAGCGGAATCCTACAAACTACACGTCGGAGGATATACAGGAAGTGGAGGTAGGAACAACTTTTTTTTAATCTTCAAATTAACAAAGTGATTTATAATAGAGTAATAGTAATAGAATCCTCTCCGCTGGGCTGCTCACCTCCAACATAGCACCCATTGTGTACCATATTTGGGACTTTATAAACGTTAGACCTTGTATTTTTCTCATTGGAGGGTGATGCTGATTCCATCTCATTCATTTTCCAGGTGATTATTTTGCCCTCAATAACCTGCATGGGTTCAGCACCACAGACCACGACGTGGACACGCGGGATGGTGTTAGTTGTGCTGATTTATGCCATGCTGGCTGGTGGTATGCCAGTTGTACCAACATCAATATCAATGGACATTACAGCGATTCTAATACGAATAAACAATTTAATTGGTATCATAGTGGTACACGGATCCGACTGTCTGGTAGTCGTATGCTGATCAGGGGCAAGTAATAAAGGGGGTGCCCCCCCCCCCTTAGGTCGGAAAGTTGCCAAAATTAAGGGCCTAAAGTCGGAAAGTCGCTTTTTTAGACTATTTTTACTATAGCACAATTTGTCCAAAAGTCACTAGGTCGCTTAAATTATTGCACCAGGTCGAAAAGTCGCCTGGAAAACAGCCCAGGTCGCCAGGTCGCCGAAAACCCCTCTGCAGTCACAATAAAGCAGTCATGTTTCACCACGACCCGGTGCCAGCTTTAATCTATGCTATGCCCTTGGTCGACATGATGCATGAATGCAGCCCTGGAGAGTCTACTCGCCAGGGCTGCATTCACGCATCATGCCGACCTTCCGGGAGTGTATCATCCCTGTAGCATTGGCATGATGCTTGATGAATATTGATGATTACTTCATGTGTAAGTTAATGGTTATACTTCTAGATGGCATAGGCGGCAACCTGTATGTTATATATCATTCTATCAAAGGCTAAATATATATATATATATATATATATATATATATATATATATATATATATATATATATATATATATATATATATATAAATAAATATATATATATATATATATATATATATATATATATATATAAAAATATTGTGTACCATTTTCCCAAGGATATAGAGCAGGCTGCTAACGGAATGAAATCAATTTCTCTCTAGTGATGAGCTTGGATTCCACTACATTGGGGGTCTGGATGGGGGGTCCCAATTTTCCCTGTCAATTTTAAGAAATGGCCATGTCGCCCTGTCGATTTTAAGAAATGACCATGTCACCTTGTCGATTTTAAGAAAAGGCTATGTCCCATGTCACTATCTCTTATATTCCTCATGTCGCATGTCACTAAGCGAAAAGAGGCCCATGTTGCTGTGTCGCATTAGTGGTCCAGACCCATTACATTGTATTATACATGCATTATAGATAGATCTTCCATGAGTAATTACTGGGTTAGGCCAAGACTCGTAATCATTGATATCTTTGTATATAATGATATGTTTTAATACATGAAGTCTGTTATTCAAAAAGCGGTAGTTGCATATAATATTGTCTTTGATTTCAATAAATTTCACAATGATTGAGATGTATTTCTTGTTGTGTTTTGTATTTCGACTTTCTAATTATATCATTAAAGGTCAACCACAATGCTTTTGCTGAGGTGATGGGGCGAAGGTACATTACCTAAATTACATAGTGTTGAAAATTTGTTTCGGAATAATGATAAATCTATGAAATATGACCATTATAGTCAGGAGCCTACCCTGAGTCTGGCTGGTTCCTTCACCCAGTTTTGCTGGTTCCTACCCCCAGTCCCATTGGATACTACTTGCAGTATCACTGGATTCTACCCCTTGGTTATTTTCCATAACCTGGCTCGACCTTGCATGTCAGTGGTTATATGCCATACACCCATGTAACAATGGACTAGCGGAAAAAGGTGTCCTAGCAAAAAACTTATCTCGCAGTCTCAAAAAGTGCATCTCCCGTAGTCTGAGGCAGATCTCGTAGGTCTTAAAATGCTATCCTCAAACTTCAGAGATGCCACTCTTTGATAGACAAATAGTATGAAATCTTATGATTTTGGTCAATTTTATATAGGAATTTAACATTATTCAATACAGAAATCCCAGCAACAAAGTAGGAATTTCTGCAAAAGTAGGAAAAGTGCCATCACTGAAACTTCCATAGCCTTAAGCCTGCTTAAAGTATATCATCAGCTCTGCGGATACTTTTTAGGGAAAAAGGGGGAGGGATTTCCCCCCCCCCCTAGATGTATGTGCAAACAAGGGATAAAATACCTTTTAATTGAATTTCTACCAGAATGGATACTTGGATGTTGATCGTTTTGCAGCTTCAATTACTTGAACTGAAGGGAGTATGAAGGACGATAGGGATTATGGAAAGACCCGTTTTTAATAATAACAGGAAATTAAAGATAACATCTAAAAGACTTTATTGATACTTCAAAGTACATTGCTGATAACCCTTTCATTGGATGGTGGAATTTGTCTTACAGTCAACAGTTTTTATCTTGACAATCTCTTAATTTGCAACCTATTATTGTGGGGAAGTGGTCATCATGTCCCGATTGGGATATGGACCTGGAGTTGCGTGCGTCTTAGAGATCAACAATGTTCTCACTCGTCAATTCGCAAAAACTCGCTTGAATTGCCGTCTGCATTATTTTTGCTATCTATTCCAGTTTCTCTAGTATTATACTGCAGTAACGATGATTTGTGTATGAAGACAACAATTAAACCGTAGTTGATGAATAGAATTAACAAAACCGCTAGGGACTT
This sequence comes from Harmothoe impar, assembly GCA_947462335.1. Classification (NCBI taxonomy): domain Eukaryota; kingdom Metazoa; phylum Annelida; class Polychaeta; order Phyllodocida; family Polynoidae; genus Harmothoe; species Harmothoe impar. Next base: position 39,497,613 of record OX381717.1, on the reverse strand, counting down.
CTTAGTAACACATTGAACTAATCGATTCGTCCATGCTCGTATATACACAATAAGGGGTTGGGGATGTGATGGTGTAACTCCCGCTGGCCACAATTGGTCGCGACATTTAACAACCAACTGGAAAAGTACTCTCCTAGACGACTGGATCTATCCGACGACGATTTGCATACGTTGGTATTTACACGAGACTTCCCGCGGAATAGTTTAATCCTCAATGTTTACCTCATTTAAAGTATAATTTGATAAGCTTGCAGGGTTTCCTAGATAGTAACATTTCAAACAGTTGAAAACATTGTTGACAAAAACACTAAACGTACTGCAAAGTGTGGACATGCTGATGAGGTGACTGCGAGCGGTTCTGGTCCTCAAGCCGTCTTCCATCATCGCTACGGTCCCAGAAGTCTCACAAGTATCATTATCAACATCACAATTAAAATGACAAACATAGAGATGGTCATCACTTAGGCTATAATCAATAAACCTCGTCTAAAAAAGTGTACTCTCTAAGAACAGGGATGACAGATTGAGGCGATAAAAGCAGTGATAGTGGAGTACCGCTTGCTACTGGTGAGTAAGAAAATGGGTTAAAAGTACATTGGTACAGTACGAATAGTTAGCTGCTTTCTTAAATCTTTTCCAGCATTTTTAAAAATCATTTTTGAGTTACTCGTTGAACAGGCGGATACCCCAAGGTGATGCGTCCAAAAACGGTGGAATGTTGCCAAATGAGAATACGCTCCCCCCTGGTTGTAAATTCTCCTTAGTATATTTTCAGGGTCTACAGTGTTCTTCTTTGATAGTTTATGAGCGTTAAGCGCCCAAAAACCTCTGCGGACACGACGGTAGGCAACGCACTGCGGTCGCCTGTATGTGAATATTGAGAACCAAAGACTGATCATTTGCTGACTACTAAGCTGTAACCGTGGTAAGACTCACTACGGCCAGACTCGCCTTTCTGTAGGTATTACTAGACAGCAAACACCAACGTAAAGTTCCCACTCCTCCTACTGTGATGCTACCGTGGAGTGAGGATTCTACATACAGCGCACACTAAGACATGACATACAAAGGAGATGTCTAGAACCTTTACAAAGCAGAGTGTGAATTGATCTTCATATATGCATTGCCCTCGCATTAGTATGGTGATGGTGGTCAGTAGCGTTTACGTGTTATATATACTCGTCTATTCCTGTTGGCTTTATCATGGGTTTTATTTTTATTTCTTTTAAAGCATTCCTCTCTTGTATATCAATGACATTATACTCTTGATACATCAAATGGGGCATAAGGCTCAACGCCTTACGATGCGACACCAAGGGAAACTTTCCCGGTAAGACAGAGCCCCCTACCATATAATCCGATGCTTCCACACACCGAGCCACCTCTGTGGTGATACGTTTTATTACCCTATATATTTGGTGTGAAGATGACGACTGCAGTCTACAATCTGTGATCTACTACCGTACCTCCAATGCCTTTCGTGTCTACAGCAATCGGTCCGAAGACCCGGCCCGCGCACAAAACGCTGATTTCCTGTGGGCCGCACAACCGATGACAATGCTCGCCATCAGTGAACGATAATGTAAGTATTAAATTGAATAAATTGCCTAGTTCCCAAAACGGCACCTTCACCGCACTGGGATAGAACGGCAAAGGTACTTATTATTAGAGATACAAGCAAAGTCATTATACTGGAAGAAACAGGCGAGCATGACAGATTTCATGCCCGACGCGTGCTCCTGCCAGTCCATCACGATGACATAACACAGCCAGCGGATGGTGGGCCCCGAGATGGGGTCGGATAGCCCAGTGAGCTGATGGTAGAAGTAGATACTGCGGAGGTTGTTGCTGTAGGGAAAGACGAGGAGAGTAGCGTGACGCAGGCTGAGGTGGGAGCGCGTCGTGGTGTGGAAGCACCAGCACTGGCGGAGGCGCGACCACAGCATTAATAGTAGGTCTCCTGTTCCACCCAGCCCCCAGGGTTGCGACGAAGGATGTACTTCCTGAACTCGTCGTAGATGAAGATGATGAGGGAAAACGGCATGGGGGGCACCCACCAGGTCCAACTGAAACAAACAGAGATTGGTTACTTCAAGTAATCACGGCATTAGTATTAAACTTGAATTTTACTTGAATTTTATTTTTTAGAAAAGAAACCTGACATCTAACTGACTTTTAAAGAAAAGAAAACTTAACTGACGGGTGGGAACCCTGATACTTGGCAGATACACCGAAATCATAAACCCTTATTCTGCTATGCCCTTTGCCGCCATGATGCATTAAATGCAGCCATGCGAATGCTGCCTTGATGCATACAAACCCTTTGTCTATTAAAGCCAAAAAAATGACACACACTCTAAATCTAAAAAAATCAAAAAAAAAAATCAGAAGAAAAGCACTCACCGAAGGGGGTACATCCGGAGGCCCTTGTCTAAACCCGGACAATAAGCCAGGAATGCCGCCAGAGTAGTCTCGAAGAATAACCCAAAAGTCATGTGATGGTTCATCATGCCCTGGTGGATAATGGAGTTACGACGGGTCTTGCAGATCATCAGATCGGCCCACTGTACGATGACAATGGACACAAAGAAGGCAGTGTGGCAAGTGTACTCCAACACTTTACGCTGGGCGTAGGTCCACTCCTGGGAAAACAAGAAAAAAAAAGCTTTAATAAACTCATTTGTAACAAATAACTTTACCTTCAGTTACCAAAACTTATATAGTATGTATCGTATTATCATAACGATCGCAGATTGGCGAGAACAGGGTTGCCACTGAGAAGGTAGATCTAGTTCTAAATTACCTGACATTTCGCTGAGTTTATATCAAATTTCCCCGATTATTGCGACATAAACCCATGTTCTTAAATGCCCTACATCTTTGAGTATGCAATCAAATGCAATCCTTTCAAAGTTATCTCCTACTTAGCAAGTGGACATTATAATTTAACAACAGGGGTTTTGTGCATTTCTGCATGTTTGCACAACAATTTACCCCTCTCCCTCTACTAAGAGAATTTAGAGTTGTTCTGATCTCAATTTGCATTTTAGTAACATGGGGGCTTTTCCGCTAAAAAAAAGATACTAAATGAGTAAAGCGCTACCAACCTGTCCGTAGGAATCCTCAAGGTCGTTGACAGCCTTCGAGTCCCAACGCATCCGGATGCCGAGGAGACGGTTTGGCCAGAATCCGTTCTCAGCCAGGATCACAAAGTAGACGAAGAAGCCAGCAGAAGCCTGGATCATACCGATCTGGCCGTAGGCCATTCCAATAAGCCTGTGGTTCACGAGTTTGTCGTGAAGAGGATCACGGGGCTGACGCTTCATGATATCGCTCTCCGCTTGCTCGTAAGCGAGGGAGATGGCGGGGACAAGATCGGTCCCGAGATCAATACACAGGATGGTGATGGTTCCCAGAGGGAGGGGCACGTCGGCGAGGATGAACAAAAGGAAGGGCGAGATTTCTGGGATGTTGGACGTCAGAGTGTAGGCGATGGATTTCTTCAGGTTATCGAAGATCAGACGTCCTGCAGGCAAATAATTCACGCGGTTAAGTCTTTGTAATTCACATTGACATATTAAAGGCAAAAAAAAGAAGTTTTTCTTTTATGTTTTAAAAAAGAAGTTAGTTCTTTTGTGGGTTTTTTTGGGGAGGCATTTTGGGGGTTTGCTACTTAATATATTTTTTTAAACTGAAAAATAGTGTTTTATTTTGCTGAAAACGAAATATTGCTACATTCATGCATCATGACTATAACGGAAATAAAACTATGTGGCCCATAAGATTATTAGAGGATGCAAATTGCTTGTAATCTTTCAAATAAACCAATAAATACAGGTAAAAAAATAATAAATTAATAAACCAATAAAACATACCTTCTTCTACGCCAGTCACAATGGAGGCGAAGTTGTCGTCGAGCAGGATCATGTCAGCGGCTTGTTTGGACACATCGCTACCAGCGATACCCATAGCCACACCAATGTCTGCTTTCTTGAGGGCAGGTGAGTCGTTCACACCGTCACCTGAAGGACCAAGTCAGACAGTCAGTATTACTTCATGTTTAATAAAGCAGTGTCCTCTTTTTTCCCAGGGAAACATTGTCACTTACAATTTCAAATACGCAAATACTGAGTGAATGAATGGTTATGATCCTAGTCAATAAGGTTTTAATTCTAAATGTTTTAATATGATTTTCTATTATATCGTAATCCTAATTCTAAAATCCCTTTGTACATGTACCCTATATATTAAAGCATGTTTGGTCTCAAATTAGAAGCGCTGTTTTTAATATGAACGGAGATTTATGCTAGTCCTTCTTACCAGTGACAGCCACAATGGCTCCTTGACGCTGGCAACCCTCGACAATGATGAGTTTCTGCTGGGGGGAGGTACGGGCGAACACGATCTCGGTATGGTTAGCTAGGATGTCATCGATCTGAGCCGGGGTCATGTCGCGCAGGTCAGAACCGTGAACAACGCATGCCTTGGCGTCCCTGCAACAATATCATATAAAGTGTTAAATATCAACCAAAAGGATTAAATATAAATCAAAAGTGTTAAATATTTATCAAAGTATGTACCTAAAAGCTCTCTACCCTAGTTTGAGGGAAAGTTTGAAGCCCAATATGGATCCATTTAAACAGGGTTAAACTATATTTATTGGATCAAAAAATCTTATAAGCAGACCACTCCATTGAGAAAATTCTATTAGATGAATTCTGCTCGAATCACAAAATGTGGTTGGCTTATCAGAGGTTTTACTGTAAAACTTCACGAGGCCAAACCAAGAATTTAGGAGAAATTCTCAATCATTGCAAAAAGGAGGTGAACAGAATCCATTTAATCATCAACATTTCCGAAAATAGTGAATTATCCATAGACCAACTTTCTTTTTCTTGACTTAAACCAGTCTCCGCATTAAACAACCATCAACATTTCATCAAAGATTTTTTCATGTCAAAATCAAACACTTGCCACATTCTTATTCAAATACCACAAAACTAGCGGTGTGCGAACATACCTAGGGTTGACCTCGCTGACAGGGATGTTACGCCTAGCAGCAATGTCTTCCACGGTCTCGTTGCCCTCGGAGATAATTCCGACACCCTTGGCGATAGCCTTGGCTGTGATGGGATGATCACCAGTCACCATAATAACCTTAATTCCGGCGCTGCGGCATTTACCGACGGCATCGGGCACAGCGGCACGTGGGGGATCGATCATGGACATAAGGCCGACGAAGCGAAGGCCGGTCAGGGGGAAGTTCTCCTCCTCCGAGTCAAAGGGATAGCCGTGGGGGTACTGGGCGGCATCCAGAATATAGTCACAGAATCCTGGAAAAGTAAAACACACAACCATTGATATTGACCTTATTTCGTTTTAACTTAACCCCTTGAGAGCTGCATATGTTCATTCATGCATGATGCTGGACCTTCGGGAGTGGTTCTAACTGTGTAGGGTCCACATGATGCTACAATGAGGCCCTGGCGAGTTACTCGCCAATTAATTATTCAGATTTCCCTTGTTTGCATTTAAACCATATGCTATTATAATTTTACCACAGATTCTAGACTAAAGAGAAAACTATTTTAGTAGGGGGTCGTCTTTAAAAGGTGAAGTTGTCTTATAGGTATTGGTTTACAGTAAGCACAGTGAAACTGTTGGGCTCTATTTGCACAGAACGCTAATATTGACATTTTGTGCTGTAGAATTAGTTAGCATGGACAATACCATAAAAATATGCAGAATCATCTCTCAAAAAGGTGATATCCCAATTGATTCTAACCTAGATTGAACCACTTTATATAATTATTAGAATCTCGCAGACACGTGTAAACAGCGCAGGGCGGATCATGGGTTCAATAATCTGCGCAAATTGGTGAATAGCGCAGAACATAACCACATTAATTCTTGAAAAATACTTTAAAAAATAAAAAATTGCTGCAAGTACTGACCAAGCACACGCTCTCCGAGCCCTCCGAGCTCCATGTAAGCCTGGTTAAAGGCCTCGCGCCACTCCTCTGTCAGGGGCTTCTCCTCTCCGTTGATCAGGATGGTCGAGCAGCGATCCAGGATACGCTCGGGGGCGCCCTTCATGACCAGAAGGTAGCGAGGGTCCTCGGGAACTTCGTGTACGGATACCTACAACCAGTTTCTCACATGTTAAACAAAGCTTTTTTTTCAGCATGATTTTTTATCATTTTTAGATATTTTTTAATATATTATATTAATCGCTCATAACATCGTAAATACAGTTTGGCATGATCTACCTTGTTTAATAATCATATATTTCTGAATGTACGACTACCATCTTACCCCAGTGCACATATTTTAATTACCTCTTTTTTTTTCATTAGAAAAAAACACTAACCGAAACAACGTCATCAGTACATATATGCTCTTCCCCATTAATGGCAATTACAAAGAAGCCCCCAGCTATATTTATCATTCATTACCCGTTTGATCTAGATCAGAGTCTGGACGTAGTTTGGTGCGAATTCCCATACACCCTTTTTGCGCTAATGCAGTAGTATCAAAAGTCATGAGACTGCTTTTCAATGCTGGGGGACCCACCTGGTATTTGGCGGTTGAGTTGAATGGAATCTCAACAGCCTTCTTGTGGCGGGCGCGGAAATCGGTAACCTTCCCGATCGACAACTCTACGCACTTCAGCAGAGCCGACTCGGAGGCGTCACCGTTACATTCTCTATAGTGGGACAAGGAACAGCGTTATTTTCTTATTTTTTAATATATTTCTTTATAAGGAACAGTGTTAGGTCTTAATACTATTACCGTAAAACCTTGCTTTTAAGGTGATTCTGAGTTGAAGAAAAAAAATTGGGTAGAAACAAAAGTTATGAAAATAGTTTTCACTATACATTGTATATCAAGACATTGAAATTCGCATCGTAATAAAGGTTTAACAGTATAGCTATACAGGACTCATTAAATTTGGATCTTGCATCACTATGCAGCCCTAAAATTTTTAAGAAAGAATAAAGTTGCGACCTACCTCTTGAGTACAGGTACATTCTCCTGTCCCATCTTGAACTCAGCGCGGTTACACAACATAGCAATGCTGGCTAGAGCCTTCCAGGTGGGGGAGTTGGAGTTGTAGCAGGCATCTAAAATACAACACAGCAAGGTGAGGAGGCAGGATGGGGGGGGGGGGGGGTGGCTGAGGACGACAGTACCTCGTTTAACACACTAGGATATACCTCTAGTGACCATCACGAGAGGCAAAATTACTGTGATCATACATACGTATTCAAACCAAATTATTCTCAGTTATTTCATTTTTAAACTACCGTATGATAGTCACTTTTTTCTGTTATTTTTTTTTCTATCGAGCCTTCGCTGTTGTAATATACATTTTTGGTTTAATTTTGAGGTAAAATTTCAACACTATTCATTTTGGATATTCAAATAGTGAAAAATGATTAAAGGTGATGTTGTGAATCTTAAATAAACTGGGCAAGCAGACACAAAACATGGACCTTTTTTTGTTAATGGTACAATACCAAGGACCATAGACAAAAAACCTTAGTCTCTTTACAACATGTACTTTTAGATAAATTGTAATACAATCAGTTGGAATATACCAGGTCTAATGATATCAGAGTGCTTATGGAAACATAATTTTATTTATATATATATTTTGCGCAGATCTTGCATAAAATAATAAACAATGTAAAATAATATCATTGGTTAAATCATTAGATAGATAGGGTTAGTACTTAAAGCTGTTAGTTAACATTATCCATTATACTTTACCGTTGAGACCGTGGTACCTTAATAGCAAGAGGGAGTACTCATTGCTATGCAGCATAACTATTGGGCGAACCACTATCCGACAGACTCAGAGATGGCACTCAGTCACTGACAAAAAGTAGGAAATCTTACAATTTTGGTCAATTTTCTGCAGGAAATTTAACATAATTTGATGCAGAAACTCCAGCAAAAAAGTAGGAATTCCTGCAAAAGTAGGAAAAGTGTCATCTCTGCAGACTACATGGGGAGGGCTCTCTGGTAACCTTAAACCGTTATGTCAGAATCTATACATCCTCAATATGTTCCCTCTAACCCCTTAAGGGACGCAGAGGGCTTCAATGTGCCTTGCCTTTTGTCCTCATGATACATGAATGCAGCCCTGGTGATTTTGACTCAATGGCTGCATTCAATATTTCATGCATCATGACGACCAATCAGGGCAAGGCAAGGTCGGCATGGTGCTTGAATGCAGCACAGGTGAGTTCCTCGCCAAGGCTGCATCTTGATGACAAAGGGGCATAATATGCGACCCTTAAAGGGTTAACTAAAATGATTCTCACAAGTATATATTATATTGGGAACCGTTTATATTTGTCTAAGTACGGCCTATTGGTGAGGAGATGAATCCCCAACCTCTAGGGGTCGATTCCAAGGAGCACATTCAACGCTTTTTTTTGTTTTAAGACAAAAGCTGGTCGAAATTACTTTGGGCAAACATGAAATTGTTTCCTAAACATGGCTGATAACCCAGAAATAGCGAGAAAGTCTGGTATTCTTTGCGACAATGTTGTTGTCTACTAAAAAGTCTCGAAATATTCCAAATGTACTGAAGGTGGTTATATGTTTCAAATTTTTTTTCTTCAAACAAATTGTTGCCTGTGCAATTAAATAATTCTTTTGTCTCTGGGAGTTCCATTGAATGTGCCTCAAGGAAGTTGACACTGGGGATGCGGCATCGGAAATAACTTCTCGGTGTAGCTGTGATGTATTTAATGTTACCGTTTGCTGAGTGGTGTCGAATGCGAAATAAAAACAACATGCTATACTTTGTACGTAACAGATACCGCTGCATTCATGCATCATACCGACAAAGGACATAGCCCACTAATGCAGAACATGATCCTTAACGGCTGAAGATATGGTCAGGGATGAAAATGACAAATTTAAAAAAAAATTGATATTTTCAAATTAAGGTCCGTGAATAAAGCTGCACTATAGTTAAATACAGGTTTTTAAAAATTGAAAATTGAAATCAGGGAAAATTGGAAGACTTTCATCCCTGTCTGGGTTGCAATGCGATCCTAATATATAAGGAAGGGTGGAGGAGCTTAAAATCAGGCTCTAGAGCTGGATACATGCACAGTGGTTTCCCTAAATTCAAGGAATCTTTACTTTAACTACATGCTTTAACAGGACAGTGTGCTGGACTGGTTATTATCCGTTACATATTCTAGCAGATGTTCTATTAAGATGTAGGTTTTCCACTTTCAGACCTTCTGTTACTGTAAACAGTATCATATTTCGCGCTGTTCTTATTTTCATGATTTTCGCGAAAGCGAAAATATGTACAGCGTGAATATTTATCCAGTATAGCTACATAACTACTATACTACAAAAATCACGCATTTAAATCAGCGGGTAATTGTACTTTATAACCAAATCCTGAAAATATATATGCACGAAAATATCTACGTTTACAATATACCCATCAACCAGTCCAGTACGCTATTCTATTAAACCCGAAGTCTTAACAGTGGACAACCATAATTGTACTTGTACTACTTGTGATAAAAGAAACTTAAAAAGGTGACAATTTGAAGGGTTTCCCACATATTAAAGATATGCGGATAAACACACTACCTCTTTAATGGCTGCAAGGTGCTTTAATCTACTACGCTGATCTTGGCAGTCATGATGCACGAATGCAGCCCCTGGCGAGTGGCGAGTAACTCGCCAGTGCTGCACTCAAGCATCATGCCAAAACTAGGGGATGGATATATATATATTCCCAAAGGATCGGCATGATGCATGCATGCAGCTCTGGCGAGTAGTTACTCACCAGGGCTGCACCCAAGCATGAAGAAGACAAAGGACATAATGTATTAAAGCACTATGCGGCCCCTAAAGGGTTAACTAATCGGGGCTGTGGCAGCATGACAGGGGGAGAACTACCAAGGCGTCTAACTCGGTCCGCCTGACTCACCTGCATCTGTTCGTGTTAGTTCCAGGTGGAAAAAGTTGAATGGACAAAAAAGTGTGATACATTAGGAGAGAGTAGCCCAAGACGATTAAGTCTCACCGAGCGGTGACAGGAAAAACATACCACCAGAAAAATACATATATGTGAGCTGTCACCATTAAGGATGCCCCGTGCAGGGTGCGGGAGTCATCCTATCTCCATGGCTGTTCGCCATTGGTGACCAAGGCGGCACCATGACCGGACAATGTGAGCAGCCAAGGAGAAAGGATACTCTGCCAGCTTGACTGCGAACATAGACCAAAGAAGAAAACCAGGAACTTTTTTTTAAAGTTTGTCATTAAGGCTTTCATTTCCAACCAACACATCGGAGTAATTTCTGTAATGTTTTCTAAATTATATCTAAATATTACCCCCTAGGACAATTATTTTATCTTTTTTTAAATGAAAATGAAAATCTAATTTTTTTATATCTTTAGTAACCTTTTCATGATGCGAATGAGGGTGAACAATAAATCTGATAACCGTGAAAGTTATAATTGCGCGATGATTGTACTCATCACTTAGATCTTATCTCTTTCAAAATCATCGCTAACATTTCCGTCCACTTGAGAGGAGTATTTACGGCCACATTCATCTCTTAATTTTGCCAATTTTAAATTATTTTTTTTGCTGTCCTTTATAATGTCTTTTATTTTCCCTGTGCTAGTTGTACTTTTCTTGGTTCCAATAAGGAAAAAAAATTAAACAAAAAAAAACCACTCCTTTTAAGTACAACGCCCAATTTATACCAAACTCCTCAGGTTTTAAGGCATGTAATATATTATAATATTAGTAATTGTCCTTAATGATAATGTACATCAAACATGGAAATGGTAGAACTGGCTGTCAAAAGAATGTGTTAACTGGTTAACATAAACTACCGTCACCTAGGCCATCCCGAGCTTAGAGCACATACATTCAATTTCACCTGAAAGTTAGACGAGACGATACAACATACACGCACACACCCTCAGTACCGTGGTATTAACACCTAACCCTTTAAGGGCCGCATATTGCTTTAATGCGTTATATATACCCTTTGTTCTTCATAATGCATGAATGAATGCAGCGCTGGTGAGTAACCCGCCAGTGGTGCATTTCAGCATCATGCCGACCCTACAGGGTGTCCCGAAGGGTTGGCATGATGCAGTGATACAGCCCTGGTAAGTTACTAGCCAGCGCTGCATTGATTCATCTTGGTAACAAAGGGTATAGCACAACTAAGCACTACGCGGACCTTTAAAGGTTAACTTTTATGTCCAAATAAGCTAACACCTTCCCCCAGGTGCGATCAGAGTCAGTTCTCGACCCAGCTCCATTTATTTTAGTAAGTGAAAAGTTAAAATATAGACAAGTTTTTCTTCCCAGTGAAGATGAATTAGATTCAGATATTTCACAATCCGTAGGAAAAACACTCTCACTATCATCCTTTAATTACCTGAGTCACTTCCTGGAAATATCAATTATTCAAAATCTTTGGAGTTAATATGAGTTCATCATTAAAATCCCAGTTATCTTTATATTATTAAATATAATACATTATTTCTTTCTGCAATATTTCTCTGATCTAGAACATGGTAAACACACACGATACTATCACACACAATTCCCTTATTTACATACCACAAGTATCTTATATCTTTACATAATTTTTCGATTATGCATCATTCATTATACAATATCCAATTAAAAAGACATTTATGCACAATTCAGTAGCTGTATGCATCATATTAATCCACTTCCTTATTTCTTTTCATGTAGCTTTTTCAAATTTTCAATAGTACAGACAAAAATATATTGGCACATTACACTCTACCAAATGGTATTTTAAGATCATTAAATAGATAAAAGAAATCCCCATTTAGATTAATCACTGTAATCAATTGTCTTTAAAAATAAAATAAAAACGATTTAAAAAAAAATTGAAGCAAATTTAAAAGAAATTGAAACTTACTTGACTGGTCCTCAGTGGTGTCGGCCTCGACGATGCGGTTATCGAACCACATGTGAGCGACGGTCATCCGGTTCTGGGTGAGGGTTCCGGTCTTGTCGGAGCAGATGGTGGAGGTGGAGCCGAGGGTCTCCACAGCTTCCAGGTTCTTTACGAGGCAGTTCTTGGATGCCATACGTTTGGCGGTCAGAGTCAGGCACACCTACATGAAGAAAGTCATTTTGAAATATTTAATTTTTTAAAATTATTATTTAAAATAAGATTTAAGTACTTAGGTGATAGTTATCACATTGAAATATCTAATTAATTAATTTGTATTATTATTTGAAATAAAATCTAAGTCCTTAGGAAGTAGAGTATCACACAAAACCCCTAAATTTAGAGAGGTGTATGGAACTGTGATCATCATATTTTACTTCGCGGGATATATATTTTCAGGGGAATTAGAAATCCACTTTTTTTTTGTATGCAAAAAGTATGATGGAATAAATACCCGCAAAATTGCAGATTTCGATTATCCGCGAAAATGTAAACCCGTGAATATTAATACTGTCACGGTTTATGACGTTGACAGAAGGAGTAATACTCACCGTTACGGTGGCGAGCAGACCTTCAGGTACGTTGGCGACAATGATACCGATGAGGAAGATGACGGCATCGAGCCAGTAGTATCCGAGGATGAAAGCGATGACGAAGAATGATACTCCAAGGAACACAGCCACTCCGGTGATGATGTGGATGAAATGCTCGATCTCACGGGCAATAGGGGTCTGTCCCATTTCTAGACCAGAGGCCAGGTTAGCAATACGGCCCATGACGGTACGATCACCGGTGGAGATGACAAGACCACGGCAGGTACCTGGGAGGGGGAAAAAATTCAGATACAGTAAGTTTGATTTCTTTAAGTCTAAATTACTAAACATGATGTTTTCCCTCTGACACTTATAAAAAACGTATTATCTATTAATATATTGAGTCCTCAATTTTTTCAAATTAAATTCCATGCAATAATAAGAATGAATGCAAGAGCATCATAGCAGCATTCCCGAGCTTGGTAAAAGATAACCTTTTTTACCATAACATTAAAATACTTGAAAAGTATAAAGTTGCTCACCTTCGACAGCGTTGGTTGAGAAGAAAGCCAGATTTTTGGTTTCCAATGGATTCTCGTTGGTGAACTCGGCAGTTCTTGTCTGAGGCTCAGATTCGCCAGTCAGGGAGGAGTTGTCGACCTAAAGGGGCAACAGTCAGGCTTAGTGGTCAACACCAAAAAACTTATTTTATTTTAAATTTCCATAAAATAAATTTCGATTCATTTTTGTTTAATATGTGCGGAAAGGTTTTAATTAATGCTTTCTTTAGGAGCTTAAGATACATTTTGGGTTGTTTAGTCTAAAAATGAGCTCAAAAAGGGGGATCTGTGCCTATTAATGGACGTGTGATAACTACACTGAATACGGTAGTTGGAAAACACGTAGAAATGTTACCTTGAAACCGTGCGCGCTGACCACGCGGACGTCAGCGGGAACTCTGTCCCCGAACTTCACTTCAATGATGTCACCCACAACCAGCTCTTCAGCGTGTACGTTCATCTTGTCTCCGTTACGGACGACAATAGCGAACTGTGGATGGAAACCAACATGCATTAGTTAGGCCAGTCTTTTTTTACCCCTTTTTCAAAGGCTAGATTAGAACAGGCATCAAGTACTGTCAGGGGGTAGTTAATTTGCAAAGCTTATATTTTTATCTTTTAAAAAAAAAATCGAATATAGTTCTTATTGATACTACTACATGAAAAGATAATAATGCTGCTTATGACTCATATTATGTTAAGATACAAGTGAGATTCAGTTTGACTAAGGTTATATCTACATTTCTCTTAAGTTGGCAAAACTATCATTATTTTGTCTATCATATAATTCTTTATCATTATTTTTTCTATCATATAATTCTTAGCAGTTCTTAAATTCTTTGAAATAATTACAAAAGTAGGGAGCTATATTTGTTGTCCACATCAGGACAGAACATTTCGATGGAGTAAATAAAAGAAAGTTATGACAGAGTATATTGACTTTTACACAGATCTTTCAACAGTTCACAGTCATACCCCAGTTATACCACAATGCATGCATTCCTAACTAGACTACAGAGAATGATATGACCTGAATATAAGACCAACCTCCACATACTATTTATACATTTTGGAGGTTTATCAATGCAGTAATGATTTTGCACGAGAATTTTTTCTCTCTCCTTTTTTTGAGTGTACATGTATAGCAATTGTCCGAGGAGATTCCCCCAAAAGGATTCCTTGTTAACAAAATGTCTAATTGTGTCGTAACTTTGTGTTCACATTATTGCACAATTTTTTATCGGGTAGCGCAAGAAACACCAAGTTTCTAGACAATGAAGCAGGCAACGAACTAACGCAGAACCCAGAGGGTCTACTACCTACCGATACCACGCACTACGGTCTACGACAGTTAATGTGAATGCTTTACAGCCATTGAGATATAGAAGGTAGTAACACCAAGGCAGAGGGCGAAAGGGGGTTATATTGAAACCAGGCTTTTTATAGCAATAACAATGTGATTTTAAATAATTTTGATAAATATCTAGACATTTGTGAAATGTTATGAAATTGTACTACTAGTGTTTCCTCCGAGCAATTTTCAGATTGTTTAAATAATCATTCCGCTGATACAATGGAATATTTTTATCCTGATTTATGCAAAATTAAATTTGAGTAGTTAGGTTTTTAAAGCCGCTGGTTTCATTTTTGAAGCTGGGCAGAGAAGGGGGAATATAATAAAAATGTCGTGAATAGTGTATGATAAACACCTTCCCCTTTCAATTGTGACTTTTGTGGGGAAAGCTGGGATTTTCCTAGGCTGAGTTAGTAATTCTATCCTCAATATCCACATAATGTGCAGATTAATCATCAGGTGGGAAAACAGACCAAAAGGAATAGTCCTCAATGTCAAGGGTAGCATGGAGGATGGGTGGCTAGAGTCAGTAGGTCACCCAATAGGGTTGAGGTACACACGATTCATGCGTTTGTACAGAGTTGTCATAGACCGACTCGTTCATGGCAGGAGAGAGGTGTCACGACACCGAGGTAGTAGCAGTAGTAGGATCATCATGCCGGGACAGCGTCTCCATCTCCTTTTTTCCCCTCCATTTTTAAAAGTTTTTCTCTTTTTTTTTTTTTTTTTTTTTTGGAGATGGATTTTTTTTTTGACGCTGCGTCACCGGACCCACCTGAGGAACCATGCTTTTAAAGGACTCCATAATGCGTGAGCTCTTGGCCTCTTGGAAATACGAGAAGCAGCCGGTGACGACCACTACGGCAGTCAACACGATCCCTAAGTACATCTGTCATCACCAGCAAGACACAATAAGCGGGATTCGTATTAGCTTTTTCAAGGCCGGCGGTTAGTGGGTTAATCGCGGCAGTCTAATGACGCCGACTAGCAGCAGCGCTAAATAACCAACCTGTGGAACCAGATTCTTGAAGGATTCCATAATACTTGAGCTTTTAGCCTCTTGATAGTAGGCAAAGCAGCCGGTGACGAGTACCACAGCGGTCAAGACGATACCTAGGTACATCTGTTGTTACCAGTAAGACATAAGGATACTATCAATAATGCTATCGGGGGAACTCAATTGGGGCCACTTTGCACTGTATATAAAGTGGGCGGTACTGCGCCGTTCTGTTGAGCGATACATGCAGAGGATCTGGCAATGTCTGTGGCCTATCGGTGAAGGCACTGATATGACATTGCGGTTAACAAAAGACAAGCATGCTTCCGGTGTCGGAGTCTGTTTTATAGCAAAACGCAAAAACGATGAAGCAAAGTAATCATGGACGGGCGGGGACGAGTGAGCTCATCCGGGAATGGGAAAACAAAGAAGGCAGGTCACTTTTTCGCTAAATCGGGTTGGGAAATATGGCCAACGGAAGTAAAGCATTAAAACAATATAAGCATACATAATAATAATTATGACAAGGTATGGGCATATAGCTCCTCCTGGAGTTTGACAAACGTTGGTGTCGTTATGTCGCTATAGGTAAGTTCAAGGCTAGTGGTCAACGAGTTAGTCAAGCCACCTCCACCGGAGTTCTAAGCAACCAACCTGTGGAATCAGGTTCTTGAAGGATTCCATAATTCTCGAGCTCTTTGCCTCTTGATAGTAGGCAAAGCATCCAGTGACGAGCACTACAGCGGTCAGCACAATACCAAGGTATAGCTGTCATCAAGACATAAGCGGGGTCCTTATCAATCATGGGTCTTATCAGTCATGGTAAGGGGGCACTCATAATCGGGGCGACTTGCAGTAATCTCAGGTGACCAACCTGTGGAACCAGATTCTTGAAGGATTCCATAATTCTTGAGCTCTTGGCTTCTTGATAGTAGGCAAAGCATCCGGTGATAAGGACTACAGCGGTCAGGACGAGTCCTAAATACAACTGTCCTCAAGACACAAGCGGCATCTTATCAATAATGGGGACTCTTAATTGGGGAATCTTCCACCAGTTAGTGCTAACTGACCAACCTGTGGAACCAGATTTTTGAAGGATTCCATAATACTCGAGCTTTTGGCCTCTTGATAGTAGGCAAAGCAGCCGGTGACCATCACTACGGCAGTCAGGACGAGTCCTAAATACAGCTGTCGTCAACACATAAGGAGGATATCATTAATAATGCTATCGGGGGCCCTAAATCGGGGCCACTTGCACCATGCACAACCCTCTTTTGCAGGGATTTTTTTTTTCAGGAGGGAATTGTCTGTAATCCAACAATGTCTTTGGCCAATTGATGAGGGCCCAGAGGGTTCTTGGGTGTCTGTTTTGTAGCAAAGCAAGAACTATGAAGCAAAGTAAGCACAGACGTATGGGGGGGGGGGGGGGGGAGTCCTTTCAGACCCCCTTTTTATTTGGTGCTGACATTGGCGCTAAATTGGGCGGAATTAAAATAATGCATTAAAACAAATAAAGCAGTCATGACAAATATGGCAAGGTATGAGCATATTATGTCTCTTGGATTTCGACAAGCGTCGCTGATGATATACCGATTTGGACGGTAGCTCCAAGTTTTACTTGTGTGGCAAAGTAAATGGTTTAAAATGTAGAGATAACAGTAACAGTGCATTGTTATTATATCAACCACAGTACATTCTTTGCTGCTGTAAATGTTATGGGCACGCTTGTATTTCAGAAATGTCACACCCGTGTCGCGAGGTAAACACCTTCAAATGAAGTGGGCAGCTAAAGGTCATGCACTTCTAGTCGCTCGTCTTAAGCACACGGCGGGGTGTATCATTTTGGACTCAGACAGGAGAAGGGTTATTTTCAAGCTGATTATGTTAAGTTTGGTATGTGTTAAAACACAAGCACAGGGGTTTGCAATGCTGACTACGAGGAACATTTGAGCTAAACTTGTCATAATGTCCTATGAATATATACTCCATAAGAGAAATGGGTCAAGCTCTTTGAAACTTTGTCTTTTCTCATTTCATTGAAGAATTTTCAATTTAATCACTTTTTAAATGACACTGTCAATAAGCAAACAAAGACCTAGTGGTATGAGATCAGTGTTGTGGAAATGTATGGTTTATGAACCATAGCAATAACCCAAGACATGGGGCGGGGGCGAATGGGGGCATATATATATATCCCTTTAATGACCACATACTGCTTTAGTGCATCATGTCGAATTTACAAGATGCCTGAATTCATCCCTGGCAAGTAACTGCCCAGTGTTGGAGTCATACTCCCCAAGTCATCAGCATGATGCTTGCATGTATCCCTGGCGAGTAACTGGCCACGGCTGAATTCACGACAAGTGAAGGCCATAATGCACTACATATATAGATAGATATAATTTTAAAACCGACACAACCGAAGCCTGGTCATCAGATTCCCAGGGCTCATACGGACCGAACCTGGTGCATTACAGCAGTATGCCGCCCTAAATATGGGGATATGCTCTATCACTACATGAGCAAGCAGACAGAAGCTAGGTACCACCATAGGGGCACACCGAGTCTTTGCTACACGATAGGACACTGTAGGGAGGTACACACAGGCTGTGGACCCCACCGCCAGCACAACCCTCCACCCACCGCCATCGGCAGCAGTGGCGGTGGTGCGGTGGCGGTGGGGTCCCAGCTTCGGCATGCAGGGGGAGTCGCTACAAGCACAAGACAAACCTGTGGAATCAGGCTTTTGAATGAGTCCATGATTCGGGAACTTTTGGCTTCTTGGTAATAGGAGAAACATCCCGTGACCACGACGACTGCGGTTAGTACTATGCCCAGGTACAACTGGAGTTGGCGGGTAGTAGTTAAAGTTTATACTGGTGAGTCTCAGTTAGTAGTGGTGGGGGGCTTAGACTGTGATAGGGTCTTGCTGCTGCTTCACTCACTCACTCACCACTCAAAAGCCATCTTCATGACAAGACTACTATGCAATAACCCTTTAACGACAGCATACTGCTTCAATGCGCATGCCCTTTGTCGTCATGATGCATGAATGCAGCTTCGGCGATTAAACTCATTCGCCAGAGCTGCATTCATGCCGGCGTCTACAACAAGGTCGAGATACTTTCTGCATGATGCCTTCATGGGTGCATCATGACGACAAATGCTGCTTTAAAGCAACATACTGTCCTTAAAGGGTTATGGTTTACAGCACAAAACATAGACCAAGACATAGGTTTCAGATTCAAGCCGGCCCAACCCCACCGCTTGCAGCACTTTCCACCATTTGCGATTGATTACTCCGCTGTGTCAGTCTCCCTAAATTCAATGGAGAACATGCAGGGTCTATGTTTGTGTGGGGCTGTGTATTCTGATGCAGGGGGTGATCCGGGGGATTGAGACGCCGGTCATACCGACTAACTGATATCAAGGCAGCGGCGACCGAGCTGAAACGCAACAAAAATCTCACTTCCAGAGCCACTAGTGACCAAAATGTCTGCAACCCCATCATCAACTTAAAGTCTAGTGTCTTACGGTAGAAAACATGCAAAAAGAAAGTATTTGGAATTTGTTTTTGAAAGTTCATGGTTCATCTTTCAAAACCTAGTTGTTCCTGGAGGGAATTTGGTACTGATTGTGGTTGTAAAGTGAGGTGTGAATAAGTTTGTGTAATATCTCAATATTTTAAATTGTGGTTTTGATAATGTTACCCGGTTTGTCCTCCCACCCTTCAATTTTTGTGGGTTTCAGTGGAGATTTCAAAGGTTTGCCGCGTTTCACTTAGTTTTGTTTGTTTGAGTAGTTTACCGTTTGCGAGCATTTCTAGGCTATCCAGACGTTCACAAGGTAAAACTACAGAGTATTCAAAGACACAGAGGTTGGTACTAATTTCTTTTTAAATGTGGCTTATAGGAAATGTTTTAATTAGTGGTCGGACCAAACAGAAACTTTGTTTCAATTTTGGTCTGACTACTGACCGTGGCATGGGTATCTGAGGGCGACCTACAAACGTACAATTCCCATTCCCAGTTAAAATGATTCAAATTCTTGTTGTTTCAATATTTATGCAAATATCAATCTTTAGCTTTGCTGGAAATCCTCCTGTAGTGTAGAGCTTTTTTCAAGTGCTAGAATTTATTGCTTCCTGAATTCTTAGAATTCAGTTGCTAGCCAAGATTGAAACGTAGAATGGGAATTGTCGCTTAAATACGGCCGACAAACATCGTACTCATCCTTTAGGGCATTGTGCCTGGAACCACCACCACCACCTTAAATATAAACTAGTAAAACCTACACAGCTAAAACACTTAATGGTCATTCACAAGTCAACATATAATGATATTAAGCAACACAACTGGAAAACAGACAGCCAACATTAACACTATGTACACACAGTGGAATAAAAAAAGTGTGTGCAAAGAGAAGGAGATAATAATAAAGAGTGGTCAACATCGAACGAGGTGTATGAAAATCCGAAGGCGCTTTCGTATAAGTACAAAAGCGCGGCCTTCAGATCGGAGATTGTCGACCAACCTGTGGAACCATACTCTTGAAGGATTCCATAATTTTCGAGCTCTTTGCTTCCTGGTAGTACGAGAAGCAGCCAGTGACCACCACTACGGCTGTCAACACGATTCCTAAGTAAAGCTGTCGTAATCGCAAGACATAAGGCGGACACTTATCAATACTGATTTCGTGGGACTCTTAATCGGGGGTCACTTATTTGGGGTACTTAGACACTGTTTTAGCTCTAAGTAACCAACCTGGGGAACCATTGCTGCGAATGATTCCATGATACTCGAGCTCTTGGCGTCTTGATAGTATGCAAAGCAGCCGGTGACCACGACTACAGTGGTCAAGACGATACCTAGGTACATCTGGCGTCGCAAGCAAGCATAAGCGGGTTACTATAGCATCAAAAAAAATAATGGGGGACCCAAATTGGGTTAGGGGGATGGGGGCACTCGCGTCGTTTAGTTCGAAGTGGGATTTAACAGCACTGCACACAACTCTGCTTAAAGTAAACTTCAATCCGGACAGAAGTGCCGATCATCCGGCAATCCTTCTATCCCGACAACACGCTATGTTAATACCTGTGTTCGGGTTAATCAAAAGCCACACACAGATTATGTACATGAGGTTAGCATACCAAAGAGTGCCAGGATGAAGATAGAGTTTGCACAAGTGTTAATAGTGGGAAAACTGGTTAATAACGACGCTACTAAAGTAGGAAGGCGTCGAAACACGACAGCCTTCAGATTTTGGATTTTGGACAAACCTGTGGCACCATACTCTTGAAGGATTCCATAATTTTTGAACTTTTGGCCTCTTGAAAGTATGCAAAACAGCCGGTGACGATAACAACGGCGGTCAACACGATTCCTAGGTACAACTGGTATCACCAGTAAGCAAGCATAAGCAGGTTAATATAGCATTAATAATAGTCTTGGGGCCACTTATGGGCGGCGGGGGGTGGGGGTTGGCACTCACACCATGTTGCGCAAAGTGTGATTTTTCCCCCCGGTACTGCGCACAGCTCTGCTTAAAGTAGACTTCAATAAAACCTCCACACAAAGGCTGTACAAAAGGTTATGATACCAAAAGTGCCCGGATGGAAAAAGAGGGTGTCGAACTGGGAAAAAACAGTTAAAAAATCAAAAATGATAATAAAATAGGAAGGCGTTAAAACTTTCAGAATTCAGATTTCTGACAAACCTGTGGCACCATACTCTTGAAGGATTCCATAATTTTTGAACTTTTAGCCTCTTGAAAGTATGCAAAACCGCCGGTGATGATTACAACGGCCGTTAGCACACATCCTAGGTATAACTTTATCCGGATGCAAGGAGAGAAGAGGAACCCAATTGATAAGCCGATATAGGATATCTCATCGCTTTATACTTTTTCATAGGAATATCTTCTCATTAAACAAATTCAATATTTTACATTTTTTCTATTTTGATTTTGGAGGTTTTTTTTTTTTTTGTTTTTTTTTACAGGAATGTATCCACTCATCAAATATATTCAATACATTATTTCTTCAATTTGTCAAACTTCACCGGTTTTTTTTTTCACTAACAAAGAGGATTCATAATAGATTTGATTGTTTTTCCTGGGGAGAGGGGGGCTTTTTTAGTCTGGATCAAATTTTCAGCATATCACATTAAAATTGTTGCAAAGGAAAAACCAGCAGGCAGGAATGTTATCATTCAAGGGAAGCAGGATCAAAGCAAAAAGCGGATTCTAGCGAATGTATAGGATTTACATTGCGTGAATAAGCACATATATGAGAGCTTGACGTTTCATACAAGTTCAGACAAGACACTTTATGCTTTAGAATAATTAACTGGACAGAAAAACATTTATTGGACAGCATCTTTTGGGTGAAGTCATTAAGTGATGAATTTAATATCCGGGAACATTCCGTTGCTAAAACAAATGTATCGACATATAGGGTGCTGGAAGAAATGTTCTTGATTAAATTGATGACCATGCAACAAAAATATATCCACGAGCTTTTATAGGTCATAAATGGTACAGTAAAATGCATTATGGTGGAGAAGAAACATGAGTTCATACATATCGAACATTTATCACAAATAATTCACATTTAGCAGAGCATATACGTAAAATGATTATAATGTGCATATTGTGATATTACTGCATGACCATATATTGTGTATTGAAACTATATTATCCAGAAACGATCATTGCACAGAGATAAGATGCTACTTAAATATGCCAATTTATCTTTAAAAAATTACCTTTATATATATGATTAAAAAAATCTATTCATCTTTATCATATTCCACAATGATTTTTAACATGGCAATGCCCGATAGAAATGTTTTAAAAATTTGGAGAGAGCGACTATGACAACTTACGTTATCGCCTGGGGGGTCCTCATAGGTGGAAGCCTGAATGGAGTAGGCCACAAAACACAGAATGGCACCAATCCACAGAAGTAGGGAGAAACCTCCGAACAACTGTTTACAGAACTTGACCCACTCGGGGGTTGTTTTAGGGGGGGTCAGCTGGTTAGGCCCATCACGTTCCATGATTTCACGTGCATGCTCAGTCGTCATTCCCTGAGGATAAAATAGTGTTAAAAATGTTATTATTATCTTAATACTTATTTTCATTAATTTTACCGAAATTTTTATTTATCTTTTATTTATCTTGATATTTATATAGTTTTATTATCATCAATTTTATTTACTACATTTCCCGCTGTGACTTGACTACCGGGTACTCCCCATCAATAAAATCTCTATACAGAAATATCAGGGATATAAAAAGATAGAAAAGTGGCATCCACGCCATAGTAGCCCACATCTTCTAATTTCTTTTCTTTTGATAAATCTCAATGGCGTGTTTTAAACACGAAACCCTCATTTTCTTTAAACTTACCGTTTCAAGATTAGTTCCTAGCCGAGCCACAATTTCGTCGAAGGGAACCTTGTGGTCGTCCATCTCAAGCTCCTGTTTGAGATTGTCCATCTCTTCCTTCTTCTTGTCCTTCTTGGACTTTCCCTTGCCCTTTTCGTCAGACTTGGGCTGGACCGCATAGCGGTAGCTGTCAGACCGTGCCTGATCATCCTGAAACACAAACAAATGAAACACGTTACATTTCATGTTTATTGTCAAAGTATTATTATATTTACCGGCACATTTTTCTTAGAGGAGAAATGAAAATCGGTCATTTTTATTGCATAATGTATATAACTTCCACCTAAAATTGCCGATTTTAAATTTATACCCTGCGGCAAAAATACGGAAATTCCTGACAAAGCCAGAAGTGGCACCTCTGCTATACTCAAAATTCCCTGTAAAAATGTTTGTCATTTCTGCCATTCCTGGCCAGAATCTATCCCTGCCCACTGCCAAGTCTGCGAGATTCACCCATAGCACAAATGGATTGCGTTGCGGCGGCCTCCACTTTGGCCATCAGTGACATGAATGACAGACAGCGGGTGGCAGTAATGTGTTGGCACACTAACCCATCCTAACCTTGTATGTAGGAACCGGGCGGCGCAGACACGACAGCCATTGTGTTTGGCACCGACACGAGGAGTCGTATTATCTATGGGATTTGTGTGAGCGATGGAGAAATTCACCCAAGGGCACAGATCACTATAGCACCGCATATACTTATTTGTTATGTATGCTGATTAGAAAAAAAATAAAAATTGTAATTCATTGGGTGCTTCCTTTTCTAGTACTGAGTATAGAATTGAATCATCTTGGAATATCCTGCAATCAATGTTGAATAAACCGAGTTTTTTTCTCCTGTGCCTACCGATTTCCTCAAATCACTGATATTAAGCACTTAAATCAATCTCACAAACCTGGTTCAGTCTATAATAGCCACCTATCTGAAAAACACTGGGAGTTAAATCCAAATTCATATAGACTACCAAGTTAAGTACCTGTAGTATTTCAACTACCCCCGAGAGGCTCGCTAACCTTTCCATACAAAAATGGCCGGCCGTCCCAGGTGAGTATTTTAACACCTGACATTCAGGCAGCGCTCAGGTAACAATACGCCGGCCGCAGCACACACCTGGTCCCTATTGATCTGTGGTCAATACCTGCCGGGCGCTGTATACTGCAGTGTATCAACCTTACCCGGGTATAAGCAGCACCACCTAATCTTTAACCCATTGAGGATGGCAGAATGTATCATGCCCTTGGTCGTCATGATACATTTTGAGACACTTCCAAACGGCTGCATTTGTGCATCATGACGACACATGTCATCTTTTAGCGATATGCCATCCTTAAAGGGTCCGATAAGCTGGACAGGGGTCTTGATTCGTATTTGTAAATTGGTAATTTAGTACTGAAGTATACCGTAAATTCTCGCGTAGAAGCCGCGGCTTGTACGCGAGTCAGACTCAGCTTTCTTTTGATACCAAACATGCCTATATAGGGTGCGGCTTATACGAGAGTTTTTATTAGTATACTACAGTACCAAAATCACAATATTCAGACCCCCTCTGCGGCTTATATAATTTGTCAAAGTTAGGGGTGCGGCTTATACGCGAGTTAGGCTTATACGCGAGAATTTACGGTACTTATGAAATATCCTTGTATTAACCGCACCCTATATAGGGTTTGGTTAATGCAAGTATATATGTACGGTATCAAATGAAAACCATGTTTGAGATTTTATGGTATCGGTCAATCACCGCCCTACACACACTCAAAGCACCATGCCAACCCGTGCGGGAGCATATCAAAGCGCATTAAGGCACTATTTGCGACAGAAAGGGTCAAACCTTATCATCGACAACCTCCCTGCTTATACCATACCCTCCTTGATACATACTCCTTTACTGAAGGCTTCAGTGTCTAAGTGGGAGGCGGGGGGTAGCAGTAGGGATGTCTTCCATTGCTGGGTATATTCTGGTATATGTACTAAATTTTACCAGTAGATTGATTGCATTGATACAGAAAAGCATCCTCCCTTGCCCTTATCACCATCAAATCAATCGTTCTATGTTATCATACAGGGAGTATTCACGACAATAAAGGAGAAAGGCAATGGGAGTGCCCTATACCCGTTACAACATCGCGCGGTGCAGTAGGGTTGCCGCAGCAGCCTCCAGAACAGACTGGGGTAAAATCAATATGTGCCGCGCCGACTGCAGCCGCAATCACCCCCACCCGGTGTACTGGTACTGGTGACCTTGGTGCAGAGCACAAACCCTGCTATACATAGTAGTCTGCATGGGGGGTCCCCATGTCGATTCTCGATCTTAAAAAATGCCCATGTCCCATGTCTTGTCGCTTAATAATGCCCATGTCGATTTTAAGAATTGCTCATGTCCCCTGTCACTTTGGCGACTGTCACTAGGGATCATGTCGATTGTCGATTCTATGAAATGTCGAATTTGGTGGTCCACACCCATATACATCCCCTCTTTACTCTATAGGGTATGTTAACCCTCTAGGGGCCGTATTATGCTTTAATACACCCTACCCTTTCTTGTCATGACACATGAATGCAGTACGGGGGCTCTCTCTATCTCAAACGGTTAACATGATTTACCAATTCAGTGCTGGTTAGTTACTCGTCGTCAGCGCTGCATTGGTGGATCTTGACGAAAAATGGCAATACGTGGTCCTCAAAGGGTTAATATTAGGTGATGTGTATGTGTGAGGAGTGGTTGTATTCCTGTAATAGGGATGGGTAGGGACAGACTGAGAGTCGAGCTAGTCAGCGTGCATAAACACAGCAAGGAACCACTCCCAACCTGCTCACTCCAGCTCAGACTCAGGCCATGAGGAGCTCACACCGCGCCCTGTTCTACCATATACCCAACCACAACCATTACAGGCCTGCCTCCTTCTTTTAAGGATATAATGGTTATATTTATACTATATAGATATATACATGTATATAATGATGATAAAACACAATCCCTACTCCCCACTGCCTACCACCACTGGATCCCCACCACCACTGGATCCCCACCACCACCTAGCACCACCTCCTCCAGTAGCTACAAGCAGCACCACCACCGCCGTCACCACCACTGTCTGCCGTGCCCTTGACGTGATGTGGGTCACCTTCTAGCTCCTCCCCTGCTCCTCCAGCCCCTTAAATCTCCTCCTCCAGGGTGCTAAACCCCACACAGAACCCATCCACATGGGGAGTCATAGTGCAGCAAGGTATAACGTTGAGCTGTGGCCGGTGGTCGCCTACCTTGGCATCGTCCTTGGCCATGGCTGCTGCTGCAGGGGTAATGTACCAGCCGTCAGTATGAGCTACTCCAGGAGACTGAGTGCGACTGAGCTACTCCAACTGCCTGCCGAGCTGCTCACCACTGCCGCAGCAGCAGCAGCAGCAGCAGCAGCAGCTGTAACAGCAGCAGCAGTAGCAGCAGCTGTAACAGCAGCAGCAGCAGCTCCGAGCTCGCTCGTCGCCTGCACTCTAGGGGAAAACTGGCACCATCCACATGATCAGTTTGTAAAAATATCCCCCTTTTCACCATGATTCTTTTAAGAAATGTAGATGTTACAATCCCATTTTATGGGTGAACGGACATGGCTAAGACTACTAATCGGGTTACTGTACTACTACTAGGCCTACTTCTCTATCCGTATGGGTCCGGCGGCCAAAAAGCCGGTTTCAAAACCATCCATCATGAATTTCTACCGCACAATGTGATTAAAAAATATGCAACAATTATAAAGACTTGTACATATTTTCCTAAAAGAATGGAACCTTTCCCCTCAGAACTCAAAGACTTTTCGTGGAGGCGAAAAAGGGTTCCGTTTGCATGTTTTCTGTAGAATGGATGGTGTCAGTTTGGGTGCTGAGTGCAGGCAGCAGCGGCAGCGGCAGCACTAGACACTAGAGACCGGCCGGCAGCCGGCTACAGGAGGGAAGGGGAGACTGCAGAGCTCACTCACACCAGCCCATGCTGCCGTGTTGTGCACGTTAGGGACTAGGGAAGGGAGCAGCGCCATGCGGGTGGGGATTCCCTAAGGAGGAGCGGCGCCATGCGGGTGGGGATTCCCTAAGGAGGAGCGGCGCCATGCGGGTGGGGATTCCCTAAGGAGTGGCGTCATGTGGGTGGGGATTCCCTACAGGAGGGGTGCCATGTGGGTGGGCATTCCTTACACGAGCGGCGTCATGCAGGCGGGGATTCCCTAATGAGGAGGGACGCCATGCGGGTGGGGATTCCCATCAGGAGCGGTGCCATGCGGGTGGAGATTCCCTACAGGAGCGGCGCCATGCGGGTGGGGATTCCCTACAGGAGCGGCGCCATGCGGGTGGGGATTCCCTACAGGAGCGGCGCCATGCGGGTGGGGATTCCCTACAGGAGCGGCGTCATGTGGGTGGGGATGCCTTACAGGAGCGGGGCCATGCGGGTGGGGATTCCCTACAGTAGCGGCGCCATGCGGGTGGGGATTCCCTACAGGAGCAGCGTCATGTGGGTGGGGATGCCTTACAGGAGCGGGGCCATGCGGGTGGGGATTCCCTACAGGAGCGGCGCCATGCGGATGGGGATTCCCTACAGGAGAGGCACCATGCGGGTGGGGATTCCCTATAGGATCGGTGCCATGCGGGTGGGGATTCCATACAGGAGCGGTGCCATGCGGGTGGAGATTCCCTACAGGAGGGGCGCCATGCGGGTGGGGATTCCATACAGGAGCGGTGCCATGCGGGTGGAGATTCCCTACAGGAGGGGCGCCATGCGGGTGGGGTCTGTAGTGGGGGAGGGGGGAGCAGGGGTACAGGGGTAACTATGGTACAGCATGTGCATCTAGCTGACCTTTACTTGTGACCAGACTGGATCACCAGGAGGCCCTACAAGGAGATTCACCTGTAACAGGGGCATGAATTGAACTTCAGAATCTTGATTTCACTACCACAGAATGTTCAGTAAAATTCTCTTTATTTGCAATTCATCACCATTCAAAGCAGATTTTTATCAACTATTTATCAAGCAGGTTGGGATTTAACATAATCCGACCGCTTAATCCCAACTCACATTGATTGTGATTCAATAATCCGCCCTAATAATAGCCCCCGATCAATTCTTACCAACAGATGTTTTTATGGACTCGACATCACGTTTAAGCATTTCTATACCCAGCATGAGTAGGGCTTGGGCCGTTAGTGGATTACTTGGCTGTGCAGCATGGGTGGGAGTGCACCCAGAGCTGTGTATACTGATAGAACCCACGTGGAGACCATGGGGTAACACGCTGGTAACAGGGCTGTACATATACATGTCCACACATGCCTCACACCAGGTGGGCATAGATCAATGCACAAAGCCCTTATATAACCTAAACCACCTCTCACCCAGCCTAGCCACCGACAGCCTCTATCCCACACAGCCAAAAATAATGATCTCATTTCAAGAAAATTAAAACTCCACTGGCGGACAAACCACATGTTTTAAGAAAATATTTATTTCTTAAACCTAGTAATTTGTCCTCCAGACGAGTTTATTATTCTTTTTTTGTTTTTGGCGAGTGCCGGAAGTGATGGGCTGAGTCTGAGACTGCACCTAGCTACCTTACGGAGTAATCATATTTTGACAACGGGTCTGGCGCTTATTCAAGTTCCAGCACTTATTCAAGTTCTGGCGCTTAAGCACTTGTAAGTGCCACCATGGCCTTTTTTAGGTTCTTACTACCGAGGGTATTTAAAGTCTTTTTATTTTGGGGTCATACAAGCTAAAACTTTGAACAAAAATTGCATTATGATCTGTGACCTCACACATTAACCAGCCATCAAAATCCCCCACAGGCTGCTCCACCCAGCAGAAGCACATGTGATTTGGCATTATCGATCTCTGATTGTAAAGCTAACAGGATGTATTGATTTTCTATCACCACGACTATAACCCTGCCCTCCTGGTCATCTCAGTCTTTCTCAGTCTCAGCCCCTCCTAAATGCTCACGTAGGTAGCTAGTAGTGTCATGGGTATACGCGGGGTTAAATCAGTGCACAAGGCAAAGGGCAAGAAGGTACATACAGTCTTGTGTGCGCGGAACCAAACCCCAGGTGAGGGTTATACAATATTCCCAACGTTTGGATGCGGGTTGTATTTTTTTGTGGAAGCAAACTATATTGTAAACTGTTAAGTGCTCAGACCCCATGTGCGGGTTATACCATTCTCTCAGTCTAGATACAGATTGTATGCGAGATTTTACGCTACACAAGATTACTTGCAGCGTAAAAAATTATATTGACAACCATGTTTCTCCTACCCACTTTCACGCACTCTTGCTCATATATTTTGAGTATCTTCTGTAAGAACTGTCATACTATTAAACGAAAAAGGCTATCTATTTATGATAAGAGAAAATTGATTATTTAAATAAATAAGCGGGCATTTGTCTGACTCAAAGAGGATGACCTTTGTGCCGACTGACCCCTCGGTCAGTACCGACGAGACGCGGCTCGATCAGTCAGACCACACCAGGAACTAGCAACAGGCTCCACTCTCCCAGCACAGTGGGTGATTCAGTCTGTAAGGCCTCTGGTAGGAGACTGACAGCCACTCCCACTAGACCCATCCTTGTATGTCAAAGGATGATCATTCCTACTTTCCACCATGGCACACATATATCATACAGTAATATGGGTGTCTTAAGGATGTAACACCCCCCCCCTCTCAAACTGCACCCTCCAAACCCATCAGTTTGTTTGCATCAGACCAGGTAGAAACACTCAGGGAAAAAAAAAAACTAGAAGATTTTGCATCCCAGGTGGGACATGCTGGGTGGCAGGAATATGTGTGCAGTGACATTAAAGAAAAGTCCTATATATTCATTTTTTCTGTGACCAGTTTTTCACTGTGAATTATAACATCATGTTAATACCTACAATATCTGATTATGCATTGGAAAGGTAGCATTTCAACAATAGAAAAGTCGATTTAGGGAGTGATCATTTATTATCAACAGGGGGGGGAAGGGGAAATTTGGACCCCTTGACCGGGGGGGGGGGGGGGGGGCAAACAAATTTGGACCCCTCTTGAGGGGGGGGGGGGGGGGCAAAAAAATGTAACCTGTTTTGAGCCAAAAAGCCTGCGCGTTACTATGCTTCAAAGGGCCCGCGCGCGAGCCGATTTTCGACCCTAAGGGGGGGGGGGGGGTAAAAATTTTGACCCCTTGACCTGGGGGGGGGGGGGGGGGGGGGGTGGGTAAAAAATTTTGCGCGCTCCGCGCGGAAACCCACCTCCCCCCCCCACTTGTTAAAAAATGATCACTCACTTAGTTAATTTGACCCTACACTGCATACATAACAGTACATGTAGTAGTACAAAAGCTGCTTTCCCACTTGCTGCTTATTTCAATGTGGTGGTAGTAAGTATGAGAGAATCAGATTAGAAGTAGCAGCTTAGCGGTGACCTTCACCAACAATCGCTCGGTACAACACTGGTGGGTGGGAGGCAGCGGGTGCGTCCAGACTAGGCTGAACCTTTAACCTTAACATGCTTTAATGCACACAGCCATCTGTAGGCCTATGTTCAGCATGTAGGTGCAATTCTTCATCTTTTCCTTTTAAAATCACCGTTAAAATTATTGATAGACCATTGGATACACACATACTTGTATTCAATTATACACAAGTACCAATAACGTATTTGACATAGTAAGCGCTCGACCCCCCCCCCCCTTTTAGGGCATTTTTTTAAAGACTAGAGGATCTTAATTTTCACGATTTTGAACAGTTAAACAGTATTTAGTATACATAAGTATTTATGTGCCATAAAAATATTTTTTTATCTGAATCAAAAACTACCGATTTCTCCACATGTTTAATTCATGCCATCACAGCTCCACTATAAAATAGTCCATCTTTCATTAATTCAAGAATCAGATAAATCTCACAATTTAACCTGTCATCCACTGTATACATGCATTCATCATATAAAAGTTGCCCTGAATCCCCTGTCAGTGCTAGTCTGCATCAGCGGACGAAGAGGTCGCTCACTCCAGACCACAATGTATTTATTGGCCACCACCCGCATACTGAGTGCACTCAGGTGTGCAGCGACCCAGGTTCTGCTTGGAGAGTGCAGGAGGATTGAGGTCACGCGGACGCTGCGTGATACGGCGAGACCAGCAGTTAATGAGATGGAACTAGGTCATCGTCAAGGTGACCTTGTGGACGCCGGGGAGTGGGAAGTGGGCCGCGACCGGCCCGGCCCTGGACTCTGTATGTTTATACAGTAACTTATGTGTACGGTCTATTCAATACTGACGGGTTGGGATCTGGGTGTAACATAGGACGGGGTTACACATATATCAGCAATGTTTCAGATTAGGTAGTGCTCAATGACATGGCTTTTTATAGGCCAAGACTATGGGGAATGGTTAACAGTATATGCATAGGCCTGTACTATATACTGTCCATATACTAGTAGTAACTTTAAAGCACAGTAGATTTTGAATGTGAATGAGTCAATAGCGCGGCGGGGGGTGGGGGGGTAGAGCTACAATCATCTATGGAAATTATTATTGATCAGAATTCAATTAAATAGAACTATTTTGGAGACCATGGCAAGTCTAGACATGTTTACAGAGGTCCCATATCTTACTGCCCCACCAGCCAAAAGTTAGGGAGAGGACCCCGGTACTCTAGGTCTTATACAGGGGGTGGCTGGGGGGTTAACTATATAACAGTAATATTGGTACAACATGGGTGTCTGGGCCCCAGACTGGGCTGTACCATGAGTCATTATGGCTGACTGACCAGAATGAATAACACTAGGGTTGTTAAACTGTATTGGAAACACGTGTATACTGTCATGGCATTGTTTATTATTGGTATTATTACCACTCCCCTACCCACCCAGCTTCAGATCCTAGACTGGTGCTAGGATATTTTTGGATCATATGGCACTCCTTATTATACTATTACTAACAGTGTTTCCTAGCCATTGCTTACTCCACATTGGTTGATCCTTAATCCAGCTCTAAACCTGTTAGGGTTCGCGTGATACTGCATGACTCAAGTCATGATGC
The DNA here is from genome assembly GCA_947462335.1 of Harmothoe impar. Taxonomy (NCBI): domain Eukaryota; kingdom Metazoa; phylum Annelida; class Polychaeta; order Phyllodocida; family Polynoidae; genus Harmothoe; species Harmothoe impar. The sequence goes on along the minus strand of OX381717.1, from coordinate 39,465,667 downwards.
ACCAATGCAGCGCTGGCGCGTATCCTGCCCGAACTGCATTAGTGCATCACACTGACCCATCGGTAGTGTATCAATCCTAGAGCCAGCATGATGATGGCCAGTTTCTCACCAGTTACTCACTAGGACTGCATTCATGCACCATGACAATAAAAGTGCCTTAAAGTGCTATGCTGCCTTCAAAGGGTTATCAAAGCATGATATCAACCATTTTAATGTGAATAGGACTGAGATAACATATATAACCTGTATATCACATACTATCCGTCCTGCCGCGGGTTATACTGTAAACGTATTATATTCGCGTGTATACATTTTCGCGATTTTCGTAAAAAGTACAATTTCGCTTGTACTTAAATTCGTGACTTTCTGAGATTTGGCACTTTGTTTCAATACAGTTTTAATTTTGGCTCTATACATATTTTCGCGGATTTTTAAAAAATCACGAAAATATGTACAGCGTGAAAATATCTACGTTTACAGTACACGCGACTTTAGTGAATGTCCCCTGCACATTCATCACCCCTGGCACCATTTTGTGTCACATTTATGTACCATAGTCTACTTAACCTGACAATTCTACCAGCATAGACCACTAAGTGAGTATTCTATTTAACCCTAGCGTTCTAGCCACCGACATTCTTTTTTTTTTTAACTTATCTTTTTTTTATACCAGTATAAATCTATTACTGTTTTCTTTTCAAGGTGCACTGCCCTCGTTTATAGCACTGGGTCTGGGATTCGTCGTCAGCTGGAGTACTAGCATGGAACAATCTTTCTAGAGTTCAGCGATGCCACCCTTTTGTCAATAAAATAGTAACAAATCCTATGATTTCGGTCAACTTTTTAATCTTATTGAAGAGACAAATATTTATTTTTGGGAATCTGAGGCCTGCCAGCACGTTAAGAAAAGAAAACACCTATAGTACCTATCCCTACACACCTTTAATTTTGTCTGGCCTAGGGCACTAAAGGTCTATAGTTATCACATATCAGTGATATCATTTTTCTGCATCCCAGTGTACTGGTACAGGTACACTTGTTCTATAAATATAGCGTTATCAATGGATAACCGCTTAACTCTATCTATGTACCAGATATGACAATATTATATTCGGTATAAAACAGTAGAGGCCTGATTACTCCGATGCTTCGGCAAGATCTTTTTTTCTTGCGGCATATTTCAAGATCACGCCTGGTGCTTATACTGTAATACACCACCAGCTGTTAAACATAACTTTGCGTTACTGGTCATACTTAATTCCGCTGGGTATCTATTTTCTCGGAAATTGAAAATCTAAGAAACCCATCTACAGTATGGAATATTTGTAAGTACCTGCGAAATTGCGGATTTCCACTATTATGCAAAATATTAATCCATGAATTAAAAAAAATCCACAGTATACTGCATTTAGGCAGGTAAAATATCCATCTATGGACCCTGGACTTTTAGAATTTTACTTTATTCAAAATTGAAACTTGCGAAAACTCCTATCATCTTCTTAGAAAAAAATCCCCCCCCCCCAAAAAAAAATCCAGCTAGCGACCCTTTTTATGGATGTTTAATACCGTAAAACCTCGCGTATAAGCCTAACTCGCGTATAAGCCGCACCCCGAGTTTGGGGCGATCCTATAAGCCGCAGAGGCCTCCTCAATCGTCCCTGGGAAAAACTCGCGTATAAGCCGCACCCCCAACTTTAGCCTAAGCTATATGGGGCGGGAGGGGGGGGGGGGGGGGGGTTAAGGCACGGTTCTGGTACCGTCCACCACCTTGTATATATCCACCTAGGTGCTCGGCTGGTGGGGACGGGGACGTGGAGGGGGGGGGGGGGGGTATGACAGCTTTTTATGGCAATAGCTACGATGTGCATGTGTATGCATGTGGATGGGAGGGGGATTAGCGTTGGGCTGCATTGTCTTAGGGCCGAGGTGCGAGTGTGTTGCATTGTCTTAGGGCTGAGGTGCGAGTGGGCTGCATTGTCTTAGGGTTGAGGTGCGACTATGAGGCATTGACACTGCCCACTCACCTTTGTCATGTGATTTACACACCACCACCACCCCCCTCACTCGCTTGTCTGTGACTCCTTGGGGTGTGTTAATGCGATGTTATGGTCATTTTTTAAATTATAATTTCGAAAAACTCGCGTATAAGCCGCACCCCGACCCTGGGCCGATTCTATAAGCCGCATTGGTGATCTGATTCGCGTACTAGCCGCGGCTAGTACGCGAGGTTTTACGGTACCTGTATAATACTGTTATGTCATCCTGACCACATACAGACCCTTGTGAGAGCAGCGTTTGTAAATGGTTGGCTTATCTCCTTATCTCACACAGAGATGCCCACTCACAGAGGGCATGGTATCTGAGATAGGGATGAGGCCGCTTAGTAGCTGTAACCGTAACAGGTGGGGCCCCTACTCTATGGGTTACTACACCGCCATGTTAAACTTAATGACCTTGTCAATGTCAAAACTAACACTCTGAAATATCAACGACCAGCGGCACACTAAAACTGTTTTAAACATGACTTATATTGACTCAGTGTTGCCGAAATGACGCAGGCACGCCGGCTTTTGCCGGCGTAGAATCTTAATGGCCGGCGTAGGGCCTTAGGACGCAGGCCAGAATGACCTGCCATGATCTCAGCTTTCTAATGGTGAAAGAATTTTTCAAATCGGCCAACTATAAGCGAAGAGAGGCCCATATTTGTAAAATCGTTTTTTAAGATATTTTTTTCAATTTCTTTTAAGTTCTTGCTAGTATAAATCAATTTATAATGAAGTTTATTAAGGTACTTGAAATCTCAAAATTTATATGGCCTGCATGAGAATGAAATGGCCTGCGTAAGATGGCAAGACGCAGGCCACATTGGCCTGCGTTGAGAAAAAGTTTTCGGCAACACTGTTGACTAATGAAGCAACAGGCCCATTAAATTTAAAATTATCAAATAATTTTTGCATGAGATTTTCTTAAAAGAAAGGGGGGGAAATCATCCATATTAATAACTTCCTTCTACAATGTAATATTATCCTTTCCTTAGTATGTGTCAACTATTTTTTCTGAGTTCCCATAGAGGACAAAATTTGAAAGTTTTTCAAATGTTTTCATTCATCTTTTGAGTGCAGAGCCATTTAATATGGAGAGGTATCAATGCTAAATTTGCAGGCGTGGGTCTTCAGTAGACCGCTCTGGATCCAAATGTTATCTTGCCTTATCTGGTTATCAGTTGCCAGTGGCTATCTTTCTGAATGAGACCAGGTACGTTCATCCTGTCCTGGTTGCATGATAACGAGGTAAGTGGTCACTGGTTCAAAGTCTACGTCATTAACCCTTTAAGGGGTGCACAATGCTTTAATTCACTGGTTATCATGATACATTAATGCGAGTAACTCGCTAAGGCTGCATTTACGCATCATGCCGACCCTATGCCAGGCTGTGTGGTGATATACTCCAGTTGGAAGGCATCATGCCTGAATGTATCATTGGCCAGTTATTCATGCATGATGACAACAGATACATAAAGCAGTATGCAGCCCTCACAGGGTTAAGTTATACCTAACAATCCAGTAAATTGAGTCGCATGCACACCTGTGTGTGATGCTAAAATTGATGCTCCAACACTGGTTTGGATTTCATTACTGCTATTTTAGGACTTGACTATATTTAAACTTAACATTAATATCTTAGTTTCTAGATTAACTCGGGAAAATATCAAATTTGTGTAACGTGACCCCTCAGTTGAAGTAAATATACTCAATCTACAAAATTCTTTTACTTTTTATGAATTTGCTGTAGATATACTATTACGAGGTTGCTAGGGTTGAGGAAGGTGCAGCACACTGCAAGACCAGTTTCAGTTTGTGTACAGGAGTCATGATGCATTAATGCATCAGTGTGTAGTTAAAGTAGCGGAGAAGGAGATGAATGGATTAAGAGAGAACGGGACAAAGGGAGAAGGGGATGAACGGAGAACGGGATAAACGGAGAACGGGATAAACGGTGAACACTATAAACGACAAACGGAATAAAAGACAAACGGATAACGGGATAAACGATAAAAGGATAACGGGATAAACGGGGAAAGGGAGAACGGGATAAACGGAGAACGGGATAAACGGAGAACAGGATAAACAGAGAACGGGATAAACGGAGAACGGGATAAACTGAGAAAGGGAGAAACGGAGAACGGGATAAACGGAGAACACTTAGGTACCAATATAATCCGACAAAACGAAAATCACGAATATCTTCGCTGTTTACGCTCCGATCGCCCCGATATTCGGACGGAGAAGGGGATGAACGGAGAAGGGGATAAATGGAGAAAGGGATAAACAGAGAACGCTATAAACGGCGAACGCTATAAACGACCAATTGGATAAAAGGCGAATGCGATAAACGGAGAACGGGATAAACGGAGAACGGGATAAACGGAGAAAGGGATAAACGGAGAAAGGGAAAACAGGACAAAGGGAGAACGGGAGAAAGGGAGAACGGGAGAACGGGATAAACGGAGAACGGGATAAACGGAGAACGGGATAAACGGAGAACGGGATAAACGGAGAACGGGATAAACGGAGAACGGGATAAACGGTGAACGGGATAAACGGTGAACGCTATAAACGGTGAACGGGATAAATGGAGAACTGTATAAACGGAGAACGGGGTGAACGGGATAAATGGTGAACGCTATAAACGGTGAATGGGATAAACGGAAAATGGGATAAACGGAGAAATGGGATAAACGGAGAACGGGATAAACGGAGAAACGGAGAACGGGATAAAAGGAGAACGGGACAAACGGAAAGCGGAGAAGGGGATGAATGGATTAAGAGAGAACGGGACAAAGGGAGAAGGGGATGAACGGAGAAGGGGATGAACAGAGAACGGGATAAATGGAGAAAGGGATAAACAGAGAACGCCATCAACGACGAACGCGATAAACGGAGAACGGGATAAACGGTGAACACTATAAACGACAAACGGAATAAAAGACAAACGGATAACGGGATAAACGATAAAAGGATAACGGGATAAACGGGGAAAGGGAGAACGGGATAAACGGAGAACGGGATAAACGGAGAACGGGATAAACGGAGAACGGGATAAACGGAGAAAGGGAGAAACGGAGAACGGGAGAAACGGAGAACACTTAGGTACCAATAATCCGACAAAACGAAAATCGCGAATATCTTCGCTGTTTACGCTCCAATCGCCCCGAGGGGTAGGAGAACTTCAAAATCGTTTTTGGATCAAAATCGTTTCGGGGCTCAAAATCGATTTTGGGGGCAAAATCGGTTTTGGAGGCAAAATCATCTGCAGCTCACGCTGCCCCCCCCCCGGCCAACCCGACACGTCGAACCAGAAACGAAGCTGCAACGAAGATGGTGTCGCTGCTGACGCTCCGATCGACTCGCTTTTTCCGCCGAGACGTAAAACAGCGGTTACGCGCTGCCGGGCGCTGACGCCCACAGCCACCTGCTCGCCCCCAGCCACTTGCTTTCCCACAGCCACCTGCTCACCTACAGCCACCACCTGGAATTCGATTATATATGACTTCCAATATATGAAATTAGGGTAGCTTCTTCTGGCGATTACGATTCTGCTGTCAGAAATGAGAAATAACGTACTGTACTCAAATTAGATAATTCATTCGACTTTCTAATGACAAAAGCGGTATGTGTGAGGCTTGTGGTGGCCTGGTAAGTAGCAGAGAGCGGCATAGGAAATAGCAGACGACATTCACCATATAGTTAACCCTTTGAGGCCAACATTACCCATTACTATATTCGTATTACAAGGTGTACAGTGTGTTGGGGATGGGTGTATATAGAAGGCCTTAAAGGGTTATTATCCAGGTGTCACAAACATGTTGCCACTTCCCTTTAAGGGCCGCAATGTACAGATTAAGCCACCGCGGTGCCGGTCAATAATTACAACCTGATCGGCCTGAGGTGCATGGGATCGGGGGGGGGGGGGGGGGGGGGGCGGCACGCAGTAGGCTGTGTCTATTGCGGGGACAGCTCTATACCCGGCTCAATACTAACACATGGGGGTGGGCGGCATGCAATAGGCTGTGTACTGGGCCGGAACAGACCAGCGCCAATACCCAGGTGCTAGGACCACCCCCCCCCCCCTCCCCCCTCTCCTGTGTACTTCTAGATGTCACGGGTACGTATTAAGTGACCAGCCCTCCCCCCCCCCTTCACCCATTGACTGGCCTGACCCACATGGGGGTGGGCGGCATGCAATAGGCTGTGTACTGGGCCGGAACAGACCAGCGCCAATACCCGGCTCACTACTTACACGGGGGGGGGCTCTGGCCATAATTATCAACAGCAATTAAGCATATAACTATTGCAGGTAGGGGGCTAGGACCTTAAACACTGAGGGCAATGGGGCAGGAAGGACGACTGGAGGACGGGGAGCTAAGGGCCACTCAACATAGGGCTAGGGCTGAAGAGGCCTGACTAAGGAACCACCGGGTATAGAGCTGATGCACAGTTGGACCCTTGATCACTGCCCAATGCTAAGTGAATGGAGGGTACGGCCAAGGCAAAGTCAATGGGCCGTAGCACCTAAATATGACCAGTTCTTCCCTTACACAGTAAGGGAAACTGGTCAATAATATGAACTTACAAATTCATGAAGAAGTAAATAGATAGCTGGCAGTGCCTGTGCATACAGCTAGTGTTACGTTTATAAGTCAGTGACCCGGATAGACTGGAGGCAGGCGAGGAGGCGATGCAAAAAGTAGAATAAATGAATATGGGCCAGGTAGCCAAATCCTATAATAGAGTGCACCATAGTATCCTATGCATATTATCGTTAATCATCTTTAGTATATTGAAACGCTATTTTGCTTCCTTTAGTTTATTGTATAATGATTACATGTATATACTAGTATTAGGGGTATATTTAATACTACCAAATTTTTATATTTATTTTTTTATTTAAGAATATTGCATTTCTTTGGGTTCCCTTTTAGTAGTTTTAAATACAATACGTATCATACGAATCAACTTCAAGATATCAGTACGGTAGTTGGCATAGTCAAGTAGGTCACAACTTTAATTGACTGGAATATGCTATTTTAATTAACCTACGCGAAATAAGAGTGATCTCAGAAGTGTAAGCCTCCTACCTCTTGACAAAACACCACATACACGTTATCCACAGCATTAGCAAATGTATATTCTCTTATGACTTAATTTAATCATCCTAGGTCCTAGGCTTACACCACCAAATACCCGATCCTATTCACACTTCTAATTACATTTGCCAGCTTTGCTCTTCTCATATGAGATTATAGTTTATACCCAGACAGACCCGGCCTGGCATTAATAGTTAGGTACAACTTAGGGGCTTGGCATGAGGAGGGTGCCCAGGGGTCGGGCAGGCTGGGACTAGGAGTGGTGGCAGTCCATCTAGGGGCCTACCTACATGTATAATACTACCATAGCTGTACACCTAGCCTCCTTAGTAAGGCTCATTACTACCAAGCCTTAACGCTTATAAACCTGGTTACATAACCCACGGTCTGGAGTGTTTGACAAGGGCCAAAGGGCCCCCCCTCTGGTCTCCTACTAACCCCCCCTCCCCCCAACTACACTAACACCCCCCCCCCCTACCCACCCATCCCTACCACATACACACACACACTCCCACCACACACCGGTTCTGACCTTCAAAGCTGTGCCCTTCACATGTGTGTGTTTGTGTGTCACTCTCCAGGCGCATCCTCTGTGTACTTTTATAGATGCTGCGTGAAAAGTCACCCAATATAGCACAGCCACAAATCATGCCATGGGGGTGCTCACATCACCATAGCGACATATTACTATATAGAGAATATACCACCATTTTAGGAAATATATCCATGAGTATGAGTCATTATCAGGGACACAACTGCTTGAAGCTGGAGGTCAGGGCAGGAGGAGGGGTTGTGACTTTGAAAATACTCCAGGGCCCGCAAGTTTAAAAGATGGCGATTTTTCACCTGACATGGGCCAGAATTCCCCCTGAATTGTCCCCAACAGTGATCCTAACCAATCTACCTTTGCTGAGCTCGATTTTATCAGTGTTAATGATAGCTTTGACCTGTATTGATAAGAAGGACAGATCTAGTCCATGTTCCTTCTCACCTGTTGTTAGTGGTTAAGGCATGTCTACCTATGGCGTTGCCTCAGCAGCGGAGTTTCCCAAACCGGCCTGAATCCCATTCAAAAACCACACAATCCCAACTCCTCAAAACTCGCCTAAAAAGTCACCAAACTATCTTCAATACAAATTCCCCTGAATATAGCAGAATCAGTGATTATTAATGGTGTATTTTCTCACCTGTTTCACGCTCTTGTAGGCTGCCTTGGACGCCATGTTCCTGAGGTGCTGTGTCTCTGGGACACCCTACCTTGACCTACTGGGGGACCCTCTGACTGTGCGCCTACCTTTGGTCTATGGGCCGTTAACGCCGCATTTAGTCACCAGGTGTCACTAGTGCTGAGGGATGACCTACTTTAAGCTGCTGTGTGCCTTTTAACCCTTTAATGGTGGTATGGTGGTTTAATCGGGGTATGTCCTAGGGTGAGTTGATGCAGTTGTGGTATCATGCCGACCCTATGGGGTTGATACACTCCTAAGGTGTTAGACAGAACTGGCAAGTTTTTCAGCAGGGCTGCATTCGTGCATCATGGCGACGTAGCCCATTAAAGATTAAAGCATTATGAAGCCCTTAAATGGTTAACAGTGGGATGTGTGGGAGGGTGGTGGGGGGAGGCCCGCATGGCTGTAGTGGTGTATATATATCAGACACCCCCTCCCACCTTTCTACCCTCCCACCCCTTTTATTCACCTGGTGACTAAACTTGCCCCTCCCCCTCTTTGTGTGTCTATATATTTAGTTTTTCATATTTTATAATTTAAATTAAAGCCACTTCTCTAGTGCCAATGTAGTTTGTTATATCTATTATGTACTATAATGCTTACCCTTTTGAGGTTTTAAGATTATTTGTTTGTTTCTCTTTTCTTTTTGATTCCTATCCCCCATTGAAATGAGGGGGGAAGTGGGAAACTTGCGCTCATAAACCCGAAAAAAGTGTTAAAATATTAATCGACCTGCCTTCGGCCTTGTTCAAGGTTCCCACAAAAATGTCAGTTTGAGTTGCCATGACATTTCCATGACATTCCATGACAAAAATCTCAATTTTCCATGACATTAATAACATTTTTGTGGGGGTAGGGGGGCTTGGCCCCCGAGACAATTTCTAAAATCAAGAAAGCAAATGGGAGATTTCTAGGAGATCTTGTTATATTAATTCCATTATTTTCATATTCCATGACATTCCATGACACAAGGCAAATTTTTACAAAATTCCATGACATTCCATGACTTTCCAGACAGCTTTCAAATTCCATGACATTCCATGACTTTCCATGACACGTGGGAACCCTGCTTGTTTAATGAACACAAGACAACTTTTTTCGACCATTAAACCAATAGAGCAGTTACATTGGAGTTTCAGTAACTAGTGCCAAAACATTAAATATAAAACTGCTATTTAAAAATGCCTTGTGCAAGTTTAGCCCGGCTTAAGACTCGATGACCAACCAAACTGAGCTGAGGTTGGGGCTGTCACGGTTCGCTGAACACGACTTCAGCATGTGTATTGTTGCTTTTTCTGTTTGCCGGTCTATGTGTGTGAGTGTGTGTTGGGGGGGGGGGGGGCTACCGTGACGTCAATGCCCAGGGTTTAATATAATATCGCAGATTAAATCCATGTTTACCGGTAATCAGATGAAGCATTTTAATAGGTGGAACACTATTTGGCGTGCCAAATACATCTAAATCACTCACATGAACGCACATATGCCACATCCGTCATGATTGCGCATGTATCATAGTATGACATATAATATATGTATGTGTACCAGTTTCTCTCCTTCATTTGATGGTTGACTTTTCACTTGGGCATTTTTAATTGGCTATGATGTCAGAGTAGTGGTCAGAGTAGTGTGGCTACTAAGAATATGATTGGGGTAAATCTGGGTTGTTCCATCAAATCAAAATGACCGATTTGACCCCCACACCGCCCCCCCCCCTCTCCACATCACCTTGCTCCATCGTCTATCTTTAGATGTGGTCTCTTGGGTGAAAGAGTGCTGGAGAACCACTACTGTTTGATAGCTGTAAATTGAACCCTGTAAATTACAGTGTAATAGCCTGTATGCAGAGGTAGCTAAATATATCACCAGACAACTCTAAAATAGAAGACCTACCCTTCTCTAAATTTGTTTCGGGAGGAAATGATAAAGGTGTCATCTATTACCAGCACCCCCTTCCCACAAAACATTACCTTTCACGAATTTTACAGATTTTTTTTCCATCACTGAAGAATTCATCTTGAAATGAATAGCTTAATTTGCAGTTGTGCATTCATATTAACATCATTTCTGTTGGACAGAATAAACGCTTACTATGTTCAGGTAGCTAGTATACTATGTCACGCCACAAAACCCCTTATTATACCTTCATCAATTGTATTACGTCATATTACGTCATATTACGTCATAATTATGATTTATGATTATTAATATTCATATTTATTATTATTTGTAATATGCACAATACTTTATACATATTTTCAATCCATATGTCCATCAAAGTACACCTAGACGTCAGACATACCTATTTCTCACTAAGCCAAGCCAAACTAACCCCCATGCATAACTAATCCATAGATCACAAGCAGACCCTTATCCCAGGGATAATAGGTAACGGTCAGCCCCTCCAGACGACAAGGCACCGACCGGTCACCTATACACAAAACAAATGAACTATATGTTGACCCCAAGGATTAACTGTCAACACATAAAACAATGCTATAAAGCTGGACACCCTTAATCAGTGTGGCACCGCCAAAGCCACTTGAGCCGGCTGGAGACCACCTGGAGGTGGGCGACAAAGCCCCCATGTGTGCATGCTACTTATTATGTAATCCATTACCCATAATGCACTGGACCCAGGCTCCCCACCCGCGGTCCAGCGCACACCACATGTTAAAGCCATGAATATATAATTATCCAATCAAATGTCAAATATATATTATCCAATGAAAACCACTGTTACATCTACTTCCGGTCACATGGGCACCCCCCTCCACCTGCCGGGCACCTGTACTTATACCCCGGTCAGATGGAGGAGGAAATCACTTATCATCTTGCAACCATCAGTAACTTATATACTGAGCCCTAGTGACTGGTACTCTGATATTAATATTATTATTAATAAAAGATACCAAGTATTGAAACTGACGTCTCACCTCATCTTTACGCCCTCATTTAATGTGGAAGGGTTTTTCCTAGCCACAGAGTGGTAGAGAACCGGGCAACCTTCAGCTACCTGCGACCATGAAGAAATTTTTTAATGCAGAGACACCAGTCCCTCAGTGACCTATCATCACGGAGGCACACTAGGAGCCAGGGACCAGCACCAACATCAGGTCTACAACCCACCAGGAGGAAAGGACCAAGCAACAACAAGCACATCAACAAGTCCACCTCCTGCATCTACAAGGACATAGTAAGACATTCTAAACCAACACTTATAGACACTGTACCTATTATACCTATAGACATAGCTACCCCACCCACCTCTCCCATTCGTGTTGAACCCACTGTCAACATGGCCGGAGACGATCAGGTAGAGGTAGAAAGACAACGAGAACTAGACGATAGGATATCAAGAAAATTAGACGAACAATTAGCGGCCCACAAGGCAGAGCTAGAAAGACTCAAATCTGATATCGCAGAATATAGAAACAACAAGTCCATTAGCGACCTGGCTAGCGCCATTTCAAAAGCCAGCAAATACACCATCCGTGAACCAATCAAATTCTCCAAACCAGACATTAAGATGAGCACCAGAAAGTGGTTCACCGACCTAGAACGTTTTGTTAGGCTTAAATACCCTCAAGAAGATCATCCCATCCATGTCACTTGTGCAGTCTATCTAGCTGGACCAGCGTACGAATGGTACAGTATTCAGCCCACTAGTGTACAAGACGATTATGACCTTATAAAGAAGGGACTCATTCACCACTTCAAGGATGTCGAGAACGACATCAAACTATTGACACTGTCCCCATTTGACCCCACCCTACACACCATGGAAGAATGGCTAAAGGACGCCAACACCCACTTCCAAAACAAGGGGGTGGACATAGAAGCTGCCATTATCCAGGTAGCCACTGTACTAAATGAGGACTACCGAGAGGCGATCAGAGCGGAAAGTCCTACTACATGGGCCTCCCTCTGTAGAGCACTCAGGTGTGCATACCTCTACAAGAAGACATCCACACATAAGGTATCATCCCTATCCAACAGCACCCTAGACCCAGTCATAGCTGCTCAGTTAAGGGAGAAGGATAGGGAGAATGAGAAACTAAGAGACCTTCTTCAGAAACAACAGGAAGTTATGGAGACCGAACATACTGTAGCTGCTATGGGAGGTGGTAAACCAAAACCCACCTACCACAAACAAGCAGCTGCACCTACACATCAGTCTCCACCAACTGACTTCGCGTTACCACCTAACTATAGGGGGAGGAGAGAGGACTTCGACATCAACTACGTCGACAACATCAGGAAGGCACGCTCAATGGGCCTCATCCCTCCCACCCATCGATTCAAAGGGGGACCCAAAGACATTATAACCCTTCTTCAAACGGGTTCCCTACCCCCACACCACTTCAAACTCATCCAGAGCCAACAACAACAACAACAACAAAGGTGGCAGCCACAACAGCAATCATGGCAGCCACCACAACAACAACAATGGCCACAACAACAACAACAACAATGGCCACAACAACAACAACGACTACAACTTCAACCAACGCCACAAAACCCCACTCCACAGTACACCATGGCACAGCTCGTCAGCATGATGAACGACCTCACCAAGACGACGGGAAACTAGATTGTCATCCTATGGATAGGCCTCATCAGGATGACAAAACAGTCCCCAACACAGAACAATCAGCATCGCCCATCGACATCACGCCACATGACCCACAGACAATCCACAACGCTGCACCAGTGCGCGGGAAACCTGCCGACGTCCAAGCTACCCTGGAAGTCGTCCCCCCACCACTCCCCGACCTACACATGGAAGAAGGTGAGCAGAGTGTTTTGTTTATCAACATGGTCAATGGCAATATAGATCTACAATTCAAAGATACCAACATCCCCAGTCTAGTAGACACAGGAGCCACCGTCTCTTGCATGAGAGAGGGTCTAGCCTCCACTCTATCGAAACTAGTTCCTCATGAGTTTTCACGAATCAGGTCCAAAGTTTATCTTGCCGATGGAGCATTGTGTCACATCAAAAGAGCTATCAAAATCAAATTCAAAATTCAAGGCAAAACATTCAGTCATCAATTTGCAATTCTTCCAAATTGTTCCTCACCAATCATATTGGGAACAGATTTTCTATCAAAGACTAAAAGCAAAATCAATTACTCCACTGACCCAACTCCAAAATCTCAACCAATCAGGGCAGTGAGAGCCATTTCGATACCTCCATTTTCCGAAATGGCCATAACAGGCCAAGTCACATGCTACCACTCAGTTAGTCAAATCAATGGTATAACAGACAATTTCGACAGATCAGACAAACTTCCAAATTACATCGTACAACGTTCAGTCGTGACACCTGACCAAAGAGACAGACACCCACTGATATTATTGAATATCACATCTAGAATCTGCAAAATCCAGAAGGGTGAAATCGTAGCCTTATATACAAAAACAGACATAGACAAAGAAAATAATATATTATCGACAGGCTACGACGAGACACAACCCGAGGAGACAGACAGAGACATAGACATAGACATAGACAACAACTCTACTATCAGTGACAGTGCATCATCAACAGGGTCAGACAAAACATTCTATGTACCAACACCAACATACTCAGAGTATTCTGACTCTGACATGGATCAATCCATGTCAGACGACGAAGACCATATAAATATGGTACAAGAGACAACAGGTCACGACGAACAAGACATAGACAAAGACATGTACATAGGGAAGGACATAGACATAGAACCAGAAAAAGAAAAATCACACGTCTTCCAAAAACCAGAATGCCTCACAGAAGATCAATTCACAACATTTTGCCAATTAATAGAAGAATACGACGACATATTCGTGGGAAAAGATAATATGATTGGAAGAACCCATCTGTACACCCATAAAATCAACCTGATCCCAGACGCCAAACCCTTACAGTTCTACCCATTCAGAATGGCCCCGCACAAAGCCGAACGACTTGAAATTGAATGTCAGAAGCTGGTAAAGCAGGACATTCTGGAGGAAACCAAAACGGGTCCCTGGTCATCCAGAAGTTTTCTTGTAGAGAAAAAGAACGGGCAGGGTTACAGATTAGTGACAGATCTAAGATATGTTAATTCCCAATCCATCAACCAAGCACTTACATCACCACGAGCAGACGACAGCCTAGAAATGATTGGTGAGATGCGACCTGCCGTGTTCTCTAAAATGGATGCCCAACAAGGGTACTTCCAGATACCAATTAGAGAGGACGACAGGGACATCACAGCCTTTCTCACTAGGACCAAAAAGTATAGATACAAGACCATGCCCATGGGACTTGCCAGCAGTGCTCAGGCTTTCCAAGCTGTAGTCAACTTGATCCTACAGAACCTGCAGTACAAATGTGCAATCCCATACTTAGACGACATCTTGTGTTTATCACCTACCATAGACCAACATTTCATTGATTTAAGAAACATATTCGAAGCACTAAGAAATGGCAAACTAAAGTTGAAGAAAACCAAGTGCGAATTCTTCCTACAGGAACTAGACTTCCTAGGAATGAAAGTCACAACTGACGGTATCAAACCATCTCCAGACAAAGTCCACAAGATCCAGACATTCCCCACACCGAAGACCACAAAAGAGGTGCGGTCATTCACTGGACTCGCCCAATTCTATAGGAAATTCATCAAAGGGTTCAGTGAAATTGGTCGACCTCTATTCAACCTACTCAAAAATGGGAACAAATTTGTTTGGACAAAAGAATGTGAGACTGCATTTCAGACCCTGAAGGACTCTATATGCAATGACGTCATCTTGCTGTACCCAGACTACAACAAACAGTTTCATCTTACAACAGATGCATCTGGTACAGCCCTGGGAGCTACTCTTTCCCAGGAGAAAGACGGCGTTCTACGACCAGTAGCCTTTACGGGCAGAGCACTCCATGACCACGAAAGGAATTATGGTGCCACCCAAAGAGAACTATTGGGAGTAGTATTTGCTATAGAGTACTTCAGACACTACCTAGAAGGAAGACCATTCGAGTTATATACTGACCACCAAGCCCTCATCCACATGTTGACAAAATCAGATAACAAAAACATGTGGGCAAGGTGGGCACTCAAAATTCAACAATTTCAATTCAATATCAGACACATAAGAGGCAAATTAAACATACCATCAGACGTTATGTCAAGACGAGACTACCCACTAGACAACACACCAATGACAGATCCTCCACCAAAACCCAAAGCCATAAGGGTGCAACATAGAATTATGTTTGAGGATGACATACACACACAGAAATTCAAAGAAGACGAACCACCATTGACGCTACCAAAACGACTACCCAAATCAATTCTGAAGAGAAACTCCACCCATCACTTCTATTGTGAATGTATGGAGGAAAACACAGAAGACATAGAAGAAGTAAAACGACTTACCCCCCAACTCAGAGCAAATCCTGACATCCCAAGTACCAAATTACATCATTTTGGGCTTCCACAAACAGAATACAAGGGACTGTTAGCAGCCATAGTGGCCTCGGTACAACAGGAAGTGGATTCAGCTGCACGACCGGTCCCAGGCCACGCCCCACAGCAGCTGACAGTACCCTCTACATCCCTAGAAGCCCTATCAACATCCATAGAAGAAACTCAAACAGAACAAATAGAGCAGGTTGCGGCGACCCGACCGGTCCCAGGCCACACCCCGGCACCGCAACCTAAGAAAACCACAGATAAACCAAAAACGAAGAAGAAAAATGAGAAGCCTAGAAGAGACGCCACAGACATGGCAAAACACTTGGCCAATCAGACTAATCATCTGATTGAAATGATAGAGAGCCTTTCTGACCCACAGATCTCCATACTCAACCTCAAAAGAGAACAGAGATATAATTTACACACGAAAGCTATCATCATGTATTTAGAGAACGGACAGGTACCCAATGACAAAAACAAGAAGGAAACGGAGCAATTTATCAAAATAGCTGATGACCACATCATGCTGAATGATATTTTGGTCCATATCAACACGGTACTATGGAAGAAACACAAGGAGTTCTCATTCCAACCCGTCATCCCAGATGACATGAGACTTCCCATCTTGAAGCTTTTCCACGACCTCCCAATGGCAGGACACGCTGGCGCACAAAGAATGCTGTCGACCATGCTTCCCAAAGTATATTGGAAGAGCATGGCGGCCGACGTCCAGAAATTCACAGCGACCTGCCACGTCTGTTTGAAAGCCAAAAAGATGAATCTAACCAACAACCTGCCAATGACGGCCCATAGTACCCCTTCTTACCCATTCCAGTTTGTCCACATAGATGCCATAGGCCCACTACCACCAACACCAGGAAAGAACGTATACATTCAGGTAGTGGTCGACAGGTTCTCTAAATTCTGCATAGCTTACCCTACTACATCATTGGACGCGGAAACAACTACCGCAGAATTCATAGAAAAGGTTGTTTTGGCTGAGGGTATACCAACATACCTCCAGTCAGACAATGGAACGTCATATAAAAACTCAAAATTCAGAAACATGACATCTTCCCTCAACATAAAACATGTCTTCAGCTCGGCCTATAGACCAAAATCGAACGGCCAGGCTGAAAGATACGTGAAGACGCTGTCTGAAGGCATACGGGCCTACTGTGAGGAACACCAGGACACATGGGATGTATTCCTACCACACCTCGTGTTCTCCATCAACAACACAGAGTCCGCCACCACTGCCTTCACACCGTTCTTCATTATGAAGGGAAGGAACCCAAACACCATAATAGACAACAAACTCAATCAGGAAGAAGAGAAAAGTCTAAATCTCCACATCATTGACAAATTAAAGAAAATAGACTACACTTACAATCAGGTCATTGAGAACATCGAAAAGAGGACAGAACAAATGAGACAACAACACGACAAAAAGGCAAAACCTACAAAAGTGCAGAAAGAATCACTAGTATATGTCAAGGTACCCCGACTGATGGATAGAACAAAATGTTTGAAACTTCAGAAGGTGTACTCTGGTCCATACATAGTGTGCAAATTCGTCTCAAAAACATCTGTCCTCCTCAAATCTGTGATCACAATGAAGACAATGAAAAACCCAGTCCATGTAGATAGACTGAAACTAGTACGTCACGTTAGAAATAACGATTTCATTCACAGACTCATTGACCCGAACGAGGACCTCATAACCAAACTATGGAAGAAAGACGGAGATTCATATAAAGCGAGACCAGTGCTACTACAAACCAAAAATATATATAAAGCAAAGCCGGCCCACTCCAAGGTCAAGAGGAGGACACCGGTAGGACTAAAACCATAATATAAACTATAGAATTTATAAGAGGAAAAGAGTTATCACCTATATTACATAAACAACAAAAAGCTCACTATATCATCGCTACTATTACAAAGAGACACCAACTGTCATAGATTATCAACTTTACTATCAAAAAGGATCAACACAGACTACTACAACGACTACTATTATCACTATTACTATTATAATGATTCACAAAGAATCACGACTGACACACTGATCATCATAAAGAAATACTGGAAATACAGTATTTATCACCATAAAGCGCACAAGCTTCATCAATTATTACTATTATTATTATTATCCATCTATACCCATTTCACCACACAAGTAAGTGGCAGGGCGACTCCATATTATTGCTGCTCCTTTAACAAACTGACACTTCAAATAGAACTATTATCAACATGTCAAAATCCGACATGAAAGGACAGTTTGCGCACTCTTATTAACCCCCCCCCCATAGACCAGTGGAAAAGCGGTGTATGAAGGCGGCCGCCCGCATGCATCGCAGGTGTCAACAACACCAGGAGGATGACCGCAATCTGAGCCCTGGATGGCGCCACCACTGGAGCGCGCAAACAAAAGCTCCACTTATGGGAGTGTGATAACGACCAACATGGCAGGGTGACATAGCCACCACCCTGTACCCAGACCAAAGGGTATAAGTTCCCACACATCCCCCCATCTTTCCACAGTCACCCAGTGACCACACCCCTACACACATCGATTCAGTCAGGAGCAGCCCACAGTTAATTTGGTAGATCCCCGCCAGTACTGCGCACTTACACTCATCCTTCACCAACTATCGACTATCAACTATTACTACTACAAACGATCGACTACTACTATTATTACTATCAAATCCCAACAACTCGGGAATCATGAGGTATACACTCTACCTCCTATTAATCATCACACACATCATTTACACGGCAGCACAACCAATAGTAAGGCAAAATATCGGCCTCATCTATGAACAGCTGCCGGGACAAATCATCACCGGTCATGACCTACACGAGGTCATACTGGCCATCCCCTACAACATCCCAATGGCTCCTCGTCCGAAGCCACTCATTTACAACACCATCAGGACTCTTCAACTGACTTCACTAGGACCCCACGACAGCCACGACGCTAAGATGTTGCAACAAGCTGCTGACCTCGACCGACTACTACAAAACGTAGATATTAACATTATTAAGACTTTAAAGAACATTGCACACTTCCTCTCGGATCCTATTACTAACAGGCCAAAGAGAGCTATCCTAGGATTCTTAGGGGAGCTCTTTAAATCAATCTTTGGCCTGGCAACCACTAGAGACATGGATTCTATCATCAACGTCATACATCACCTAGATGCTAGAATTGGTACACTGGCCGACGTCAATGTTAAAACTGCACAAGGATTACATGATGTCACCCAGCAACACCAGCAGTTTCTAGACACTTATATAAAGCAACAGGACGTTGTACAGGAATCCCTACTTAATATTACCGAATCCATAGACTCATGGTCTGATGATTTCTCCACAACCCTAACCTCCATCCAAGCCGACCAGGATCGTAGGATTACCCAGTCAGCCATCATATCGGCTCAGGTAATTGTCCTAATGACCAGGATCGCCTACCAACAAGGGTTATACAAGGTGGAAAATTCTCTCAGATTATTGTCCACTGGAATATTAGCACCGGATATGATCCAACCCACAGAACTAGCCCTCAAGCTAGCCACCTTAGACACACAACTCAAAATTAGGAACCCAGGATCCGAGGTAACGATTATTGACACCGCATATTACTACTCACAACCAGTTGCACTATACACCTATTCCAAAACTCACCTATACATTCATATTAATGTTATCATTTCTGCCACAGACGCAGCATTTAACTTATATCAAGTAATTACAACTCATGTCCCCATTAACACCGAAAATACGACAAGTTCGGGATCTACCCTATTACACACTGACAAAACTTTCCTCGCTGTCAACGAGGCAGAGACATTGTACTTAGAGATGACAAACGCAGATCTGCTTACGTGCCAAGGCTCGATACTGAAAGTATGCGCTAGGACCATGCCTAGAATACGCAGTGACCAGCCAACCTGCCTCATGGCGGCCTTTAAAGGTAACCAGGCAGACATAGCCAGACTCTGCACATTTCAAGTACACCCTCTGAGACCCATACAAACCCGTGCTATAGCTATTGGTAAAGACAAATATTTAGTAACTACTAACAGGGAGTACTACCACGTCATCTGTCAGCACATGACACCAACTACTAAGAAAGCTTCGGCCTACGCAGTTATTGGTGTCCCATGTATGTGCCACTTACAGTTTGACTCATTGTACCTCCCAAACACCAAAATTCCTTGTAATGAATCTTCTTCAACACATTTCCTAATGCACGCGGCCAATACACCCATACTACTCGCACTCACAAACAATCTCAACATCACAGCATCATCACTACACCACGATCCAATACACATACCACATCTACATACACAAGCTATCATCAAATCTATGACAAACATCAGCAAGTTATCATCAGACATTACATTGGACCTGGAACCCTTCACCAGGAATATCTTAATAGAAGCCACCAACGCAGCAGACATCTTAGACCGACCCATCCAGGACACACCCATACGAGAGAACATAGCTAACTTTTTCGCTAGCCCTGTATGGAACTATATAGTACCAGTCACATGCATTCTAAACGCCGTAGGATTCTTCTACTTATTATATGTATCCAAAGGAAAAGCACTATTTGCGACCATCCCGACCGTTAGTGCTCGACCCAACAACATTTCTTGGAAATTTATTAACCCCATCCCCCAGAGTGAAACCAAAGAAAACCACACTATCAATCTAGATCAATACGTTGATGCCCATAACATTTTTACCCTAATATTTGTAGCGTTAATCGTATACGCTGTTATCAAAACCATCTTCAAGTGTAAAAACAAGATTACACGTCACTTTGGAATGACAAACTCTGGACACAAAACCAACCCTACTATTACGCTCAAAATTTACCAAGGACACGTCAATCACACCATCCCACTGCTATCCCTACCCTACGAACGTGACTCTATTGTTAATGAATTCATACCAACCCTGACGGCCATCTCAGCCCTGTCATGCCCATACCCACGCATAAACATGACATGGAACGGCCCCATATCATTCAACATCAACGGAAAACAGAAGTCATACTATCTACCCAACCACGTCATACTACCCCTAGCGGCACGGTTTTCCATCATACCGGCCTTGAAAGACGACACCACCACCACAGGATTAACCCTTAAGACTATTGAAATGACTACATCCCTACATCCGACTGAAACCCAAGACAACATTGACATTGACCCCAACAGTGACAACACTACGTCACTTATCAAAAACCCAAAAGACATGACCACTACCGAACTATTGACAGCCATTGTTATGAAAAAGAGTGAGACAGGAAATGAAACATAAAAATTTATTATAGAAGGTGATAACTCAGAACGAACTTCCTCCATTGCCCCTCGACATTGAGAATGAATATCAAAGATCAAGTATTGCCAAAGATCATTGCATAAACAAAATACACTGCTCAACCTATTGCTATACACGTACTATCATATCATACTAAGTATTACACATGGCCTATGTAAACGCTTAGTACATTTATATTATTATTGAAATGAATTTCTTACAGCTTCCTATCGTATAAATTGATTGTATTATAATCTAGGACGGAAGCGCGACATATAGAAACAGTACGTCACATTACATTTACCACTGTACCACGACTTGTATTATGTAAATAATTGGTAAAGGTTAAAAACTTCCAAAAAAGGTATAATCATATAAATAGAACGGAAGCGAGACATATAGTACCAGTACGTTACCATAGAAATATTATTATTACCACTGCATAACATGTATGTATAAAACACTGTACTACCTAGAAAATGTGATTAAGAACTTAGTCATAGTTATAGCATAAGATAGATATATCAAAAACCATAAAATACAAAAAAAAATGTTCATGCAAATACTTTTGAAGCGTGACATAACTCTTCCTCTACTACTTCTCGGCCTGCACGAGGGCGTGCAGGAGTTGTATTGGGGGGTGCTGTCACGCCACAAAACCCCTTATTATACCTTCATCAATTGTATTACGTCATATTACGTCATATTACGTCATAATTATGATTTATGATTATTAATATTCATATTTATTATTATTTGTAATATGCACAATACTTTATACATATTTTCAATCCATATGTCCATCAAAGTACACCTAGACGTCAGACATACCTATTTCTCACTAAGCCAAGCCAACTAACCCATGCATAACTAATCCATAGATCACAAGCAGACCCTTATCCCAGGGATAATAGGTAACGGTCAGCCCCTCCAGACGACAAGGCACCGACCGGTCACCTATACACAAAACAAATGAACTATATGTTGACCCCAAGGATTAACTGTCAACACATAAAACAATGCTATAAAGCTGGACACCCTTAATCAGTGTGGCACCGCCAAAGCCACTTGAGCCGGCTGGAGACCACCTGGAGGTGGGCGACAAAGCCCCCATGTGTGCATGCTACTTATTATGTAATCCATTACCCATAATGCACTGGACCCAGGCTCCCCACCCGCGGTCCAGCGCACACCACATGTTAAAGCCATGAATATATAATTATCCAATCAAATGTCAAATATATATTATCCAATGAAAACCACTGTTACATCTACTTCCGGTCACATGGGCACCCCCCTCCACCTGCCGGGCACCTGTACTTATACCCCGGTCAGATGGAGGAGGAAATCACTTATCATCTTGCAACCATCAGTAACTTATATACTGAGCCCTAGTGACTGGTACTCTGATATTAATATTATTATTAATAAAAGATACCAAGTATTGAAACTGACGTCTCACCTCATCTTTACGCCCTCATTTAATGTGGAAGGGTTTTTCCTAGCCACAACTAGTAAAGGGGAGTTGGCCTATTGAGTAGAAACCCATTTGTTATATGTGGGGCTACTTCATTCAGTGTTAAAACACATGTATATTGGGTCTATTGTGTCTTCATTGATATACACGTACATGTGTAGGGAGGGAGGAGGTCGGTGGGGTTGACGGGCTGATGCGGGTATGCTATGTATCATTCTTTGATACATGTAGTATCAATAGTGGAAAACATGTACCGCCACAGCTGAAATACGGCAACTCAATTTAGGCCAACAAGAAACGAGTGTTTTCGGTCACATGCTTAAAACCCTTAGTAGTGCAAGGCGATAATTATTCTTTTTTTTCCTTCCAAAAGGCCAGAGCATTTTTCCATCAAGCCTAAAAAAATTGTTGTGTTCCGGTAACAGCCCAAAAACACAGTGCTTTTTTTTTCAAGTAAATATAGAATTTTTGGTAAATTTTTTTTTTTTTCTTAAATTTAGGGTCGGTCCCAAACACCATCGGTCGAGATACCGGAACACAACTTTCTGAATCCCGACCCACCACTACCAGGGCACCACCACCAATGACCATGCAATCTCCACTAATGCCCCCCCCCCTCCCGGCGTACCATGCTCTGTAGCCTATTAGCCCCTAACCCGATTGAGACTTAAGGAGTGGTCATTAATGAAGAACGCCCCTCCCCCTCCTCTTGTTTTGCTAGGCCAAAAAAGGGAAAGAAGTTTTGTCGTGACCGATCCTATCCTTTTTTTTTAAATCTTTTTTTTTTTAAACTAGCAACTATGTAGGCATATTCTTTAACTGAACCGATAAGAAAGGGGAAACGCCTCTCACATAAGTAATCGGTTAAAAAAAATAAAAAAATCGACCTATCAACTTTGACTCACCCTATTTATTTAGGCCATATGACTCCTTTCGGGTCTTAATAAATGACCACCTCCCTAGGGCCACACCAAAAAAAAAAGTTGGTCAATGGATTTCCCGCACCATATTTTCGGAAATGACAATTTTTTTTTTTTTGAAAAAAGAAGTGTCAATGGATCGCGCCCGCATCATTTTCTGAAGAATTGGATTTTTTTTTTTTTTTTTTTAAATTTCTTTTTTCAAAAATATAGAAAGGTCATTTAATCAAAGCCAAAAACATGTTGAGGCTTCGCTGTTAAAAAAAAAAAAAAAAAAAGTTCGCTCGCACCATGTTTTTGATGGACAGATCCATTGACCAA
The DNA here is from genome assembly GCA_947462335.1 of Harmothoe impar. Taxonomy (NCBI): domain Eukaryota; kingdom Metazoa; phylum Annelida; class Polychaeta; order Phyllodocida; family Polynoidae; genus Harmothoe; species Harmothoe impar. The sequence continues at coordinate 39,441,785 of OX381717.1, read as the reverse complement.
AAAAAATTTTTAGAAAAAAAAAAAAAAAAATTCGCTCGCTCGCACGATTTTTTCAGAAGTGAAATCCATTGACCAACTTTTTTTTTTGGTGTGGCCTAGGCTTAGCATTTTGACCAACTCAGTAGTATCAGCTAAATCAATATATAAACCTGTATGTATGTAATAGCATTAGTCCGTGGCCCCTGAGCTATGACGTCATACCTGGCCTGCGTCCAGGGCCCTGCCGTGCCTATGACGTCACGGGGGCTCTCCCTCTAAGTATACCCATCCCTGGTATGACGTCATCGCCACACCTTACTGGGGAGGTCGGGATTTACTACAAATCTATGCATACATCTAGAATCTACACACTGTATCAATGCATCATACGTCATAATGGCTTCAATCTGTAATATATCTACAAGTATATTAACATTTCACAATCTAAGTAAATATTCTTTAAAATCCAATTTCTGTGCTAGGCTATAATGACTTCAATGGGCTAAACCAATTATTGCTGCAAAACTATCGCACATGTGACTCAGATATTCATGAATTAGATATGAATTATGTAGTGTAGGCCTAGGCTTGGCCTAGACACAAATGACGGTAGTTACTCATACATGTGGTAAGTTACAGGACATGCATATAGGTCAGTAGACTAGCAGGAATGACAATTCTCCTAGATAGTATTCCCCTCCAAGGTCATGTCTACCCTATAATTATAACCTATTGCCATTAGCTTTAGATTAGTAGTGAGGTCAGAACAGTAGAATCTAGAGTATGTTCCTGCATGCATGTGGTTGTATATTTACCAATAGACAATACATATGATTCAAGTATCACCATACCACCAAACCAAATGGAAACGGTTTCACCTTAATTAGTTTTTGGTTGGGCAGGAACCACCAGCACCCGTAGGCCTACACTAGCGTATAGCGTCTACAATTATTTATTTAGGCGCAAATGCCTACAAGTAGAATCTACATGTTGCCATTATGATTATTAGCAGTACACAGGCAAACCATTTGATCTGCGAGTGAAACCCTCTTTTTAATTCAATTTATTAATGTATCCTTAATGGGAGTTGCATGAGAAGTATGCATAAACCCTAGACAAACCATTATATTAGACTTACTTAGTAGGAACAGGCCTGAGCCTGTGGCCTTGGGAAGAATGTAGGCCTATTTTTAGGCGTCCATAACTCGCGAGCACTCGCCGGCTGCATTCCCAACCAATGCACTCACTTAGAGACACATTTCACCTTACCAGCAGTATCTACACTCTTGTTTTAAGCACTGGTTCCTGAAAGAAATCTCCCCCTGTCACAATTTAGGATAGAGATATTTGAGGCTGGTTGAATGAATGGGATGTGAACGATGAGGATGCTGATCACGCTGCATTCGGAGCCGGGCGCTACCGCATCGCCATTTTTTCAAGGACTTTGCAGATTGAAATGCTTCTCCTGAGAAATAGGAACTGTCTACGGTGAATAAATTTCGATATCTAGAAGCACAAGATCTTGTTACTGATAAAGCACAGTACTTTTGTAATTACTGAACGATTTTTCATTAAGATAACGTTGATTTTTCACTCACCTCGTTGCCCTTCGTGTTCTGAGACGCCATCTTGAGGATGGGGCGGAGCTCTAATGACGACAACGCGCCTGTCAATCATCGTGACGTCACTGACTTAAAACGTTATTTTCCCTTTTTTTCCCCTTTTCTACTGAAAGTGAATATGTCAAATAGCTCATCCCAACAATAGAAATACATTCATATGATGGATATCAATGCAGACAAATCTATAGCATAATAATTGCTGTTTTGCAAATTTGACAATTCATGACGTCACGAGAGCAAAGTGAGCCACTGGGTCAATCTAGGTCACTCTTTCAAGGTCATGAGTTACAGGGTTTCGGGTTTCATCTGGGCAGAAAAAAGCGCTAGACAGACCAGGGAGGGAGTGCGTAGAATATACTGCTCGAGAAAGCTTTTAGAAATCATTGTTTCGGTTCTGAGGGGCTATAATACTCGATTCAAACCGAAGTATCTGCTCACCAGCCGAGTCGATAAACATGGCCCGGTAGAGCGCAGCAGGTGCGCGTTTTAGTTCTCTGTTCACACGCAAGGCGGCGGGACTATACGGTGGCGGCGGCGTTCGGTAGCGTTCCCGCCTGGGTTTCCCACTGCAGGTGTTCAGACTATTTTTATTGAGAGCAGAAAAGTTGCATTTTTCATACAAAATAGATAGGCGGAATTTTAATCAAGAGAATGCCGGAAGAATTGTAGCTCTAACACCAGTAGAACCATTTTAAAACGAATTTTCCTTGCAGAAAGTAAGGGCTTATGATAATTATAACAGGACAAGAGGACCGCCCTCTTTTACTATACATAGACAATGCATTATTAAATCGAACTAAGATTTTGCTAAACTATAGGCCTAACTTTTTATAACCATCTACCCACAGGAACTCCACACTAGGTGACAGCACAAACAAACAAATTATGAGATATTTATCTATAGGCCTATGATAAGATTTTAATTGCACTTGTTATCATGCCTAGAGGTAATCTTTTCTAATTTTGAATTTGATATGGGGTGTAACATAATGTAGGGGAGACCGGGGCAAAACGGACCCCTTAAGGGAAGATGGCAAATAACTCAGAGGTAAACCCCTGAATTGAAACATCTATTTTTCATTGATATTATCCCTTACCGTGTGGGTAGACTACAGAGTAGACCATAGAAGCGGCCCCTCTATTGATATCTGGCTGGAGCGAGGGACCATTACAGAGTAACAGACGTACAGCCTCTGATTGGCCCCGAATTTTGGCGCCATTATGACGTCATATAAGAAACGTATGGCGCGCGGGGCATCCTGGGTAAACTAAGACCGTAAACTTTCCCCGGGCTGTAATGGGCCCTCGCTCCAATCAGATATCGAGAGGGCCTACTTGTATGGGCTAGACTACAGAGCAAGTGCATTGGCTTAACCATGGATAATATTTTTTCAAAAAATATTGTTTTTGATTTCGCCTCAACCTGGACTCATGAATGTAGAATTCGGTGTCGGGGAAAAAATAAAAAAATAAAAAATTAATCAGTCTGGTTATTTATTAAAAGTGTATAAATAAAATGCCAGGATGTGACCTGCATCTGGACATTAGCCAATCACAAAGCACAATGCAAAATAGTTTGAGGTCAGTGACCTAATTAGCCCATGTCAGGGCGGAAAAGACTCACCTGATTCAGTTCTGATGGAGTAGTGACGGAGTCCTCACACCCACCTCGTCCCACACATTCTATGTTTGAAACATCTATTTTTTCATAACAAAGCATAGAAGTATACCATCCATGAAAATAATTGATATTGTGCTAGTATCAATAATAACATAGTGGTACAGCATAACATATTCTGACCTACGAAGGTCATGGGCCAAAAGTCCCGGGGCAAAAGGGTTTTTGGGGCGGGGCAAAAGGGACCCTGGAAATTTCTTAATTTTGAATTATTATCTTTTTTTCATAATTTTCTTGCTCCCATCTTTTGCTATGTTATTACTCAGTTCTTTAGGTATTTCTTTCTTGTCATGCATGACCATTATCTATCTTTTTTCAATTTTAACTGATTTTTATGACCGTTGAATATAATGTATTTCCATAAAATTTCCCCCGAATTCAGGAAAAATTCCACAAAACCCCGAAAATACTCCCAAAAAATAGAAATTGGCTTATAAGAAATAATTTTATATTCTAATAAGCATGTCTCATCATTCTTATCATTTTTTATCCCAAGCATGGTTATTTTCATAATTATTTTGATCATTTCTATGGGGTTTCACCATAGGAATTCTGATTGTGAGGGGGGGGGGTCCGTTTTGCCCCAGCTTCATGAAAAATATGTAAAAAAAATGATGTTGCCAAAATAAATAACTGTAGGGTAATATTTTTTTCAAATTAATCTGCAAATATGTTACACAATATTTTATCAATAAGATATTACAGTGAAATCTCGTTATAAGGAGGACGGTTATAAGGAGCAGATGGTTATAAGGAGCACATTTGCTTTGCCAAATCCTTTTCTATACTTTTCTATAGTAAAAAATACCCATTAGAACGAGCATTTCTAGCCCAAAATCGTTTATAAGGAGCACATTTTTTCCAAGATAGTATGCTTTAAAAATAAAATCAAAATAGTAAAATCTTACATATCCTACAGCCGCTGTGATGCTTTGTGGACTAGGCTTTATCAGGGCTTCTTCCTGTGATGCAGGCGGCCTACAAGGGTGTAGGTGCGGACCTGTGAGGGGAGGGGATGCCAGGGGGAGGCGGGGGGGGGGGGGGGCTTTGTCAGGACTTCTTCTTGTGATGTAGGCAGCCTACAGGGGTGTAGGTGCGGACCTGTGAGGTGGCAGGGGACAAGGGGAGGGGGGCGGCTGATGTGGGCGGCCCAGGGGGTAGATGGGCAGGGGATTACATTTCTTTCTTCATTAAATGTCACTATATTCTTACATACTGAGGGCATTTTCTAAACCCTGTTGTCCCAGGTTCGGTCCGTATGGGCCCTGTGGACCTGCTGACCAGCCTTCGGCTGTGTTGGTTTTAAAACTATATCATTTTCTAAAGTAATTATCTCTATATAAGCACGTTTAGGACCAGTCTAGGTCATTCTAACAAAGTTTCTTTACTATGGAACAGGCTATGACAAAGATGCTTGTTATAAGCAAGTGCCCATTATATCCATGCCATGTTTTACTGTACATAGACCAAAATCGGTTACAAGGAAGGTTGGTTATAAGGAGCAAATTCGCCTTGCCAAAAGGTGCTCCTTATAACGAGATTTTACTGTATTGTTTTAGCCATAAAACATTATCATATACCTCTTTTTTAGTGCTCAGAAGCTTATAAACTGATATTTGCTGAATTAGATCAAGATCTCTACTTTCTGTTTTTTCTTTATGGAATCCGGAATACCATGGGTAGCATCGAAATTTTCTTTTAAAACATATTATTTCTATTAATTATATGAGCCAATTTGACAAAAATATGGAATTTATAGCTTAGAACTGAGTTAGGGGTCGGATCCTTTTTGCCCCGGGGGTCCGTTTTGCCCCGGTCCCGTTTTGCCCCGGTCTCCCTTATGTATGTATCTACTTAGACAGATATTTTTTAAAACTGATCAACCTATTCCAATGAGGTTTTCTGAATGGGACACCTTTTTTGTGTTTTTGAAAAATTATGCATATATCAAAGACAGACTCAAGTCTCTATATGGCCACTTCTACAGGACAATAATTGTTATGTAGACAAACTGGCTTCCATGGATGGAGTTACCATCGCACAGGTAACTCATGCTGTGGTTCTTGCATATTAACCAGGGCCATGCCACTGACTGGTAATAGATGTAGAGCCTACCGTCAAACCTCGCTTATAAGCCTAACTCGCGTATAAGCCGCACCCCGACTTTGGGCCGATCCTATAAGCCGCACCAGCGATCTGGTTATGGTGACTTTAGTACTGTACTATAGGAGCAAAAACTCGCGTATAAGCCGCACCTGGACTCTGTGCTGATCATATAAGCCGCACCACCGATCTGATTCGCGTACTAGCCACAGCTTATACGTGAGGTTTTACGGTACTAATCACTAATAAATGACAACCTTGAATTCCTGTGTGTAACCTGTGGGTTATACTAGAACTAAACCTCTGGTGCAGTTTATACAATATTCTCAGGTCTAGGGGCGGGTAATACAAGGGTTTTTGAAAGTATAGTACTGTACTAAAATCACAATTTTCAAGCCCTAGGTAGAGGTTATAGGATTCTCTCAAAATCAGGGTGTGGGTTATATGCAAGATGCGGGTGTACACAGGATTATGGTAGCCTCATAAGTTCAGGTGACCTGGGCAATGTTAACTTTTAGCTAAGGGTTAGCAGCAAAACGCTAAGATAGGATAAAAAGTTTGGGCACGTGTTTTTCGCTAATGATTGTACAAAAGTTAGTAAAACGTTAGTACAACCTACTAACTTTGGACTAACATTTGAGATTCATTATTTTCAGTGTACAGTAGATTGGGTCAGAAATAGCTCTCCCAAGCCAGGGTGTGGCTGCGGGTGATCCAGGTGCAGTGGAGGGTGAGTTAATACATAGGGAATGTACTACTTCTCAGAAAGGATAAATCCGCATATATTTTCCTTAGGACATGAGCATTTCTGAAAATGCAACATGGAGACCCCTGTACAACCGTGATGTCAGACTAATTGATTTAATTAATTAGTCTGACATCACGGTAATAATTAATATCAGGGATGGGCAGCTGTCGCCATGTCGCCAAAAAGTGGCGACACTGACAGTGAAATTGGCGACAATGGTCTCAGATAAACCACCTGATCTCAAGCTATTTGAAACTGAAGGAATTTTGTAAATATTCCAAATAGAACCAAAGTTGTTATCTATTTCTAAATTGCAGGAGAACAGAGAGTTTGACTTCAATACTTTAAAAATCTTTCTGCAGGAGAGCATGGTCAGTTACTGGGAGGGTGTGGTTCGACAGATCCCTGACATTTTACTGGCCCTTCCTTTTCTCTCCCCTATAACCCTTCCTTGTCCTATTAAGGCCCCCAGATTGGGGGGGGGGGTGCTTTGCCATGTGTCGATTTTGATGAATGGGTATTGTCTCTTGTTGATTTTAAGAAGTAGCTAGGTCTTGTCTGATGTCGCCAACCCCAGCATTTCATTGTCCCTTGTCGCTGGGTTCAGTGGTGCATCAGGGGGACACCCACATAGTTATAAATGGTGTGCCTTAAGTGCACTAAATTGCATCATTTCAATTTTTTTCAGAAAGCTTTCCCTACATGTAACTATCTACCCAGACCCAATGATAAAGAAACAATTTGTGCTAAAATGCACCAGATTGCGTGATTTCAAATGTAGACCTTCAAAATTTTCTAAGCCGTAATATATTAGGTGCCAAAAATGCATCAGAATGCACCATAAGTCAGGATTTTCACATATGCCCACCCCCGTGTCTGTCAATGCTGTCATTAGCGACCACAAGCCAAATAGACATTACAATCTCAAAATTCCAATGTATACACCACCAGATAGGTCACTTTTTGAACCAGGGCACAGTAGTGCCAAGTTCTTTAGAGACAGGTATTTTTGGACTTTTTGTCAAAAAAGTCCCTTGCTTTCTGTCCCTATTTTTCCTGTGAATCATTTGGAAATAAAATATTCAAATGCTGCTACAAACAAGTTTTGATCAATGCCAATCCATGCCATCAAAGATTGAAACTAAAAAAGCAATATTTCATACACAAAATTGATATTGAAAAAAAGTCACCTAAACAGCACAAAACCAACTTTTTCGGCGCAATGCTAAAGGATAGGGTTTCAAGTAAACTACAGACCTTCATGAAGTGTCCCTTTACATGAAATCCTCTTTGTTCTAATGTAAAAACGGGGTGAGACACTTTTTGAGACGCTCTGAGGCCGCATTATTGCCTCTACCTTCGGTAACCTTCATGAAAATGAAGGTAAGGCTATAGCTTTTTAGTTCTCTCTCCACCCGTAAAAGATATGGTGGCGCCACTCGCAGTTCTCATACTCCACAAGAAGTCAACGAAACATCACGACAGTCCCACAGCGACAGCGACACCGTATCTCCGCCGTTTATCGTACAATCAACTCGCTTTTTGATAAGGACAAAAGGCGGTACATACCCAGGGGGTACATGCCTGCAGCCTGCAACTGTCGCCCATGCCCACCAGCTCGTACACACCCACCGGCTTGCCCACACCCACCGGCTCACCCACACCCACCAGCTTGCCCACACCCACATTTTTTATTTAGGTTACGGGCCCGCCGCACTAGGAATGCCCAAAATCAGAATAAAAATAAAATTTGAATTTTACACTTTTTTTTAAATTTCCTCCGATGTGAAATCCAGAGAAAAACATAAAAGAGACATGGTATGATATACCAATGGAATGCTAAAATCATCAGGAAAACAACTATCTACTTTTCATCTAGGTAAAGTGGAAATTTTCTTGATTTTTGAAGAAATCTTTTCAAAAAATCTGTTTACGTAGATATTATTGTATTTCTATTGTCGGATCATCCTTACTATTATGGGTGGTTCTACCATTTTCCCTCCGACATTGAGATAGCCAAACTTTCTGTACAGAAAATAAATAAAATGCCCAAAGGCTAACTTTTATTTTATTCTAATTTTTGTTTACTTCATCCTCCGTGCGCTGATAAATTTTTGAAGGATCTGTAACCCAAATTAAAAAAAACTGTGGCCTTAGTGCCATAAGGCGCGAGCACATGTGAACGTAATTTATATTTTTATCTAAATTCCCCCCCCCCCCCCCCAAAAAAGTAATTAAATCGATTTCATGAAATTGGCAAATAACTGCTAGCCACCCCTCCTATCCAAATTTTCACACAATGTGACACAACTTTCGTTATCCTTATTCCCTAAATATTTATCTAGCGTTAGCCAAAAAGAAATACCCATTGAAATGCTTAAACAGTTTAATTGGGATATTTTAATTTAATTCAATTTGATAATTTTGTGCACTAATTGTTAGATGTCTAAAAATATTTTCTTATGAGATAGTTGACTATTGATGTATTTTATGCTGTAAACAAGGCCTATAGAAATTAAAATTGCCGTGAGCGACCTGCATGTTGAGCCTTAAAGAATAAAGGGGCGTCTGAAATGGACTTAAATCACATTGTAGGCTTATTAAGGACATATTTGGCATTATATTGATCAAGTTTAGGATTCTGCATCACATTTTTTTCAATGGGAAAATTGAAAGCTAACATCACAAAATCCATGTCTAGTGGTGAAATGGTATGAATTTTCCCTTCTTTTGGTGTGATGAATATACTGACCTCAGGATACATATACAGTGCCCACGGGAGTCACCTGTGGTCGCTTCAGGTTAATGGCTGTCACCAGTCCCTGTTTTGTCACTGCCTCCTGCTTGCTTCCACACCCTTTTTAGACAAGTCTCTAGTGCTTCTCATCTGAGTCAACCCAGGGTGGGGCTCGAACACAGGATCTTCCGATCGCCATGCGAGCAAGCTACCGACTGCGCCGTCCCGACCCGTACCTTTCTAAAGGTATTACTGAATATATCAACTTTATACCAAGCGGGAGAGTGGGGCTAGACATGAAAGCACCAGGATGCACTAGTTCCCAGCTCTTACTTTTGGGATGGATTCATACATTTTCTGAGTGGGATTGGATCCTTAGCATGTGAGCACTTGTGTATGCAGGTGCATAGTGAGGGCTAGAATTACAGTGATACATGACCTAGCTAGTCCACACTGGGAATATGGAGCCCCCATCTGGCAACCCTACAGAAAAGGCAACAAGGAACTTCTGGAAAAGATGCAAAGGCCCAGTAAACACCCTACGTAGTTCCAACGTAGCTCAGAGGTTTCTCTAGGTAGTTTTCCAACCAAAAGGTTTGGCAGGTTTGTAGACGTCAAAACGTTAAGGTTTATTTACGTTCAATAGACATAGACGTCTGATTTACGTTTATCTACCTCATTCAGACGTAAATATATGTAATAAATCTATGTAGATCTATATTAGAATACGTACCTTTTCAACTTCATGTGGGAAGATGACTTCTCACTGTCACACTAGGTGGCAGCACAATCAATTATGGAGAGAATGTTACAGCTTTTTAACAAATCTACCACATTCAAGCAGTAAATTCTCATCAATTATGAATTAAATATCATGCAAATAAACCATATTCAATAGAATATTTATATATAAAGGAGAGTATATTAAAGCATTGGGCGTGAATATGTGTTTTGCGGCACTTTACTGAGCGGATACCACATTTTTCTTGACAACAGCCTAAATCACAAAGAAAGCCACCAATGGGTCATATTCGTTGGTAAAATATACAAACTAGCTAATCCTATTATCGTATCCAGAGATATCATATTTGTGACTGCAGAGGGGTTTTGGGCGACCTGGGCTATTTTCCAGGCGACTTTTCGACCTGGTACCATAATTAAAGCGACCTGGCGACTTTTCGACAAATTTAGCTATAGTAAAAATGGTCTAAAAATGCGACTTTCCGACCTTGGGCCCTTAATTTCAGTGACTTTCCGACCTGAGGGGGGGGGGGGGACCCCTCTGCACTCCCATATTTCAGATAGGGAGAAATCCTATTTGCTTTACATCTGTGTATGCCATTGGGACTGTACTGAGTCATTTATCTCATGAACTTTACCTTGGTTGAGGAGGGTTTTAGGAATATTTCCGTAGAGTTTTTAATATTCATATACAGGGCTGGGCATGTTGTGATATGCTGGAGCAAACCTAAAAATATTTGGAGCAAAGCATTTGGCAAACATTAATAACTAGATTTGTGTGTGGCGGCCCCCGCCTCCTACCAGAAAAAGGTGAATTTTGGGTGTGAAATAAAGGAGAATTTTGATATTTCTGTTTTCAGTTTGGTGTGCTCTGAGGTGTTTAAGGGCACATTGCTTATAGGAGTTCTCTAAATTCTACCAATTAGATTTGTGCATTCTGTTTTGGACACATTGCTCCTGGAAAATAACTTAAGAATGGTGGCACATTGCTCTAGATAAAAATTGAAATTCTACTTTTAGATTGGTGTTTTGTATGAACTTTTGGGGGCATATTGCTCCAAGGAAACTTTAGATTTCTAAATTTATGAATGGTATATTGTGGGGGTTTGGGAGCATACTGCTCACAAAATATTTGCAACTTCTACCTTTTAGATAGATGTATTATGATGGTTTGAGGAGCATGTTGTTCCAGGGAAAACTTAGAAATTTCACCTATTACGGTCGACTCTCACTTCCTCAAACATTCATTTTACTTCCTTGAATCGCTCACTTCCTCAGACAGAAGCCCTGCAACTGGCCTTATATATTTTATTATATTTGGAGTTATATCCTTAGATAATTTGCTTCCTCAAACATTTTTTCTTGCATTTTCAAAATTCGAGGAAGTTAGGGCTGACTGTCATTAACTTAGATGTATTTGGATCATTTTAGAAGCATGTTGCTCCAGGATTTTTTTGGGAAATCTATCTTTAGATTGGTACATCTTGTGGTATTTTTTTTTAGAGGCGGGGGCATATTGTTCCAGGAGAAATTTGTAACTCTATCTGTAGATTGGTATATTTAGAGGGCATAGTGAGACAATTTGAGAAAATTTGGTAAATAGTTTTTGGGCATGTTGCTCCAAAGAATATGGGCATTTTACTCTCAGATTGGTGCATTCTGTGGGCATATCGCTCTGGGAAAAGTTTGGAATTCCACCTTGAGATTGGTGTATTCTAAGGGGATTGTGGTTGTATAGATCCAAGAAAAATTTAGGGGAATACTGCACTGGGAACACTGCAAAATCTATTGAAATAGTCCTAACTTTGGTTCTAATTGGAATATTTACAAAAGTCTTTCAGCTTTGGAAAGCCCAGACCTTCCCTAATCTCCCTGTCGCATTTTCCAAGACCCCTGTCGCACATTTTTTGCGACATTGCGACAGCTGCCCAGCCCTATATTATAGGGGTAAGTAACGAGGATAGGTGTGCTCCCTTCAGACCACAACTACAAAAGTGCCCTAGACTCTGCTGACATTTCCCAGCTGGACTTAATTATGCATCAAATTTCCCTCCCTTGGCTCCCATTGGTTATTCTTGTGGTTAGCTGGTCACACATGGGTCAGGCTCTAACCAGTTCATACGGACACTGTGCTAACACGAGTGCAGTTTACTAGACTCTGACAGTGTGCTTTAGTGTGGCCTAGTGGTGGTGTGATGTGGTTGCCCTATACATGTTTAGGGTTCCTAGGCCCTATTACATATAGTGCTTACCTGCTGTTACTATTCACATATATATATAATATTTCATATAGACTTTGGATTAAAAGAGACAAAACACCAGTGTGATATTTCAATATCTGAAACTGTATTCCACCAAACAACTCACAAAAACATTGTACGCAGATAAAGCTTTCGCGGCAGTTGATAGTAATCAGTAAACGGTTAATCTATGTACACACTATCTTACATTTCTTATGTTATACATAAATCAATTCCCACTCTTTGTATTACAAGATTAAGCAAGTCATTCCCCACCGTTAATATAATCACATCTAGTCTAGACCCCGCGAGTAAAATTGTCAATTAACATTTTCTGGGTATATCGGTATTCTGGGGTATTATCAACATATCAGTAGATATGTTATAAAGGAATCGGTTTACATCTAATGTTAACAGCACCATAAAGGAGTGGGGAATATACACTGGGATTATTTCAGTATTATTACATCGGTAAGGGCATAATAACACGAGGGGTTTGATTTGTTCGGAAATTACAATGAAAAAGCAAATTTTACATACATAAGAAGATAACCATGCAGAGTACACTGAAATCTATTACAGGTACTAAATAGTTGATTATTTGATATACTGAGTTGTTGGTACAACATAAATTACAGCATAACTTAACAAATGCGCATTGCACAGAGATCACAGTTTACATCCTATAATGGGGTGATCACATAAATTATCATAGCGTACACTGAAAGCAGATAAAAATGTGCTTGGAATGAAAAAAGATCAATTAAATCTATATTCAATCATGCTTTATATTTGTATAAAAAATGGCAAGGGAGAACCACTGTTTTTGTTGTTGTGTCTACACATGAACTGATTTAAAAAGTCAAAATGTTTGAAATGTAAATTCAATAAGTATGCAACAGTGGCCTACAAGTAACTCACCACAGTTTTTGTTCTTAACATACTTGATCTGTTTCAATTAAATGAATAGCAGAACCTTACAGCTACTGCCGGATTGTTGCTATGTATATTAATTCTCAGATACATTCTTATGTCACATTGAATGAAAAGTAAATATTGTATTCACTGTTTCATGTCTATTCTGATCATCTATATATAATTTTGTACAATTGAAGAAATTTTACTTCACAAGTTGCTGATATGTTTGTAGCCAATACATGAACACACAATCAAGTAGCTCAAATGAAACTGACAAATTATTGAAGTAGGTAAACCAATGGATGCAACAAATAATCTGGGTTGAAAACAAAAAGAGAATGGTTTATATACAATATAAATTTGAACAAATTGTTACCATTTCTCAATTGGTCGTATTGGGGAGTGTTCATTTATTAATTACCTTTGAACTATAGTAAGGCGCGGGCTTTTTTGCTAAAAAGGGGCTACATTTTTTTACGCCCACCCCCCCTCAAGAGGGGTTAGAATTTTTTACGCCCCCCCCCTCAGGAGGGGTCAGAAATCTTTACGCCCCCCAAACCCACCACCCCCCCTGTAACTAATAAATGAACACTCCCTTAGTATATATGTTTATACATGAATTTCGAATGATCGTCTTATTTTATGAGTGCAGACAAACCTTTTTGCATTGTGCATTCGATCCAACACATAGCGCAACACTGAAATTTATCAATAATTAACACTTGAAAAAAAGTACTGAAGTATATTGGCCATTTGATTTACTCAAGCTTTCAAGAATATAGAGTGCAAAGAATTGTCTTCCTTGTGTAAAAAAAGTCAATTTTATGTTAGGGAATAAGCATGTAAAGCAATGTCATTATGCAACATGGCTAATACTAGCTGCAAGAAGAATTATACTGATAAGCATGTGTTGTGAAATATAGGCTCAATTTGTTGAATCTGACGCGGTTCGGTGATGTGTTATTTTCAAGGTGTTGTATATAGTGTGTGAAAGCATGTGTACTACCACTCTTTGTTGTATACAGTGGATCTAACATGTAACTCAAGTCCTGCACAACAAGTTATGTATGGGGAACGCATAAAGGCTGAAAAAAAGAGTTGTATTCAGGTAACATGGCCAAAAGTCTTGCGGTTGATTCAAAACAAAGAAAAGGATTATGAGAGCCATTTCTCCTTTTTCACATTGTTTTAATCAAAAATAATTCCAGTAGTAAACACTACCAAAAATTATTAGGGTAGGGCCAAAAAATAAGGTCCTTTGGGATACCTGAACACAACAATTTTTTCTTTTGGTCTAAAGAACCTCATTGCACTTTGCAGACATGCCATTGACTTCTGGATTTTCTAGTAATGAACTTTTTTACAGCAAGGTAATTCTTACAAGACTGGATCATTCAACATTTTATGCTTGATTCAATTGCACATGTGGTAACTCTTAATGTGAAAGGCATTTGCATATTTATTGTAATAAACCCCTATTCAACAGCCTGGCTTATTTACATGCATCACCGACAATTATCAGACGTGCAACATGCCTACCGTTATTTATAACTGACTTCATGGATCACACCGAAAGACTAAAAGTCCTCCCACATGAAAGTCAGAGATATAGACAGCAATACACTGTGCATGGTAAAGCATTGAATAAAAGGAATGGCAGCGTGACAAGTCCATGCGCGATAACACCGAAGTAGCCATCGTAACTCTTGGTATTATTAGTCATATCAACTTGAACTGCTTGGCAAAGGCTGGAATGTATACAGACTAACAAACACATGATAGTAGTCATTTGGGAACTAAGGGCTAATAGTCACTACTTACTCTTCACACATGTTGGATCATAGTAACTTGACTTGAAGTGCTGTGAACTGTTACTGATCTTTATACCCCCATTTTATAATTGGTTACCCCAGGTAACCCAAAAAAACACCATATATATATATGTCTAGTTAAGAGTGGGAACAAATAGTAGTATCACACCTTCATTTATGATCTCCGCTACTGACCTTTCATCAAAGACAATAAGATCATGGCTGGGTGTAATTTTGATGACGCGTAAATACACAGATGGGTTTCCAATGAGCGAAAAGATGCAATATCTCTTCCAATGGCTGACCAATAAATTCTACCTTGCAGAACTTATAATGACAATATGTATTCCAAACTGTTTGTATATTTATATGCAACCGCAGTTATCCCCTGAATCTGATCTCACGGATTTTGTCGTCAGACCGATACCGTTACACTCTTTATGACTTTGAAAGTATACAGCTTACTCTTAATACATGTACCATAAAAGATGAGACAAATTCTACAGTGAGTTGACATACTTTGCAGGTTGACAGGGGAAATAGCCATGTTAGCAATTAGCAAGTCTTGAGTGCCTATTGGATAACATAGTGACAATGCAAAAATAACTGGTTGTGGCAAATGGTTGGAACAAACACCAAGTCTATTCCAAATGAAAAACTTCACCTGAGGTGATGTGGAAGATTGTCCCTTATATGTGTAGTAGTCAATGAGGTGATAGATATGGAGGCCCAGAAAGCCCAAAATCAGGTTTTGCAAAGTCAAAAGGAAAATAAATTTGCAGCTTGAAGTTTGTTTTCAAACTTAATGCTTACAAGTGCTATAAGATACCTGTCACAAATTGCTTGTGTTGACAGACTGGCAGCAACCATATTCAAAATCAAAACACTTATATTTATGTTCATTTGACTTTGTGTTAAAGTTGCCATTTTTTTCAAACTTCATTTTGGCTCCTCCGGGCCTCCGTAGATACCGGTAGAGGAAGTGGAGGACTATTCTCTCCAATAGAAACATTGAGTATTGCAATTGTACTAATATACCCCAGGTTATTTATAAGCACTGATCCTCTTCATATTTCAATCTGACCAGCCTAGTACATGAACATCTAATGAAATACCCACAAAAGTTCCTTATGTCCAGAACCCATTCATAATATACCTCTCAAAATTCTATATCCTGATGGGAGATGTACATAGATAATTTGACTTTTAGTTTGCTTGATAATCATTTTCTATCTAAAATGAATAGCATTAATCAAGCTTGCTATAGTATCTTAATACATTGCGTAACAATATTTTCACTTAGAATTATAATTCATCAATTAAATGGACAGCTTTACAAGATAAAATTAAAATTTAATAATCAGTTATTTTGTTCTTTTCTTTGTGCATACTTATCATAGGTAACAAAGATTTGGCCACAAAAACCAAACCAGATTTCGATTGAACTAAATTTAGTAAATAAAGAGATTTCCGCGCGGCACATAACAGCTTGATAGCTTAACAAAAACAGCATTATTTTAACCTACTGGAAACGTATTTTATTTCGCACTGTACATAATTTCGCAGATTTCAAGGACAAAAATTCATCCAATATAGTTATATATCTACCATTTTTTCCAAAATCTGTGCGAAATTGTACCTATTAGGAAATCCGCGAAAATTTGTACCAGCGAAAATATCTACGTTTACAGTATGCAGTAATCATTCATACAAACATATTTCATAATCACCTGACTTTAATAGGGTGGGGTCAAGTTGTTATTTTCGCAGCATGAAGTGGGTTCTCGTGCGAAAATAAATACCACGCGAAAATATCTTGATTTACAGCTTCTTGTCCTGTTGGATAGTCACTATTAGCTATCCAGGGCATCCAATACTTTCATGATCTGATGTTTGATTACTTTAGTTGCTTCTCCAGCTTTTGGAATGAGAAATCGATCCAAATCTGTTATTTTCAGACCGGATTCCTCATCGTTTGAGCCGTATTTGAAGGTGATGAGTTCGGGGTGTCTTTTCTTTGATGTGATTTTGACGATAGAACCCAGAGCTCTCCGGGCTTGTACAAGAGCCATTCCTGGTCGGTTTGGAATTTCTCTCAAGACGAACAAGTGTGTTTCTGTCACCATCAAGTGGCTGAAAGATTTTACATTGTTTACATTATTTTCAGGTAAAATGATTTTAAATATAATGACAATAAAATATTATAGGTGGGTATTTCTATCAATATTTCTCTGATACACTTTTTTTTTCCAAATTTTTGGTATGGACAGTATCTGATCATAATATCAATTAGAACAGAAACAAGTACACTCAGCTCCCAAATTAAATATAGGTTTGGATTTTTTTCATTTTTTGTTTTGTTTAGTGTTTAAGGCAATTAACCCCTTTTTAGGATTTCAATTTTGTACATGATTATATGATTTATTCTTAACCACAGGCTAAACTGCAATACATGTATACGGTAATTCTTACCTGGGACACATATATCCGTTCTCACGAACTTGCTGACACGTAAACGAGTGTTTGACATCCGGCTTGTTTAGCCATGTCTCGATGTTCACTGTGTCTCGATGTTCGTCGTCTGAGGAGGGCACTGCTGCATCATCTGTAATAAAATACATGAAAAAATGAATTTTTGGCCTTAACAAGTGCCATTATCACTGAAGACAGAATAAGAGTGTATGTATAGTTAGATTTAAAATTAAATAAATATAATATAGGGTTTATAATCAACCTGCTTTAATGAATAAAAGATAAAACTCATGCTACCTTCTTCTTCATCTCCGATGGTGAACACAGACGCCATGTTGCGGTAGCGACGACCCACTTTGTCTCCACTACTGACATGCCTGAAACACGAGGTAGGGCGTAATATGACAGACCGTTGATTTTTGTTTTTATCGTTTTGTGTTTCTGCAATATTTTTTATCGTTTTGCTATGCGAGTCGCAAAAAGGGTCTGAGAGGAACAGACCCTCGACTCCCTATAAATCACTTTCGCTTGGCGTATTAGTTGAATACACATAGTGCCATACAACTCAAATAAAGGGCTTTAATCTTTTTTTCATTATGCTGTTTTAAAATATCCCAGCAGAGACATGACTCTTCAGATAAACATGGATATTTTGATTTAATATGTGTATGTATAAAATGATTTCTATATATCCGTACCGATCTAGAGGTTGTTGTTCGTTCTTGATGTAGTTTGTAAGTTTCTCCTTAACGATAGCGCCCTTCGACTTGAAGACAGACTGGAACTTGTTGATTAGTGATGCAGGCTGCAAAGATATGGCATATGGTACATTTTAGACTTCTTCTAAAGGGAGTGATAACTTTTTAGCAGGGGGAGTTGTGGAAAAAATGCCCTTCCCTTGAGGAATGTGCAAAAAGAAATCACCTGTTTGCATCGAAAAAGCCAGAGGCTACTAGACATATTAAATAGGGGACAAGAACAAGCGATTTTCGACCCCTCATTTATTTTTACTGTCAATTCCTGCGTATAACTAATGGGTTGCAAGCGAACAAAACTCAGCTTTATTTGATACCAACATAGGGTGCCAGTCATACACAAAAAGAAGAAAGAATAAGGCCCCCAGTGCGGGTTATAGGATTTTCCTGAGTTATGGTGCAGGTTATACGCAAAATGCGGGTAATATAGGGAAATTTACACTCGTTCAACTAGTTTCTTTCTAAATGAGTTTAGAATATGAGACATTGTAGAAATCACTGTTACATGTACTTACTGTATTGAGGTCATGGAAGTCGTCTGTTGTCTCTACGTCACTAGAGGCAGCTGCGTCCGGGTTACAGACGATACAGCCGCGGGGGTTGTGGTCCGTCAACCCGTCTGATGTCGACGCACCAAGCACAGAGTGAAGGTCTATGGAAGGTGAAAATAACACATTGTGTCATATTTCACATATTGTAAATGCATTTTATTTCGTGCTGTACATATTTTCGCGAATATACAAATAAATAATATTTTTCATGCATATGCTTCTTCATAAAGGGGCCGTCGATTAATTATGTACGCATCAAGAGGGGGTGGGGGGGTCAAGCCAAATGCGTACAGATGTGTACAGGGGGGGTGGGGGGATCTGGGCCCATTTTGGCATACGCATTGTGTACGCATTAGGGTCGTTTTCCTGGTTAGTTTTGGACCAAAAGGGATATTTTTGGCCCCCAAAACACAACCATATTCTAAAATTTTCTGTAGGAGGCCTAACAAGTATACATTTGCTGTAAGGCAGGCTGTACCTTTTTTGAGGGGGTGGAGGGTGCTCAGTTAATTTCTCACGATGGCACATTTCTTGATATAAAAAATGTACCTCCCTCTGGGTAAAATCCCCTCTACTTAGGGAGTGTTCATTTATTAGTTACAAGGGGGGGGGGCGTAAAAACTTCCAACCCCTTCTGAGGGAGGGGGGTAAAACATTCTGAGCCCTCTTGGGGGGGGGGGGGGGCGTAAAAAATTCAGCCCCTTTTAGGCAAAAAAGCCTGTGCGTTACTATAGTTCAAAGGGGGGGGGGGCATGAAACATTCTACGTGCTCTCGAGGTGGGGGGGGGGGTGCGTAAAAGATTTTCGCGCCTCTCACCACCCCCTGTAATTAATAAAGAACACTCCCTGTCTCCTCCTCTTTAATTTGGTACTCAAATGCACTTCTTAATTTTCATCCTCCAGTACCCTCCCCCTCCCTCCTAAGGCTGGCAATGGGGGGGGGGGGGGTCCACGAGATTTGAGTATGTACGCATGGGGGGGGGGGGGGTCCCAATGCGTACATGGCGCAACAGGGGGGGGGGGTGGGGGGGTCAATTTTGGCCAAAATTATGCGTATGTAATTAATGGATGGCCCCAAAGCAAAGTCATATATTTCTTAAGGTTGGTCGCTACTCTTAACTTTGTATCCATGAAATGTCCGGATTTTCCCCCAAAGGGTAGCTTATATCATCTAGAGATAAATGTAAAAAAAATAGTTTCTTCATATAACAAAATCATATATATTTCTGAACGCACAAAAGTACAATACTCATGAATAGAAAACTAAAAACCCCAAAAAACTAAATAACAACTGATTAATTAATAGAAACAGTATATTGAGGCGTAATTCCGCAGAACTGAGTTTTATTCCAACATACCGGCATACCCTCCGCGGGTGACGCTGACATACTGTGTGTTACGCTGTAAGAAGTGGGCGACCACCATGTGTACGTATTGATCCTCCTCGTCACGGCCGCTGCCCATGAAGCACAAGTGTTCTCCACCTGCCACTGACTCTGTCAACACAACCATGCCAGGTTAGGGAGTCATCATTTAATTTTTTATTTGATTCTAATTGCTTTATTTAACATCCACATGGTGATAAACAAGCAAAATATTTCTCATTTAAAGATTGATTGTGTGATATACATCACATGTGACCCAGGGCTATGATATCAACCCATTAAGAAACAATATTAGAAATTAGAAACACAACTCCCATGTGATTAACATCACAAATAACTTAGGGTGGTTAGGTATCCGGAATACAGGCCCTCCTGACTGTAGGCCCCCAGCCTGTAGGCCCCCGGAACACAGGCCCCCTGCCCACAGGCCCTCCGGTTTTGCAGCCCCCTGCCTTTAGGCCACCCTGACTACAGGCCCCCTGTCTGTAGGCACAAATCTCACGTCCAACCCCCTCTTTTAAGTCACTACCTCTTCCTCACGTCCACTACCTCTTCCTCACGTCCACTACCTCTTCCTCACGTCCACTACCTCTTCCTCACGTCCACTACCTCTTCCTCACGTCCACTACCTTTTCCTCACGTCCACTACCTGCTCCTCACGTCCACTACCACCTTAATTAATTAGTAGTGGACGTGAGGGGGTGGTAGTGGATGTGAGGAAAAGGTAGTGGACGTGAGGAGGAGGCAGTGGACGTGAGGACGTGGTAGTGGACGCGAGGACGTGGTAGTGGACGTGAGGAGGGGGTAGTGGATGTGAGGAGGGGGTAGTGGACGTGAGGAAGTGGTAGTGGACGTGAGGAAGTGGTAGTGGACGTGAGGAGGGGGTAGTGGACGTGAGGAGGGGGTAGTGGACGTGAGAAAGTGGTAGTGGACGTGAGGAAGTGGTAGTGGACGTGAGAAGGGGGTAGTGGACGTGAGGACGTGAGGACGTGGTAGTGGACATGAGGAGGGGGTAGTGGACGTGAGGAGGGGGTTGTGGATGTGAGGAAGTGGTAATGGACGTGAGGAAGTGGTAGTGGACGTGAGGAAGTGGTGATGGACGTGAGGAGGTTGTGGCCCATAGCCAGGGGGCCTATGGCCAGGGTGCCAAAAGACCGGGGGCCTAAGATCCGGAGGGCCTAAGGGCAGGGTGCCTGTGGTCAGGAGGGCCTGAAGGCAGGGTGCCTAAAGACCGGGTGCCTAAATTCCGTGTACCGGGATAGAATTGATTGACTCAAAGATTGAATCTGTAAATTATTTAAATAACAATGAATTATTTGTCAATTGTGAGAGTAGGAACGTATTCCTGAGTCGAAACTACCCTCATATCATGTGTCACACTAGTATGCTATTACCCTTCAGCCAAGAAGGTGGGTGTGGGCAAGCAGGTGGGTATGGGCAAGCAGGTGGTTGTGGGCAAGCAAGTGGGTGTGGGTAAGGAGGTGCGTGTGGGCGAGATCACCACACCACAAGCGCCCTCCAGCTTTTATCTCGATGGCACGAGTCGTCTTTGCTGAAAATGGAGTCAATCGGAGCTGTCAGAGTTCCTATCACAAAGTCACAGAACCGCTGCCATGTCACTGAGCCAACTTGGCCCATGCAGATATCTACCCCATGTGGATATCCCATGTAGACAACCCATGCAGATACCCAATGTGGATGCAGGCTCTGGGGAAGTAAATCTTCATAAGAGAATGTGGACCTAGTTTCATGTGGACATGGGTCAGGAGACATGGGCAGTCTATTTTTGTTTTCCGCCTTCTTTTCTGGGGTCGTTTGTGCTGGCGAACATAGTCCCGTATTAAAGTGACCAGGGACACTGCTTTGATCCGTCCTCTTACCCAATAGTGTCAACCTTTCCCCATATAAGTACCAGCTATTATAACCAAAGGGTTGCGGTCAATCCTTCCCCTAGTGTAGAGCCCCACACCCGCAGCACTTGTTGATGGATTTGTCTTATTCTCTTCATAGATAATTTTCTCATTAAATCACTTTGTGTGTCTTTGTGCACTACTATTGGCCTTTGTCTTGCTGTCAAAACCGTCTCATTTTTTGATCTCACCTAGTCTAAACCATTGTAGGTATAGGAAGTCTGTGTGAACGTGACTCTTTTAAAGGGTGGATTCAAGGTCACTCTGCTATTCTTTAGCATTAGTTCACAGAGAGGTGCAGTTTGATGCAAATTGACTCTTTTTCTCCCATCTTTTTCACTAGGAAAGATTATTTTTTTAAAATCTTTGGATGAAGGGGTAGACAGACATAGGTTGGAAGTTAGTTGCAGTGCTTTTCTTTATTGAAAATATGCAACAGGAAATTTATACAGTTGCATCAAAGTTTGACTGCAAATCTACTAATTTTCGTCAGAACCGTCTCCCTAAGACCCAGGTTCCCTGGGTCAATAATATAACATGTTCATGAACAGTATAAAGATCTTTGGCAGGATATATCAACATGGTGATAAACAAGGCAAATATTTCTCATTCAATATAACATGTTCATGAACAGTAAAAAGACCTTTGGAAGGATATATCACAAACTATGTCAATCTAGACATTAGTTAATTCTTAATATTATCATTCGAGATAATTTCATATCCGAATGGTCAGACCTAAATAAAATTATTATGTCGGGGTGAAATTTGCCGAGGGTGTGAGAATAATTTTCACCAACCCCCAGAGGCGTGGATATTTTTAAGGCAGAAATTTCCTGTTTGCAGGGAAGGGGTTGAAAATATTTTACCTCACCCCCCAAATCCAACACCACCACCTTGTTGGTAAAAGTATTATCACTCCCTTAGGGTTCCAATTACAGTGGTTTTATAGTTAAGATCGAAGAGAAGGAAGTGCATCACTAAAAATTCATCAGATTTTAAACTTCTAATAACTATATAATTGGAAGTAAAAATAAGATTATACAATATATAGATTTCATTACAATACCTATTTCTAAATTATTTCATGCAAATGTAGGGGCTTAGTAATTCCCGCACCTGAGAGGTAGGCCCACAGGAGTGGCCCGCTCAGGTAATCACTGCACCCCTCCCATACCGATCCAGTAACGCGAGACATGGTCTTTAGATCTGATAGGACATGGGGATGTAGCTCAGTGGTAGAATAATCGCTTGGCAAGCCCAAGTCCCCGGGTTCGAGTCCCGGTGTCTCGGAAAATGTAGTATCGGAGAAACTGTGTCACTCAGACAAGCATTCATTTGATAATGGTTGTTACAGTTCACTATGACAGAATGACTATTACTTTACCTGCTGCAATCGCTTGTTTTTGATTGGCGAACAAAGCTTGAACTGCAACGGCAAAGTCAGTAGGATTTTGGAGCATCTGGAACGTAAAGAATAGAATTAATACAGGATAAAAGGGGATGATTCCCATTACTACTTCCAAATCTGAATAAACTTTAGATGGCTTTCTATCTATTGATGGTGAAACTTGAAAATTGACTAAGGGGCTCAGGGTGGGTAGTTCGAGGGGGGGGGATCAAGAATGCAGCCCCTTGATATGGTAAAAGAAATGTGTGATGTCTTAAAGGCGCAAATCTCGGTACCCCTCCAGCGACAGTCGCAGTGCAGTCGGGACAGGCACTCAGCCCTATAAATACGGGCGGTGGGGCTTTAAGGCTTTATGTTCAATGGTTATCATCACCAATGAAGCACCCCTGAGTACCTTGCCAACATGTAATTGGTGCATTATGTCGACCATTCACGAGTGCATCAACCGTTAGGCATGATGCATGAATGCAGATCACCACTTCTGTATCCATACCCCATGCTGTCCTTAAACCCCTTTATCAGGCTCAAGAGTATCTGCCATCCACTTAACTCTTGCTGGAGCCAGACTTGGGCAGCTGAAGGGACTGTTACACTAGCAGCATATGCTGCACTGCATCTGCCGCAGAATGTTCTGTGCGACAGATGCAGCCAGTGTAATAGGGTCAAAACCTGCTGCAACACTTGCCACAACTACTTGCGGCAGCAAAAGCTGACAATGTTAGCTTTCCTGCGGCAGATGACGCGCAGCAAGTGCCGCGCAGCAAGTGCCGCGCAGCAAGTGCCGCGCAGCAAGTGCCGTACAGCAAGTGCCGTACAGCAAGTCCCGTACAGCAAGTGCCGTACAGCAAGCACAATGCAGCAAGTGCCGCACAGCAAGTGCCGTACAGCAAGTGCCGCACAGCAAGTGCCGCACAGCAAGTGCCGTACAGCAAGCACAATGCAGCAAGTGCCGTGCAGCAAGTGCCGTACAGCAAGTGCCGTACAGCAAGTGCCGTACAGCAAGTGCCATACAGCAAGTGCCGTACAGCAAGCACAAGTGCCGCACAGCAAGTGCCGCGCAGCAAGTGCCGTGCAGCAAGTGCCGTACAGCAAGTGCCGTACAGCAAGTGCCATACAGCAAGTGCCGTACAGCAAGCACAAGTGCCGCACAGCAAGTGCCGTGCAGCAAGTGCCGCACAGCAAGTGCCGTACAGCAAGTGCCATACAGCAAGTGCCGTACAGCAAGCACAATGCAGCAAGTGCCGCACAGCAAGTGCCGTACAGCAAGTGCCGTACAGCAAGTGCCGTACAGCAAGTGCCATACAGCAAGTGCCGTACAGCAAGCACAAGTGCCGCACAGCAAGTGCCGTGCAGCAAGTGCCGTACAGCAAGTGCCATACAGCAAGTGCCGTACAGCAAGCACAAGTGCCGCACAGCAAGTGCCGTGCAGCAAGTGCCGTACAGCAAGTGCCATACAGCAAGTGCCGTACAGCAAGCACAATGCAGCAAGTGCCGCACAGCAAGTGCCGTACAGCAAGTGCCGTACAGCAAGTGCCGTACAGCAAGTGCCATACAGCAAGTGCCGTACAGCAAGCACAATGCAGCAAGTGCCGCACAGCAAGTGCCGTACAGCAAGTGCCGCACAGCAAGTGCCGCACAGCAAGTGCCGTACAGCAAGCACAATGCAGCAAGTGCCGCGCAGCAAGTGCCGTACAGCAAGTGCCGTACAGCAAGTGCCGTACAGCAAGCACAATGCAGCAAGTGCCGCACAGCAAGTGCCGTACAGCAAGTGCCGTACAGCAAGTGCCGTACAGCAAGCACAATGCAGCAAGTGCCGCGCAGCAAGTGCCGTACAGCAAGTGCCGTACAGCAAGTGCCGTACAGCAAGCACAATGCAGCAAGTGCCGCACAGCAAGTGCCGTACAGCAAGTGCAGTACAGCAAGCACAATGCAGCAAGTGCCGCACAGCAAGTGCCGTACAGCAAGTGCCGTACAGCAAGTGCCATACAGCAAGTGCCGTACAGCAAGTGCCGTACAGCAAGTGCCATACAGCAAGTGCCGTACAGCAAGTGCCGTACAGCAAGTGCCATACAGCAAGTGCCGTACAGCAAGTGCCGCGCAGCAAGTGCCGTACAGCAAGTGCCGCGCAGCAAGTGCCATACAGCAAGTGCCGTACAGCAAGTGCCGTACAGCAAGTGCCATACAGCAAGCACAATGCAGCAAGTGCCGCCAGTGTAACAGGGCCTTAAGGCGTTAAGCTATAATGCGTTGATTTGACATACCAGGTTGGCGTCTAGATGAAAGGCTACAGGTAAGTGACCGGCGTTGTACTGCTCTGCTGGTCGGCAGTCCACGATGAAGTACCGTACCTCCTCCCCCTGCCAACAACACACGATTAATACTCAGCTTGAAATTAAGGAAAAACTATGAAGCTCCCATACCTTTAACATAGAGAGGGCGGTATCCAACATGTAATAAATAGACAAATGCCAACGCCCATTGATACCATCTATGCCATATTTCACGAGTGGGGGCTGGGGCCATATCCCACAAAGCCACAGGCTTCGTGGGATATGGCCCCAGCCATGACAAGTGAAATACGTCAGAGAGGTAACAATGTAGTTGGCATTTGCATTTATTTTTTGATTTGCAGCCATTTAATGCAGAAAATATGGCTTTTTCTTAGCCCATTGAATACGGCCACATTGTATTCAATGGGGGGGGGGGGGGCATTGAATATGGCCCTTCCTATAGTTAAGCATAGTGAATCTTGTATTTAAAAAAGAAAATTGGCAGTCTTTGCAGACCAGTACTCACAGTAGCTACTTGATTGGCTTGGAGAAGTTCTGTAATAGAGACGGGGAGACACAACATCTGCGACACCTGCACGTCCTCGCTGTGTTTCTGGGAGGCGAGTGACAGGCCGTACAGAGGGATCTGGTAGTCCTGGAAACATCAACACGAAGAAAATTAACCACCGTAAAACCTTGGTTATAAACCAAATTATTATTTGCTACTGAGTACTCTAACTGAACCTGCAGTGTGGATTATAGGGTTCTCCCAAGCCGCGGCTGTGGGTATACTTTTTTTTTGTAATATAGTACGATTGCCGGATTTAGAACGGGGGGGGGGGGGGGGTGGGGGGCGGCATGCGCCTCCCTTTTTTTGGCAAAATTTAGTCCTTTAAAAAAAAAAAAATTAAATCCAAATTTTGGCCCAAAGGTTGGAAAGACAGAATTTTTCCAATAGCGTCCCCACTCATTTTCAAAATCCCAGATCCGCCAGTGAGTATTACCAAAATTATGTGTGCGTTATACAAATTTTTCAAAGTCTAGGTGCAGCTGTATTTATACTCGAGATGCGGGTAACATGCGAGAATATTTTGTCGGAAGGAAACAATACTCAGACAAAAAACAGTACATCAACTTACTCTTCGGAAAGATTGTGGTGTTTTTGTCGCATAATACTGAGCTAGTGAGCAGAAGTCTTCTATGTCCTCAGCATCAAGAGCGCTTGGGAAACTCGTCATTTTATCAATTATTTCCTGTTTGCTTTCGGACTGCATTGACAAAATCTGCTCTCTGAAAGTCAGAAAATTCTACCTGTTAGTCTAGGGTTGAAATGATAAGAACGACCTAGAGTGTTCTGAGTAAAGCAGTTTTTTTAACCTCTGCAACTGAAAATGACCAACATCTCAGATGAAAAAAATGTTTGAATACTAAAATAATGTATCATTAACACACTGCTCAGTGGAATGTGATTAGACAAAATAGTTTGTCACAATTGAGTGTTACACTTATTTTGAAGTTAGTAAAAAATATATATAAAAATTTCAAGGAGTTATTGTTCACTGATTATTACTGGTGTGAAAATTCAATTGGCCTCTGATTAACTTACTTGGCATTGACAACAATCACAAGAGCAAGGAAGAAGACGAGGAAGGGGTCCGAGTGTTGGAAGTAGACATCCCACATCTTTAACGTGACCTTGAGGTCACAGATGGACGCAAACAGACTCCGGAACTACAAGTTGATTAAAATTAAAAATTAATTAGAATTGGCAATAATTAAGTTGACAATTGGTTATTGAGAACATTGAAAATGGATTAAAAAATGAATTAAAAAGCCTCCTAATTTGAATGCAAACCGGATCTGAAATGTTTAATTTTTTTTCTGAATTACATTTTTTAAATTTTGATTATAGACTTAATGGAAGATGGGGGACAGCTTCCCCGTATCTAATGCTATACGGTGAGACAGGTCATGATCTTATAGTGAAAAAGATCCCTGATGGACATCTTAAATTCTGCGTTATCTCTTATCTGGGTCAGACTAATCAATCTAACCCCTCACTTCACACCTAAGACAATGATTAAGATACTGATTGCTCGCAAACATCAGTCACATCTAGGACCATTGTTCTGTAGTGTTGGAGGAGGCAGATCACCCATAGTCCTAAAATACAGTGAAACCTCATTATAAGGAGGACTGATAAAAGGAACTTCTTGTTATAGAGACCATATTTCCATTGCCGAAATTGCCCATTTTCTCTATATTTAGTATTCATTATAAGCAACATTGCTTATAAGGAGCAAATCTGCCTTGCCAAAATGCCCTCCTTATAACGAAATTTCACTGTAGTTTCCAATATGGATGTCATAGGGTTTTCTGCCCAATATGGCTGTCATAGGGTCTTCTGCCCAATATGGCTGTCATAGGGTCTTCTGCCCAATATGGCTGTCATAGGGTCTTCTGCCCAATATGGCTGTCATAGTGTCTTCTGCCCAATATGGCTGTCATAGGGTCTTCTGCCCAATATGGCTGTCATAGGGTCTTCTGCCCAATATGGCTGTCATAGGGTTTTCTGTCCAATATGGCAGCCCCCATGATGACTCACTGTGTTGAAGAAGAACTGCTTACCCAGCTGAGTGCGTAGGTGTCGGGTGAGATGCGACGCGAGTCAAGGAAGGAACACAGCTCTGGGTCGTGGTACAAGAGAAGTAGCCGGAATAGGTGGAAGGGCCTTCCATTCTTTGAGCACTCTCTGAAGGAAGACAATCAAATTCATATAACTTCTTGCTCTTTTTGTAACTAAACAGGCTTTCTTTGGTGGGCGTTTTGAAAAATTAAATTAGTATAAATGTTTTATATTTAATGCTTTTTTTTTTTTAATAAAAAAAAGAAGCTATAGGGGTGACCTAGAAGGGAGCAGAATGCATTGTCTAAACTATAAGAAACCAGCAAAGAAAATTCACATGCAATCAAATTTTATTAAAGGTTTCTGTCAAGAAATAAAGCTCTGTGTAAAAGCAAGAAGTAATATGTTGTCCTCTGTATGGGTTCTTACTTGGTTATGTATTTTGTGAGAATGGCGTAGAAACTATTGTATAGATCATAGCGGGACATCTTAAGCGCCAGCATCGGTTGCAGAATCTCGAGCCATCCATTGTCACGGCGGTACGTCCGATCCCGTGACTTGCAGAAGAATGTGACGATTGACTCCAAGTCACTAACGATGGAAAATTGGTCTTCCTCTTCATTTCCGAATTTTTCTGTAGATGTAATGATCAATAGATAATTAGATGACAAACTGTATATCCCAATTTCACATACCGGTACATATATTTTGATTATGGTACTGAAAGTACATTTCTATGGAGTAAGACCAACATATAAACTAAGAACAAAACCATATTAGTAACCACAGATCTTACGCAAGTCAGACTCAGCTTTAATTTGATACCAAACATGCCTATATAGCGTGCGGCTTATACAAGGGTTATTATAAGTACACTACAGTACTAAAATAGCCAGACCCCCTGTGTGGCTTTATGATGTGTTAAAGTATGGGGTGCGGCTTAAACGTGAGAATGTTATGGTAGCCAGAATGACAATTGGTACTTACCAACTAGATTCTGACAATCTTCTCTTATAATGGGTGTCTCTGGTAGGTCAAACAGCTCATCAAATGCAGAGAGGCAATCCCCCTTTCCTGCTACATTAAGACATATCTGAAACAAAGATATTTTTTTATTTTACATCATAATTGTTTCTGCTATTATCTATGGACATTCTAGCTGTCTTAATCTGAAAACTATGGGTATACTTCTACTCCCTTTAGCAATTGCAAGACTTAAGTACACGCATTCTGGAGCCAGGAGAATATGGGCACCACATTTTATTACAGGAGCCCAACCTGATACCTCTAAGAATTAATATACAAAAACAAAAGAAAAAGAGTGTTAAAAGTCCTTCTCAAAACGCCGCACATAAACAGTCTTATAACATTTTATTCACCTTTTTTTTTTTTTACTTTGTTTTGAACATTGTAGTCACAGGAGAATTTCTCAAGTTTAAATTTTCTTAAGTAAAGGCAGGCTGAAGGCCTACCCTGGATGATGGAATCCAGGATGATTGAATCTATGAAATGAGCTGAAGACAAAAATCCTATTCCAACACATTTACCGAATCAAGGGTTCTTTAACCTCAGACACCGCATAGACATGGTGTGAGAGGGGCGCGTCTTTGGTATGATCTAGGTCTACCACAGTATGGGAGAAAGCAGCCATAGGACTTGAACCCCACTTATAAACGGGGCAGGCTTGTATTAGAGGTCCAGCTTATCAACAGGGAAATGCGGTACATACACGACATATAGACCAAAACTTGGTTAGAACGAATCCCTCGGGACCATGTGAAAAATTCGTTATAACCAAATTTCGTTATAACCAAGTCCAGCATTTTTAAAGAGGTTTAGGGAGTGCTCATTTTTAAACAACAGGGGGGGGGGGGGGTGGTGGATTTGGGGGGGGGGGTAAAAAATTTGGACCCCTTGACCGGGGGGGGGGGGGGGTAAAAAATTCAGACCCCTCTTGGGGGGGGGGGCAAAAAAATTCAACCTGTTTTGAGGGGAAAAGCCCGCGCGTTACTATGCTACAAAGGGGCGCGAACGCGTGCGATTTTCGGCCTGCCCGGGGGGGGGGGGGGGTAAAAAATTTCGACCCCTCTTGAGGGGGGGGGGTGAAAAAAATTCGCGCGCTCCGCGCGAAATCTCACCACCCCCCCCCCCTGTTGTTAAAAAATGAGCACTCCCTTAGTGATGTTTAATGCTTCAATCCCCCTAGTATATACATAGCTTCATAGGCCTAAGTAAAAAGGTTATTAGCGGTTACTTGTATCTAAACAGAACTTATTTCTGATATAAACTCGTTTATACATGTAACAGATTTCCATTTCAAAATGTAATATGCTATGATTGGCAGCGAACCGTTCAATGAATTCTTTCTTTGATCCCCCTCTCCACCTGTCACCTCCTCTGTCCATACTGCCCACTTCACCTCCTCCAGCCGGACAGCGGGGGAGCCCTACACTTCCCAAAATTCGCTCACCATACCCTCCAGCCGGACAGGTGGAGTGGAGGAATGGGAGTCGCCCTACACTCCCCAAAATCCGCCCACCACCTCCTCTAGCCGGACAGGTGGAGGGAGGGGGGCACAGGGGAGTCGCCCTAACACCACCCAGAAGTCGCCCATCATCTCCTTCAACCGGACAGAGGGAGGGGAGGCGGGGGGGTGTTGCCCTAACACCTCCCAAAAGCCCCTCACCACCTTCCCCGGCCGGACATAAGGAGGGGGAGGTGGGGGGGGGGGGGAGGAGTCGCACTAACACCATCAAAGTTGCCCTAGCTAGTGTAGGGACATCTCTTTATTGTAGGGACATCTCTTTATTGTAGGGACATCTCCCTAGTGAAGGGACATCTCTTTATTGTAGGGACATCTCCCTAGTGTAGGGACATCTCTTTAATGTAGGGACATCTCCCTAGTGTAGGGACATCTCCCTAGTGTAACACATCTCGTTTTGGCATAACTTTACCTAATAAGCGTACTTTTTCTAAAAGGTGGTTGTAATAAATACTGATTTTTAGGGGGTTCTACAATAAATTCGTTTAATTTCATGGAGTAAATTGTTGATAATAATTCTGAATGTAAAAAATAGTTTGTTATAAACAAGTTGATGCTAACAGCTCTTCGTTATAACCAAGTTACTTTATTATATAAATGTATGGGTGAAAATCGGGACCAAGCCAAACTGTTTGTTGTAACCAAAATTCGTTGTAAGGAAGTTTGTTGTAACCAAGTTTTACTGTATAGATAGTAGAAACTCACCTGCCAAACTTCGGTCCTCAAGTGGTCAGGAATGGCACGGCCTTTGCATATACCCCGTAGAGTACCAAAATCACAGCCCTCAATGAGAACCGTCTCCAGCTCGACATGCCTGCATGAAAGGAAAGAATTGTGATTTTAATTTTTAGATTTTTTAAAAATAGTTTTATTTGGTCCTGGTTACAAGATTCAAACTTTTTTGTTCCACCACGAAATAACCAGCCGGAGGAGTGAAGCATTCTCCTCCATACAATTGCTGTTATTTTGTGACATGCCAATAGACAGTACTCCTTACACTTCAGAGAAACAAAGTCAAAGTGGAGAATAAGATGGGATAAAGTATTAACAAGGTGATGACACATAACATGAACTTAGCACAGAGATGTGTACATGGATAGGTGATTTACATTTAACTTTTATGTTACAGGTGATGTCATGACAAGAAAAATACCTGAACCAGAGGTTTTATGCCCAGGGAATATTAAAGCATTTCATGTGTGATTTGATTATATTATTAAGAGGTTATAAGAAAAGCTTTGGATTTGCCATAATCCCTAAATAGAGAGCCAAATAAAGATACCAGTAGGAGCATACAACGGACGCAATGTCTAGGCCTTAAGAATTTCCCATATGCGGGACCAAAATAGGGGACTATTCAAGAGAATCATGGGCATGGCCTTGCCACTCCATGGCCATAGCCATAGGGAACGTTCTATGAAGGTAAATAAGGGCAATTTTCCATGTATTTCTACGGTTTAATAGTGCATTCTAGAATAAGGTCTTTTCAACAATTAAATTTATGGATTTTGAAATAAGGGGGTAGCCTACCGAGTAATTCTTTCCTAGAAAGCTCTGGATTTTAGTAGAGGAGGTGTTTTCAAAACTGAATTGAACTTTTTCTTATACAAACCACCATTAAAACGGAGAAATAAATGTTCTGGGTCTAGAGTAGGGGCCAAAGTAGATTCAACTTTGAGATGAGGGCATGCCATGAATAAAATAGTTAAATCACAAAAGAGCTCGAACTCCTCGAATCTTGATGAATTACTAGTCTAAACTAAATAGACCTGCTAAGTGTTAGTGCTATTTCTATCAGAATTTTAATAATCAAATTATCAAGAGTCAATGAACTAACCATGCCCTTCGACTTTGCCAATATCTTCAACCGCAACTGTCATTGGTCTGCCTTGATAGCTTATTACCTAATCAAATAGTCACTTAGTGTCAACAGTGTCTGTAGCCAATAAAAGTCGTCTAAATACCCTGGGCCTGGGCTGAATGACAAGTGTTGAAAGTGACAGTACACAGGCTCACAGCCCATCCCACTTCTGACACAAACATATTTCACTTCAGGGATTTTTGCCTAAAGCGTTCGAATATCACCTTGAATCTTCATAGACATATAGAAAAATAATAGAGGCTATAGCCTGTTGGTATTTTATCAGGAATAAATGGACTTCTTTTGTATTTGGGCGAGATTTTCAGCACTCACCAGCTGGTATCTTGCTCGTCGGTGTCGGCCATGTTGCTCTGATTTGACGTGTATGCCGAAAACGGTATCGTTGGTGTGCCTGTCGTAAAATGAGGAAGTTGGTTCAGACTAATTCTATAGACCACTACGAGTACATGTATTTTTAGCTCAATGTAAAGTTTTATATTTAGATACTTGTTTACGCTTAGATGGCTTCATTAACCTATTTGACAACATTAGGAGAAGTTTGACATTTATTTACCATGTACCCTGCCAATCTGCAGACTCCCTATCTCAGAGCACTGTGCGCGCGGGGCGTCATGGGTAAGAGTTTACCACATTCAGGGACGTGGTAATTGATTCACTCGCAAATCCAAAATGGCGACCGGACGGGGGGCTCGAGCTGCCCCAGCAAAGAATATATTTGGTCGACTTCAGGACCGAATTGCAGAGGCTGTGGCACCCCCAAAACTTGTGGTAGATAGGAAAACGATAGAGAAATCTTGGAAATTGATGGACAAGGTTGTAAAGTTGTGTCAGCATCCACGGATGTCACTTAAAAACAGCCCACCATTTATTTTGGATATCCTTCCCGATACGTATCAGCATCTCCGACTCGTCTACTCAAAATACGAGGAGCGACTTCACATTTTGAACGACTGCGAATACTTCCGGATATTTATTGAGAACTTGATGAACAAGTGTAAAAAGACCATCAAGCTTTTCAAGGACGGCAAAGACAAAATGTTCGACGAGGGCTCGACGTATCGGCGAAGTTTGACCAAGCTTTCTCTAGTCTTTTCCCACATGCTGGCCGAATTGAAGGCCGTCTTCCCGACGGGGACCTTTTCCGGTGATACCTTTAGAATCACGAAATCCGACGCCTCAGACTGGTGGAAAACATCTTTTCTGGACAAGTAAGTATAGAATTACATCATTCATTTACTGTTAATAGACTGATAAGTTGCTTGAGCGGCCGTGGCAAAACCATGGACTCCAAACTCGGAAGTCAAGCAAAAGGGGAGTTGTCCCTTTTTGTGCCTAGCCTGGCTGTGACTGGGCCAAGTTATTGTGACCGTCATGGTTGGCTGCTTTCTCCTGACACTGACAGATACTTCTCAACATTTCCAATACAACGCCAATTCGACCCACCAATACAACTTCCTTGTTAGTTGGGAATTTGGCAATTCAGAAAAGCGTTCTACTTATGTTATGCTTGGACCTTGGTAATACTAATACTGATCTAGACTACGATGTTGACATTAAGAGCATTATTATATGGGCAGACTCAGGCCTACATCCACAGTGGGGGGGGGGGGGGGGGGGGAGCCTACCTCTTTGAGTTTGAGATGTCATGTTATCTCCCCTACTATTGAGTATTGTAGTAAGAGACTATATTATGTAGTTCATAACCATTTACTGGGGGAGTTCAAGACACAAATAGCCCCCACCTTGTAATGTCTAGATGTGACATTACATCAATAGACAAAGAAGACGTCACATTTTCACTTGTTCACTTGTTGAAGTTGTGCTGAGAGGGCTATCTTACGTGGCAAAGTGCTCCTTTGAAATTGTAGATCTATGTTGTATTTTAATATTCGTGTTTTATGAAGTGCATCCAATATAAGAACAATTTTAAATTGAAAAGGATAAGTCATATTCCGATTAGCCATATAATTTGAGAGCTCATAGACAGTGAGATACTGTGTTATCAATGGTTTGGAGAAGGGGGGGGGGGGGAGTGCCACAGTTTTCTTTGCCTTAGTCAAATCAATGGGGCTGCTAAATTTACCATGAAATAAATGTGACCTGATCTCCTGCTCAAGCTGCCTCACAGGGAAGTATCCCCATAGCACACACTGGTTAATAATGCCTAGTTTACATTGTACATCTATACCGTAAAACCTCGTGTATAAGCCTAACTCGCATATAAGCCGCACCAATAACTTAAAGCCGCAGAGGGTGTCTGAAAATTGTTAATTTGGTACTGTAGTATACTTATAAAAACTTTCGTATAAGCAGCACCCAATATAGGTGTTTGATATCAAAATAAGGAGTCTGACTCGCGTACTAGTCGCGGCTTATATGCGAGGTTTTACGGTAGTCTATAAATATAGAGTCAATTTTATGACATCTCTCCTCTAGCTCTATGCTGTTGTATACTAGTAACTATAACAGATCAGAACCATCGTGACAATAAGGAACATTCGCAAATGACGTTTTATCAAAGAGGGTCTTTGTCTTTGGTGATAACATTTTATCTGGGGCATAAATTTGTATCGACCACTCTGCCGAAAATAGTGAACAGGGGCTGTGGGACGTAACTACATCCCGACTGGAGGAGTCCGTCATTTGTGAGCGTTCCCCTATCTGTAGTACAACCACCAGTGTACATGCCCCACTTTGTGTCACCCAGTGCACAGCTTCTAACCCTTTAAGTGCGGCATACTGCTTTAATGCAATACGACCTTGTCATCATGATGCATAAATGCAGCCCTGGCGAGTAACCTGCCAGTGCTGTATTCAAGCATCATGCCTACCCTACGGGATTGATACACTCCCAGGGTGGGTCAACATGATGTCTGAATGCAGCACTGGCGAGTAGACAATGCAGCACTGGCGAGCAGACAATGCATCACTAAGATCAAAGGCATTAAAGGACTAAGTAGCCCACAAAGGGGTAATCTGGGCCTATAACCATTTCACCTAGTTTACCCACATTAAGAGCATGGGGAAAGAGCCACGGATTTACACATATATGGTGGGCGGTATACAGGAATTGGGTGGGAAGGGGTGGGGGGGTTACTGGTAGGCCACAACATTATTGGATACAGTTGTGAGAAATCAAAGAGATGTCTTTCTCTGTATTCACGCATTTAACACCCACCCACATCCACACACCAATAAAAAAGAGGACAAATGATGTACCCTTGTACACAAGAATTAGCCAACGCATAGCACCCATTCCCAGACCCCCATCTCCAATACACATTGTACATCCTTAACCGTTAAGGGCTGCATAGTACTTTAATGCATCGTGCGCTTTATTGACCTACTACTTACCAGGGCTGCTAGATTCATGCATCATGCTGACCCAAAATGTTTAATACACTCTCAAATTTGAAAACGTCTATGTCGATGCTTGACATCAGTACCGGAGAGTTACTCGCCAGAGCTGCATTTACGCATAGCACCACCTTAAAGCACCATGCAGCCCTTAAAGGGTTAGTCGTGATATGAGAGTGGACATGGGTGACATTTTTGATCCATATATAATCTGCTGCACCATACTACGATTGAGTAGGCATAAAAAACATGTGTTTCCAGTTACCGGACCCTACCTAGCAAAAACTGGTCCGACCCTAATTTTGTTTTGAGAAATTGTTAGCCATTTTATTTAATCATTTTTTAATGCAATTTCCTGTAAAATGCAGTAAAATAGCAAAAGTTAAGAAAAAAAGTGTCAGCCCCTAGGTAATGATTATATATTCAGCCCTTTAACCAAAACACACTTTTTTTTGGCCTTAGCACTGTGTGTGGCCATGCTCCAGGATCTGCTACCCCCCCCCCCCCCCCCCCCCCCCGCTGGTCGCCCCCACCCCACTCTATGTTCCCAGTCATTCTAGTACACATGATGAGTAGTACATGTAGTACTGGTGTATCTGTGTCCTACTGACACCCACTGACACCCTGTGACACCCACTGACACCCGGCCAGCAGCAGGCAGCAGCAGGCAGCAGGGGTAACCACAGGCACCACTGACCCTACCACCCCTCCCCCCCCCCCCCCCCCACCCGCCACCTCACACTCACATACATATAACAGAGTACCGTAAAGTCTCGTATTGGAGCCACAGATTGTATGCGCATCAGAAAGCCAGTGCAGATAATAATATTTGAATTAAAATTGAGGCTGCGGCTTATAAACGTGTTTTTTTCTATTATTATAGTACTGTACTAAAGAGATATTTTCAGACCCCTGACTGTGTTACTTTGATATAGCTTTGTGGCGAGTTATTATACAGTAGATGGACTTATATACGAGAATTTACGGTTTGTCATATACACTGCGTTCCCACTCGTCCACGAGTTCCCCGGCAGAAGTCATTTATGAACCACATCTCTGGTATCAATTAACAGGCATGGAATTTCCATATCGGGTACTTTTGTAGGCTGAAGAGGGAAAAAAAGAGAAAGAATTGTGATTTCCCCAGGACGATAGAGCATTTGTCGTGTGGTAGATCATTGTAACACTAACAGGGAGTGCGGTATCTGTTTTTATGATGGGGGTGGGGGGGGGGGGGGGGGTAGGCCGACTAGGTTATGGTCGATGTGAAATCACATTCATGGTTACATCATAGATATCATTCACTGCACTGCACTCACTTAGCCATTAACATAAGCTCTATTATGGCCGACAAAATCGCAGCTGTTATGGTCGGTCACTAGCGGTCCGTATCTGTACTGGGCAGTCTAGTTCAGGGACTGATAGTAAAAGTACGGAACAAGTTTGAAATTTTACTTGAAACTCCATCTACATGTAAGGGAGTGTTCATTTATTACCGTAAATTCCTGCGTACTACCCGCGGGTTGTACACGAACCAAATTTCATTTGATACAAAACATGCCTATATAGGGTGCGGGTTTAAAAAAAGTTATAGATCAGTACTAGAATTGAGATTTTCAAATAAAAAAACGGGTTATAGGATTCTCCTCAGTTGGGGGTGCGGGTTATACGCGAGATGCGGGTAATACGTGGGAATTTACGGTAGTTACAGGGGGAGGGGCGTAAAAAATTCTGACCCCTCTTGACGGGGGTGGGGGGTGTAAACAATTCTGACCCTTTTAGCAAAATAACCGCATGTTACTCAAGTTAAAAGGGGGGGGGGGATGTCGGTGTGGGGGGGGGGGGGCAGGGCGCGTAACATTCCACGCGCTCTCGAGGGGGGGGGGGGGGCGAAATCTCACCCCCCCCTGTAATTAATAAATAAACACTCCCTTAAATCTAAAAAAAACCTATGTATATTATAACCCTCACCCACGACTTTACATTCTCCTACATTAAACCTGGAGCGGGGGTTTACTTCGCATAGATTCTCCCTTTATAAAACTAGTGGGGATATAACATGCTGTAGTTTACGGTAGATGTGGGGAGTAGATCCAGTGTTATCAGCCCTGAGCACACTGTGGGGTCATCTCCATGTCTCTAGAGGTCAGTGATAGCCGCTGCGTGGTCTAGAATAGGTCTTAAAACTTGTTGATACTGTGTCAGGTGAACTATTGGTATTTGACACTCTTTAGGCCAGACCAAAATAAACTTGGTCAATGTATTTCGCACTCCGCTTTTCCATGGATAAAATCCATCGACAACGCAAATTTTAGAAAAATAATTGTTTTTTATTTGCTCGCAACCCTTTTTAAAATTAAAAAAATAAATCCATTGACTAACATGTGTGCACATGTGGTGTGGCTTTAAGGTTGGCATGATGCCTCAAAGCTTTATGTCGCCATGATGCACCAATGTTACTCACCGGTGCTGCATTGGTGCATCGCGCTTTGGGAGGTGCATCAACCTACAGGACAAATTCTCGTGTCCTGTCCCCGTGACACAATCTTTTTTGCCGGCCACAACTACAAATATACCAAAATTGGCTGAAGTAGAAAACAAAAGGGACTAGGCACATTTTTTTTGTCTTTGTTACAGCACAGTGAATGTTACAAAAATAAGTCAGTTCTTGAGGGGTATTAGAAATCAGAGATGCCACTTTTCATACATT
Organism: Harmothoe impar; assembly: GCA_947462335.1. Lineage (NCBI taxonomy): Eukaryota > Metazoa > Annelida > Polychaeta > Phyllodocida > Polynoidae > Harmothoe > Harmothoe impar. The sequence goes on along the minus strand of OX381717.1, from coordinate 39,403,338 downwards.
TGTAGGATTTCCCACTTTTGGGCTATAATTTCTGTCTTAAATTATGATAATTTGTTACAGAAATTTGACCAAAATTCTAAGATTTCCTACTTTTTGTCAATGGCTTGGAAATGCAATTTGTATAATAATAAATGGTTAATACTTTCCCCCAGTATTATATAACAAAATGCACTGTATGTGACACGTTGTGACAGTCTCTGGGTGTATGTGATGCCAGGGTATATATACACCATTTACGAGTACTTGTGGTCGCCAAGCGGAGAGACTGACCGACATACAGCAAACCACGTAGTATACATGTACCGTAAATTCCTGCATATAAGACGCTGCTTGTACGCGAGTCTGAATTTGATACCAAACATGCCTGTATAAAGGGTGCGAGTTACGCAAGGGTTATTATAAGTATCAGGCTCGTAACTAGCCCTCTTCGCAGGGTGGTTCGTTTTTTTGATAAGGTGGAACTAGATAAATTCAATGGTGGAACTTGCTGGATTTTCATTAAGAAATGTGCAAATAATGGCCCTATTTGTACTCAAAATTGTCATCTAAATTAGCCATATGGATGATACTTTCATGGTTTACTCTCCAGAGACCTTAATAATTGTCTGATTTACACAAGCTGCGAAAACTGGCATGGAGCTAATTATCTCCACTTTCAGGCCAGCTAGGGTGGAACTTTATGGTGCATCACAGGGCTATGGGGGGGGGGGGGGGTCGTTCGAACTGACGACCCCCCTCTAGTTATGGGCCTCACAGTATTCTCCAGTAATCAATTAAAAATTTTCAGACCCCCTGTGTGGCTTGTAGGACTTATCAAAGTTAATAGGGGTGTGGTTTATAATAGAGTTAGGCTCATATGCAGGGATTTTACGGTATGTATATTGTGTATTCCTCGCAGGGCTTGCCCCTCACATGTGTACCGCTCATGTTCTACAACCTCTGAGACCGGCCGGCACTTTACCCTCTGAAGACAGCATAGTGCCTTAACACCATGCCATTTTGCCACCTTGATGCATGGCTAGTAATTTACCAGTGCTGCATACAAGCATCATGCCGACCCTATGGAGTTGATACACTCCTGTAGGGTCGGCATGATGTACCAATGCAGCGCCGTTTATTCTCCGGCTCTGCATTGGTGCTACATAATGCCGAGAAATGAACATGAAACTTGAAGCATCATCTGGTCCTTAAACCCTTTAAGCACGGCATGTTGCCTTAAAACGACACTTGTTGTCATGATGCGCCAACGCAGCCCCGGCTACATTGAAGCATCATGTTGACCTTTCAGGAGAAAGTCAATTGACCCTGTATTAAAGCTTAGCGCATTAAAGCACTATGCTTCCCTTAAAGGGTTATATTGCCAACATGTCAGTGTGCATGTATGTGTTTGTGTATGATAGACTGGGTAATGATAATTACCGGTACTTACACGTAGTGCAGGAGGTGTGGCGACCCCTGCCCTGATATTCTGCTTGTCATAGTTTGTCTAATCTCACATGTATGTACATGTATCATGTACTCTCTCATGTCTCGCTGGACATTTACGGTATATCTTCACGTTTATAAGCCGAACCCTCATATAAGCTGCACCCATAACCGTTTAAATCCTAACCAAAACAAACTTGGCTTGCTATGGGGACGACCTCATATTAAATTAAGTATATTAAAATTAAAAAGGAGATCTTTTATTGTATAAAAAGTATATACAGCTACCCATGGGGAAAATGACAATTTTCAACGCAAGAAAAGGCATGACAAAATATCATACACATAATCAATTAACTGTCCACGAGTATGAGAAAGTTCCTGCTTTGATGAAAAAAAAAGAAGAAAAAAAGCTTTCAGAAAAAATATATCTACTGGGTTACGGTAATATTGTTGAAGGTAAATTAACCTACGCTTAAATCCCATACAAGCTTTCCCAGTGTGAAGTCTTCCAGTTTGGACTAAAATAACTGTCGAGGTCCGGTTGTAATTTCCGCATGGCCTGTCAAGGAAAAGTGTTTAACTAGGCCTTATATAACTGTAGTGAGGAAATCCCTCTAACCTCAGTCACCCTGTTAAATTAAACTGTTAAGTTAACAGCACCTATTGCTTTAATATGCTATATATATATGCTCTAGGTCGTGTTGAAGTATGAATGCAGCCCTGGTGGTTAACTCGACCAGGAGAACACACCCTTTTCACTCCTATTTAAAAAAAACAAAAAAAAACTCCCTGTAATACCTTTAAAATAAACGGCCCAAATTTCTAAAATGTGCTGCCCAGTAATATACCATAGGCTGGAGAGAGTGAATATATATATGTATCGGTACCAGTACATGTACGTTATGATGTAGATATATGGAAATAGGTTAAACGGTATAATCTCCAATTCCATGTTTACATTACGGTTTGCGCTAAGTACTAACTACCCAATAATGTTAAATTTGTTCGGAGCTATTTGTATGGAACAATGGTTTTTCTAAGATTAAATTATTTAATTTCTGGGATGTATAGGTAGATTATGGGGTGGTAACCATTGTAGCCGTATTGTACAGATGTTTGTAACGTTACATGGGTGACTATTTAGTTTTAGTGCTACCGTAAAACCACGGCTATAAGCCGTGGCTTGTACGCGGGCCAGATTGGCAGTGCGGCTTATAGGATCGGCCCAGAGTCGGGGTGTGCCTTATATGCGAGTTTTAGCTACTATCGTACAGTACCCGAGTCACCATAATGAGATCGCCAATGCGGTGTAAAGGATCGGCCTAAAGTCTAGGTGCGGCATATACGCAATTTAGGCTTACACGCAAGGTTTTACAGTAGTATTAGTATGTTGTGGTTCATGTGTCCGCCAGCCGTGGGTGGGCACTCTTTAAGCCTTAAACCCGCAGATCTTACTGCACGTCCAGTAACAGTCAGAGTGCAGTCGGGACAGGTACTCAGCTCTATATATAGGGGCGCTGGGCCTTTAAGGGCAACATACTGCTTTAATGCACTATCTTTGCCCTTTTGTCACCTCAACATGATACATGGATGCAGGGCTGGGGAGTACGCGTCATATGCATCATTCATGTAGGATTGGTACGCTACCCAAAGGTTTGTACGATAAACCAATGCGGTACTGGAGAGTTACACGACAGCACCAACAGCACAACGAGTTACACGCCGCCACGGGGTCGGTGCATCATAGCGACAAATGGGCATGATGCATTAAGGCATCATGTGGTCCTTAAAGAGCTGAGGTCACTCGACCATGACTCGTCACACCTCGGTTCTGCTTCCTTGCCCTGTCCCCTCTACCCCACCCACTCATACCAATATGTGTTAACCCTTTAAGGGCCGCATACTGCTTTAAAGTGCCATGCCCTTTGTCGTCATAATACATGAATACAGCCCTGGCGAGTGACTCGCTGACTCGCTAGTGCTGCATTCATGCATCATGCCAACCCTACAGAGTTGATACACTCCTGATGGGTCGTCATGAAGCACCAGCTGCATTTGTGCATCATGACGACTAATGTTGGTTTAAGACAACAAGCCTTACCTAAAGGGTTAAGGAAGACAGTGATCTTTGGCAGTTTAACTTTTACAGTGAAACTCCAAACTCCATGACTGACAACAGTGGTTGAGGAATCCTATCATCCATGTCTAGAATGCTGGTACCGTCAATTTTTTGCATAGTAGCCGCAGCTTGTATGAAACTGCTTGTGCGAAAATCCACTGACCCCCCCCCCCTCCCCACCCCTGTTGTTACAAAATGATCAGTCTCTAAAGAGGCAATTTCCAGACCTCGGATGCGGCATATAGGATTGTCCCAACGTTTAGGTGCGGCTTATACAAGGGCTAGGCTTATATGCAAGAATTTACTGTAGTGTGACCCAGTACACGTGTTTACAAAGAGATTTATTTCTACCAGTCACGGGTATATCGATAGATACAACATGATCCGGCTCATGTATGTGTAATGCTAGTGTTAGGTTACAGATAGTGTCACTGACCCAGAAGTGGAGGTATCATGGAGGCGCTCTCATTGAATCCTGTTGTGGCCTTCCCTGAACCCGCCTTCATGTAAAGTGTAACCCTCTAAGGGTGACATGATGCCTCAAGGATCCATCATCTGGCATCATGATGCAGCAATGCAGTGCCGGCAAATCAAAATGCATTGATGCATTGATGCATCATGCCAACCCATTGGGTGTATGATATGATTCATGAATATAGCAGTGCTGAGTTACTCACCGGGTGCTGCATTCATGCATCATGACGACCAAGGGCATGATGCATTAAGGCATCATGTCGTCCTTAAAGGGTTAAGGATTCTTTTCTCATGACAAATCTACAGGATAGGTGAAATGAGTCATTCAATTCAAGTGATTTTTGTGTACAAATTTATGGCCTTTCAATTCATGGTATATGGTCCCTTGCTGCATGTTATGCATCAAATATGATATGGGTGTTTTAATATATAGACAAATACCAATAAACCATGGCCAAGCAATATTAGGTATAAAACGGCGTTGACCTTAACAACAACAGTCAATACTAGATAATTCTAATCATAGCAGTGGTCAAATTTAGATTTACAACATATATATTGGAGCGAGAAATTTTCATAATTTTTCCAATTTTGTTGCATATTTACAGTCGCCGAAGGTTCGCGAGACCAACCATAAATTTTCTCCCCGCATTATCCGACACCAATCTCTGACACCCAATTCCTTTGGCCTAAGTCGGGTAAATGGCTGCCTGTTGTCTGTATACTAAAGCCCCTCCCCCTCCCTCAATCTGCCCCTCCCTTACCCCCCCCCCCCCCCCCACTCAGCTAGCTGCCCGTTGTCTTGACAACCGCTGACCCAGAAGGTAGCTGTAGAATCCAGCCCCTCCCCCCCCCCCCCCACCCAGCCACCCAGCCTCCCTGCCTGGATCGATGAGATCCAAGTAGCAGAGGTCAATAGGTCAGGGGGTCATTTTAGGGGTCATGTTAGGGTGAGGGGTGGTCAGTGCTAGCTAGCCCTTTAAGGGCCGCATAGGTCTTAAATGTCACTTATGTGCCATGCCATTTATCGCCATGATAAATTAATCATTTCGACCCCTCGTAAGTGTATCAACCCTGGGGGTCAGCATGATGCACTTGATCTACTTCCCAGGGTTATATTCATGCATCATGACAACTAGGGGAGCAGAGATGCCACTTCTCCTACTTTTGCAGGAATTCCTACTTTTTTTGGCTGGAATTTCTGTATTAAATTAGGTTAATTCCCTTCACAAAATAACCAAAATTGTAAGATTTCCTACTTCCTAAGATTTCCTGCCTACTGCCAGTGCTGCATTCAAGCATCATGCCGACCATTTGACATTGAGACACTCCCGGAGGGTCGGCATGATGCACCAATGTAGCACCGGCGAGTTACTCGCCGGGGCTGCATTGGTGCATCATGACGACAAATGTCATCTTTTAGCGACATGCGTCCTTAAAGGGTTAAAGGGTTAGCAGCTGTAGAGGGGAGGAGTGTGGAGGGTAGGGCCCGGGGGTGACCTGATGGCCCCCACATGGATCCTCACTAACCGAGGTCTGAGTGCTCCACACCCAGAGTAGGCCGCTCTCATCTTTACATGCTCTCCTCTCATCCTTACATGGACTCTTGCCTCATCATTACTTGTTTCATCTCCACATATTCTCATCTTTACACATGCTCTCATCTTCACACATGCTCCCTTCTCGTTTTTTAAAGGCAATGGGGCGTTAGACTGCACAAACAAACAAAACTGGACTTCACACATGCTCTCATCTTCACACATGCTCGCCTCTCATCCTTACACATGCTCTCATCTTCACACATGCTCTCCTCTCATAGTTACACATGCTCTCATATCCACACATGCTCTCCTCTCCTCATCACACATGCCTCCTCATCACCCATTTCCTTATCTTCACACATGCCTCATGTCCATGCATGCCTCATCTCCACACATGCCTCATCTTCACACATGCCTCATCTTCACACATGCCTCATGTCCACACATGCCTCATCTCCACACATGCCTCATCTTCACCCATGCCTCATCTTCACACATGCCTCATTTCCACACATGCTCTGCATTTGACGATGAAGGGTATACAAGTACCTCAACCATAAAAGTGTCATGGAAGAGCGCTCACATACAGTGTACAACTTTCCGGGATGCGCGCCTTGTATCGCTGATCTGAGCAGTAATGGTAATGAGAGTACTAGCCATGAGGAAGTAGTGGTAAGTCACGACACGGTCTATATTTAACATTTTAAGTGCCGCCTAGTGTTTTAATGCGCGATGCCATTTATCGTCATATTGCATGAATACATCCCTGGTGAATAACTCGCGAGGTCTGTTTTGTAGCATCATGCGAACCCTTCCCAGGTTGCATTATGCACGAATACAGCACTGGCGAGTTACTTGTTTGGGCTGCATTCATGCATCATGTTGACAGAGGGTATGGCACATTACAGCACTATGCGGCCCTTAAAGGGTTAATGGCCTTTGATTTATGACACCCTTGTACAGCTGACCCCTGGTGACCCCTGGTTACGCTTTGACCTTAAATCTTAGTTTAGAACCGATCGGGCTGAGGGCCTCCAGACAGTGGATGGTGTAACCTGACACCACACCTCCCTATCAGCTAGAGGAGGCTGGAGGGGGGCTGGAGGAACCATAACACCATTAGTGGGTGGTGGGTGCTATCCAGATAGTCCAGGTGCCAAAGTCCCTTTTCTAGCCTAATCACACCCTATTTGATTAAAGGGACAGTCTCACCACTCACACTTAACCACATAGTAGACTAGAATAGTACTAGAATTGTGAATGGGATACTCTTGGTGATTACCATATGTGGGTGGTGAGTGCTATCCAGATAGTCCAGGTGCCAAAGTCCCTTTTCTAGCTTAATCACAACCTATTTGATTAAAGGGGCAGTCTCACCACTCACACTTAACCACATAGAAGACTAGAATAGTACTAGAATTGTGAATGGGATATGCTTGGTGATTACCATATGTGGGTGGTGAGTGTGCTATCCAGATAGTCCAGGTGCCAAAGTCCCTTTTCTAGCCTAATCACACCCTATTTGATTAAAGGGGCAGTCTCACCACTCACACTTAACCACATAGAAGACTAGATTAGTACTAGAATTGTGAATGGGGTACGCTTGGTTATTATGCCACTTGAACTCTTGAGGTGTACATTACACCAGTTATTAAAAATAGTCAAGGTATAATATAGGAAATGTGTCAGGGGTTCTGTCCCGATAGTCCAGGTGCCAAAGTCCTTTGTTTAGCCCAACCACAATGTATTCTATTAATTCTGGGAGGATGCAGAGCTTGTAGTGATATATGATTAGACCCACATTTAAATAAAAGAGTAGTCTAGGTGCCAAAGTTACTTCTTAGCCTAACCACAACCTATTTGATTAAATCTTTAAATGCACATTACACCAGTTATTCAAAGTATAAAATAGGATATATCTTGGGTTCTATCCAGATAGTCCAGGTGCCAAAGTCCCTTTTCTAGCCTAGTTACAATGTGTTCTATTAATTCTGGAAGGGCCACACGGTTATAGTGATACAGGATTAGACCAAGTTAAATAAAGGAGTAGTCTAGGTGCCAAAGTCCCTTCTTAGCCTAACCACAACCTATTTGATTAAATCTTTAGATGCACATTACACCAGTTATCCAAAGTATAATATAGGATAATCTGGGGTTCTGTCCAAATAGTCCAGGCGCCAAGTGCCTTTTTTTGTACACAACTGTGCGTACACAATTAATGTATTTCATCAATTTTGGAATTTCCCTAGAAATACTAAGTAACAATCAACCTTCTTTTTATTGGCATTATGATAAAGGTGATAAAAGACCATGTCAAATAGTAATAATAAAAACTTACAATAAACCCAACTTAGATTTTATTCACTATTTCCCCAAACAGAGATTTAAAGGGTTCTACCACAATGGCATGACCTTGATTGGTTTAACATCCAAGTTTTAATCCAAGTATTTTTTGTATCGTATACACTCATGCATATATTTGGTATTTCATAACTTAAGCTATGTGTGTAGAAACCGGCTCCCGACTACTCAAGAACATGGGGTATTCATTGGCATGGGGGCTCATTGAAGATGCAGGACCCATGCCAGTTCTACTTTGAACCCACATATACATATAATTATATTCACATATAATATTATATTCATCCATACTTGTAACACACATGTCTAGATACATATTACCTATATTATTATACACAGTCTAGACATAGTCCAGGTTCCTGCCGACAAGTTTGAGATATAACCCCTACCTGATTACAATATTATTTAGTTACCAAGAAACCATCATAAGCTGTACAGAGCTTGATGACTCCAGTTCTTTTCACTACACCCCCAGGCTACTACTACACATTTGTATACACAAAATAGAATACAAGTTCTGAGCATAAGAGAGAACTACGGGAACTACATACTGTATCAGGCTCAATGAGAGCTGTCTATTTAGGTTAGTTAAAAAGACACTTTACGGGTCAATAACAATTTAACCTGGTTGATACCTAATCATAAAGGAATGATACCAAATACAAGTATACTTAGTGTTAACCACAGAATAATATATTCAGGCTTCATTTACATCAGTTATAACATTATAAATAGTCAACAAAATTATTAGATAGCCCAAGTGACATACAAGTTAACATACATCTTCATACTCTTGGTCCATAATGGTTCAGCCTCATGGGATCTAAATGGTCACAGGAATAGTATGTTTCACAATGGATGAAATACTTTGTACACCAATGGGGTGAAAAACTGGGCTGACACATACTCACATGTGGCTGGGGGAAGCCATTTCTCTGCTTTCTTCATCGTTTCGTCAGTTGCAATGATTGTGCTGTTCCTTACATCATCAAAAGACATCAGTGATGTATTCTGCTTTGGGGAAAAGTGCTGCTTAATCAATTCTTGGTACTTATCCTTGTTCAATGTAACAGATCCGTCTGCTGAGATTCTGATCAGGTTCTCAAGAAAATCCTGATTTGTTGTTATGGTCTTCAAGACCTTGCTATGTGTTCCATAGAAATTATACCTCGGCAGATAGTCATTTCCACCAATACAGAGAGCTACAGCAGTCTTGACACCTATTTCACTGTCCCCTGTGGCCTTTTCTAGAGTACGCACAATGCTAGTGATGCAGTACATGTCAAACTTCTCACCAGGTTTGCTAAGAATGACATACACAGGATTCAGAAATTCTCCATTGAGATCTCTTGGCCACTTCAGGGCTACATCAGCAAATGTAGTACGACAGCATCAATTTCAGCAGAGGAAACAATACAGAAAGCACTTCGACCATGAAAGAGTGTTTTACTGCTGTGTATTAGCCAGTCTAGCTGACTCATTTCACCTTCTCCCTTTCTCTGCTTCACATCTTGTACATCTTCTGTCCTTTCCAATCCATTTTCAGCAGAAAAGGTACATCTGAGAGGAATGCCATACTGCTGACATGTGGAAGCATGTGGTTATGTTGCACAAGCGCACCCAGCTGTTTTGAGCCCACTATCAATGCCAAGCTCCAAATCTTTACGGATGTCTAATTGAGATGCTTTCTTTGCTATATAGTTGCTCATGAACACCTTTCCTTCATGTGTGGAAATGATAGAACTTTTGGAGAAATTTGAATCACAGATCATTTCATCCCCAGATTTGAGATGAGCAACTGTTGCGTCAGTTTTTTTCAGTCGTTTCTCTCTTGTGGCACCCTTCAGTGCATCAGGTGTGAAGTCATACTTCTCTTCACAAACAACCAGTGACTGAAGTGAAGGCATGAAATTCAAGTATTTCAGAAGTACATCATTTTGTACTGATTCCATATATGCCTTCCCTGATGGTGTCGATGCCTTTAACTTGTACTTGATGCCAGCGAACTCCATAATTGCTACCTGTGCAGTATGACGTGCAGGTGCAGACATCAGGAGGCTGAGTGATGTGTTTGAAACAATCAACTCCTCTATCGTTATATCGCCTGTTTGCTTCGTTGCCCATGTCACATACCCCAATATAGCAGTAGACATGGGTGCTGCCTTGCTGATGGTGGGTTTGGAGCAGTCAGGGTTAAACAGTGCCTGGCACATATTCATGTTGGAGCTCCTACATTGCATCTGCTTCAACTGAATCGCTATGCCCTTTTGCCTTTTGTCTTCCTTCATTTCTTCTTGTGACTTGTTGAGGGGTATGGTCACTGTCCTGATGGCAGCCCGTATGATCGTAGTTGCTTTTGTAGTTGCCACTTTTTTCACTAGATGCCTTGGACCAGTCATACTCTCTGGCTTCGGGATGTCATCAGCTGTTAGGCCTAACAGGCCAAGTTTGCAAGCTGACTTTTGAAGAAGGTAAAGGCCGACAGGAGCACTAACACAATCTAGAATAATGGGGTCAAGTGAGGTGGTCTCCTTGGCGTACACATTTCTTGGTACTTCACATCGCTCCACGACGCAGGACAACAGCAACAGGCGGTAGTACATGATTCAAGTGACCTCAGATATCCCAGATATTCTCCAGACAGTAAGATTTGCTGAAGCTGACAAGGGAAAGGCTAATTGATAAAACTCCCAGGGGAAATTTGCAATATATGTTAGTCTCACAGAGGGGAGCACACTGAAATATATGGGGCTAGTTCAAATCACTTCCAGGGTTATATGTGAACTAGATTAATGAAATCACCTCCCAGCATGAGGCCTTGCACAACCCTAACACTCATACTATAGGGCCTGATACCTTCTAGACACTGGCAGGTAAAACCCTGAAGCCCTGATCTCCTAGATACTGTCAGGAAACCTATGAGATTCTGTCAAACAATTCAGAAACAATTGTGGATGGCACTTTAAAGTGAAACCCTGCATTATGTAGATTTACAGTGTCATTTATGAAAATGAATCATTGTAAACCCATGAAATAAACCCTTGTGAGGTCACATGATCATCCTTAGGCTGTGATGGACATCTTGTGCAGAGAGACCAAGGGTTACTTCATGGGGTTATTGGGAACAGCATTCCCATTGCTTTAACATAGAGATGGTCATTTCTACCATAAATTAAAACATCTCTCATTGGTTGCTAGTTAGATATCTTCTGCCTGTGACAGGAGGTATTCAACCATGGAACTCTTCAAGGCCTTTGTTATCGTCACCTTTGTGCATTGACTGACAGAGTGAATGTAGATAAACCAATAAACTTGGATGCTGCAACAATGTAGGCCTATTATAATGAATACTTGTGGGTTAACCTCAGCCCAAGGCAGAGACATATGTTTGTTCTTATCTGAAAACCTATCAATGAAACTGTAAGATTCCATGTTCATTTAAATCATGGTGGAGGGCTAAGACAAAGGACTTCACACCTTCCAAGGTTATATTTTATACCCTCACAAAAAAAAGGTTTAAGTTCAGTTTAGTTATGAAATAATGACATAATTTTTAAAAATAACAATGATAGGGTGGCCAATGTGTGTGTGTCTGAAGGGGGGGGGGATTGGGGGATTCTGAAAATAGTCCAAAAAAGGTGAGGTCATTTGTGAAGTGTATTTTCATATGTAAAAATAACAATGATAGAGTGGCCATGAGTGTACTGGCCAGTCTAGAGAGGTTATTTTCTACAGAGACGTACGTCTTTGTGGGTTATCCTTTACATAACACACTCCTACAGAAGCAAAACATACCCTAATGGACTAGACCCAGCACAAAGCACCCATTTAGGACTTTAATTCACAATAATATTCCATCTAGAAGCGGAGATATGGTGAAAACCATTTCTGTGACCTTTGCCCTTGATAAGTAGGTCAAGGTCAAATGAAACATTTCATATGCATTTCTCATGTCAGGGGTCATATACAGAGTTGTTTTCAGTGGTTTTTGGGTGAATCTAAGTGAGTTATACTTTTAACCATTTTTAAAGAATTTTTGGGTAAATTTCAACATTTTTTTAGACATCGTCAATTTTCGTTAATTTCACGCACTTTCTGACGACTAAGATGCTGATTTTTGGATTCGGCACGATTTTTTGGGTTAGAAAAGCCCTTCAAACCTTTTGGTACCCTTCATACAGAAAATGGCCTATAGCTCCTGGACCATTCCCATGGTATCAAGTGTCTAAAACAACCACAGAGTTGATACTAATCTGGTGCTAATGAGGTGCAGGCGACCCGGGGACCCCGGCGGCATCGGGCGTCGGGAGTGAGATCAACATGAGATTACGAATGGACCTGGCCTGTTAAAAGTGACCTTCCATTTTTTCTTTCTTCATGACCATATATTTATCAATTTTGATCTACCGACCCACATGTACTTACATCAAGTCTTGTGGTAGCACCGTAAAGTCTTGCATATAGGTGTTACCCACGGCGTATAAGCCGCACCCAGTAACTTTGGAGAATCCTATAAGCCGAATCTAGGGGTTGATTATACATGTACTTGTAGCTACTTCAATACTGTGGTATACTCCCAAAAAAACGTATAAGCCGCACCCTATATAGCCATGTTTGGTAACAAATTAAAGCTGGTTCTGATTTATGAGACTTTTTGGTAAAGCGGATAGGAATAAGCTGTATGTCTCCTATAGACAGAGATAGCATGTATCAATAGCAGAGTCGTGACTTCCTTATCTGCTGATGGTGGCACTTAGCTTATCAGGTGCTGGAGATAGGGACAAGGAGTCAGGGAAAGGAGCCTGGGAATGATGGTTGGGGGGGGGGGGGTAGAGAGACTTAATCGGTGGAAATGGAACTGATTTTATGATACATTGTATATGGGTGCAAACCATACTATTAACAGTACTAATGATGCACATTGTATGCAGGGGTGACTTTTAAAAATTACAAATCTTTTGATATTGTACAACTATATTACCGTATGTATGAATAGTATATAAAAAATATTTTAAGTCAGCTACCTGTGTTCAGAGAGTGATGCCTCCGAAACTGATTAAAACCATGCAGCGGGGCCTTTTCAATACTCCCGCCTTTGCAGAATGGGCAAAAAATTATAGTAAACTTTACAATTAAATAATACTCAATGTACCGTAAAACTTAGTTTTTTGGCCGCGGCTAGTACGCGAGTAAGATTGGCAGTGCAGCTTGATTAAAGGTTTGACCCAGAGTTGGGGTGCGGCTTATATACGCTAGTTTTTGCTACGATACCTTTGCTACTATAGGACAGTACTAAAATGACAATTTCAAACCCCCTTTTAGGCTTAGGGGTCGTCCATAAATGACGTCACACTAATTTGAGGCATTTTCAAGACCCACCCACCCCCCTGTCACACTTTGTCACACAACAGCCAACACCCCCTAGAAAATTATGTCACAAATGTGCATACCCCCCCCCCTGCTTAAGTTATGTAGGGCCTATTGTATCAGAGTTGTTCATACATAAATAATGATTAGCTAAGCAATGCAAAATCATGACTGTTGAATATAAATCTGAACCCACATAGATGCACAAAAAGGTACAGTTAAATTGTTATTTAAATGGGATAAAGTATATGAGTCAAAGTCTCTCAAAATGTGTAGTGATAGATTTGATTACTATAGCTTAAGTCCTAATTCAAACCCTTTCAAATTCAGTCAGCGTCAAGCCGATGAGGGACCGGCGATCCTCAGCCAGCGGCCACTATTTGACCAGTTTAAAAGAGCATAAAATTTATCCACTCTCAATCTGGAAGATGCTAGACTGAATTACAATTGCAATTATCTAAAATGATGCATGTTCGCATGAGTACCGTATTCATAGCACCCAGGCATTTTATCATTCTTATCACCCTCAATCCAAGGATTCCTAATAGTGCTGACAGGTAAAAAAAAAAGGCGTGGCACTGGTCTTTCCGATCAGATGGTTTCTAAACTTATCATGGGGGCAAGATCGTACCTGATAATCCCCTGCTATGGGGAACTGGTCGGCTTTGACCCTGTTGAATACATTGCATCCTGGGGAATTTCTGACTTTCAAGGGTATGTGCATCCAATCTAGAATAAACAAACTGATGTATTGTTTTTCTTTTACCTGGGTTGTGTGAGTTTTTTTTGTTAAAAAAAGTAGTCTGAAGGTTTTGAAAATGCCATTATTTGTATTTTTCAAAATGTGACGTCACACTGGAATTGACACCCTCCCACCCTCCTGTCACACTTTGTCACACTCGGACCAACACCCACCCACCCCCTCCAGTGTGACGTCATTTATGGATGGCCCCTTATATAATTCCTCAAAGTTTGCGAATTTCTAAAACCCCTTTTAGGCTTATTATTATATGATTCCTCAGAGTTTGGGGTGTGACTTATACGCGAGTTAGGCTTATACGCGAGGTTTTTCGGTAGCAGTTTTAGAGTTGAAAGTGAAGGCCTCTGCACCATTAGCAAAATCTACCCATAATTACGATCTCATAATTACCATACAAGGTTGTAAAAAAACGCACTCTAAAACACTTAATGAACTATGCTGTTTTGTCGTCATGACGCTGTTAACTCGTTCACATGCATCATGCCGTGCCTCTTTGAGTTGATACACTCTTGCAAGTTGGCATGATGCACTTACGCAGCGCTGGCGGGTTACTCGCCGCTGTGTTTGCGCTTCATGTCTTGAGGCATCATGCTGTCCTTAAAAAATTAAAAACTACAAGTATTTCCCACCGTGTTGCCTGAAACATGAAATCTTGGCCTGGGACATCTACAAGCCTTCCCACTTAGCACCTATCTGCTAACTATGTTAACCCTTTAAGGGCCGCATAGAGCTTTAATGTGCCAACCCGGGGCATGTCGTCATGATGCATTGTACCTGAGATAGACGCGAGTGCTGCATTCAAGCCCACTACTGTGGGTCTGATACACTCCCAGAGGGTCGTCATGATGCATGAATGCACCCCTGGCGAGTAGCGAGTAACTCTCCAAGGCTGCATGATTCATGAATCATGTCGACCAAGGGCATACCGCTATAAAGCACCATGCGGTCCTTAACGGGTTAATGGCCCCCTATAGACAGGACTGGGGCAGATACTGTGGTATCTCGGTTTGCCGTAATATCTCATGTACTGTTGGACCGGGGCTGAGATGGTCTGGCAGGAGTCCAGGCATCTACCATGGAGGTGTGTGTCTCTACATGGGTACCCACACAATTGTCCGTGTCGCCATGTCGATTTTTAGCAAGAGGGCTGTGTCGATTTTTATATAAGTAGAATATACTCGGGCCTTATGAGATGGTCTTTGTCCGTCGATTTTTAAAGGGGCCGTGTTGGCCGTGTCAATTTTTAAAAGGGCTGTGTCGCTGTGTCGCCCGTGTCAAATTTTACACATATAGAGGCACAGGTGTGAGCCAGGCTACTAGAACTACATGCGTTAACCCTTTAAGGGCAGCATAGTGCTTTAATGTGTACTTTGTATATATGTCGTGTTTTGTCATGATGCAAGGTGAGGAACTGACAAGCACATTATTCATGCATCATGCCGACCCTATGGGGTTCAGAAGGGTCGGCATGATGCGCGAATGCAGCCCTGGCGAGTCTACTCGTCAGGGTCCATAAAAGCGCTATACGGCGCTTGAAATCATAACCAGGCCCATAGAACTTATTGTCACGGTGGGTAATATAACTCGCCACGGCTGCATTGATGTATCATGCCGACCCTACGGTTAAAATGCAATAAACGCCCCTCCCCATAATAAGCGCCACCCCCCCCCCCTACTTTGACACTTTTCAAACTAGAAAAAGATATCCCCTATTTTGGGAGACGGTCCATTTAACTATTAACTACAAAAATGTCATTAAAATAGTCTTATCAAGTCGATATTATTGTATTCGCCGCTGGAAAGTTCCACATGTACCTGACATCTTTTCAGCCCCCCCAGGCAGGTTGAAATTGAGCGCAACCAACCCCTTTCAGCTTTTTCGCTAAAAAAGGGTGCAATTTTTTTGGTTCCCCCCTTCAAGGGGTCCAAATTTCTTGGGTCCTCCCAAATCCATCAACACCCCCCCCCCCCCGTTGTTAGAAAAATGACACTTCCTAACAGCAAGTACAGTAGTATAGGGGAGGTCCTTATGTGTTCAGAACTAAAGTTGTCATGCACCTAACATATACACCAGAAGTTATATGGCTATGAATTATTTGTACCCGGTAGTATAGAAATGAAAAAGTATTGTTCTAAAGTGCAACGTGACTATTAAATGTATGGTATATTATTAATAATACCAGAAAGATGACAATATATTTGACAAAATATTAGATAAAAATGATGCAGCTCGTGAAACCATGGAATTAGGACCCTATAGTGCATTGCCGTGTTATGCCCTTCGTCATCATGATGCATAAATGGAGCCCTGGTGAGTCCTGGCATTTCTGCAATCAAGCATCATGTCGACCCTACAAAGGGCATAACACATTATTCGACATTAAAGCAGTACCGTAAAACCTCGCGTATAAGCCGCGGCTAGTACGCAAATCAGATCGCTGGTGCGGCTTATAGGATCGGCACAGAGTCCAGGTGCAGCTTATACGCGAGTTTTTGCTCCTATAGCACAGTACTAAGTCACCATAACCAGATCGCTAGTGCGGCTTATAGCATCGGCCCAAAGTCAGGGTGCGGCTTATACGCGAGTTAGGCTTATACGCGAGGTTTTACGGTAGCACTTATGCGGCCCACAAAGGGATAGGGTAGCTTCACCTTGCGTCGGACACATACTTTGAGACAGACACTTGAATTTGTGCTTATTCAAACAATATAATCTATTTATTTTTGAACAGTGGTAAAGTTTGAGCGTCTTTTACTCCAGTAAATCAACAATACAAGTTTTATCATACAGGAGTAATTAGAAATAGCAGTCTCTGTATCAGGTAATATGTGTCCGACTAATGGTGAATCTACCCTAAGCGTTAAGAAGCGTGGTTTAGAAGTGTACTTGTACATAGACTGAGTACATCAGGAAGTGATGGGTCCAGGTCTGTAGTGTGCATACACTGCCCGCCCCCAGGCCTGGGTCTGGTCAATACATACTGACACTACCGTAAAACCTCGCATACAAGCCGTGGCTAGTACGCGAGTGAGATCACTGGTGCGGCTCATAGGATTGGCCCAGAGTCGCGGTGCGGCTTATACGCGAATTTCTTGATGTATACTACAGCACTATTAAAAGTGGCCATAATGAGGTCGCTGGTGCGGCTTATAGGATCGGCTCATAGTCTAGGTGCGGCTAATACGCAAGTTAGGCTTATACGTGAGGTTTTACGGTAGGTTCTGACCTCAAGGCGGATTGGCCTCCGATTACCGCAATACATAGACTTATACATGTACAGGCACTTGGGCTGTCGGACAATCTGTCCGGCTCGTGCAGCTAAGCCAGTAATTAGAACATTGACAAAAGTAGCTTTTCTTTTTGTCATTTTGCCCATGCCAAATTAAACCCACCCTGGTTGACCACTCTCTTAACTAAAAAAGCAATTTTTAACTGATCAGTAATATTTTTAATTCTCGCGTACAATCTACATCTCTCATAAATGTATAACTCTCACCTAGACATTTGGAAAAAGGATCAGTATGAATCAGTGTATGGATCCGCACCTGGGATCTGATTATGGGTACTGTCGTATACTTCTAAAATCCCTTACTCTTCTTTTGTTCCCATACAACCTGAGGATTATACGCGAGACTTAACAGTAGATATAATATAATGTAATATATATGATGAGAAAAACTCACTTTTTCTGCGTCTTAACCACAGGGAGATTTGCTGCGCCTCACGTTTGACCTGTGCATAGGAAGTTCCCAAGCTCCCAAAAGGGGCAGTCAAAAGCAAATATTGGATGAAAAAGGCATAAATAATATAGCGGGGAAATAGAGCGCAGCTAGTGGCAGTATGGGCGGGTTGAATAAACAGTGTATGTATACTACGGGGTAGTTTCCCATAGAGTATGAGTTTAATTGTGTAGTATAAAAGCCTTATATTAAAAAGAGACAAAGAAATTATTGTGAACTGCAAAAGTGGATATGTGATTTACAGCAATGGCCTACATAGGCGTTTATCAAACTGCACATAGGAAATGGTCACGATTGGCGATTGGGGCGATTCTATTATCGTGTATTTTCATGCATAACCAACACATTGTCTATAACCATCACCTAGACTTTTAGGAAATCCCATTACCCACACCAGGCGTCTGATTTTGGCTATTTGAATACTTCTATACTTCTAAAAAAACTATAACCCGCACTTCTCCCCCCCCCCAAACGCTTTGGGGCTAAGTCAGATTGTTAGTGCGGCTTATAGGATCAGGACGTGGACTATACGCAAGTTTTTAAATATTCACTACACTACTAAAGTTGCCGTAATCAAAGCCCCTGTCCTTGTCCCCACTCCCCATGTCCACACTCCCCATGTCCACACTCTCCATGTCCACACTCCCCATGTCCACACTCCATGTCCCCACTCCCCATGTCCCCACTCCCCATGTCCACACTCCCCATGTCCACACTCCCCATGTCCACACTCCCCATGTCCACACTCCATGTCCCCACTCCCCATGTCCACACTCCCCATGTCCACACTCCCCATGTCCACACTCCCCATGTCCACACTCCCCATGTCCACACTCCATGTCCCCACTCCCCATGTCCACACTCCCCATGTCCACACTCTCCATGTCCACACTCCCCATGTCCACACTCCCCATGTCCACACTCCATGTCCCCACTCCCCATGTCCCCACTCCCCATGTCCACACTCCCCATGTCCACACTCCCCATGTCCACACTCCCCATGTCCACACTCCCCATGTCCCCACTCCCCATGTCCACACTCCCCATGTCCCCACTCCCCATGTCCACACTCCATGTCCCCACTCCCCATGTCCACACTCCCCATGTCCACACTCCCCATGTCCACATTCCCCATGTCCACACTCCCCATGTCCACACTCTCCATGTCCACACTCCCCATGTCGCGACACCCTATGTCCCCATACCTTATGACCTCATGTCCCATGCCCCCCATACCCCGTGCCCTATACATTGCACCCCATGTCCCTCTGTCATCCACTTGGTTACAGCTTGATAGCTGCACCACAGACCACCCTCATGTCTGATAGCTTGCTGCCTCTGAGTCTCTTTCAGTCATCTAGAGTGGATGGGGTACACACATGTTATAACATTGAGTCAATGGGAGTGACAGGGATAGTGATACTAGCAGCATCAGCGTCCAGCATGTAGAGACTCCATGCTGAGCCTGCCTACATTCTCAGTAAAAGCCACTTGAAGAATGCCTCCTCTTTTTCACTGCCTCTATTGAGTTATGTCGCACATCAAGACGCCAGATGCAGTGGCCGCTAGACACTTTTTTAACCCGTTAAGGTCTGCATAGTGCTTCAATGCAGTATGCTTTTTTATTGTCATGATGCATAAATGAAGCCCTTGGGGGCAACTCGCCAGGCTTGGATTCAGACACTATGGGTTTATACTCTCCTGAAGTGTCAACATGATGCACCAATGCAGTGCCGGTAAATCGCCAGCGCTGCATCATGACGACAAATGTTGCATTAAGGCATCATATCGTCCTTAAAGGGTTAACTCAAAGGTAGATTCGAGATCAGCGACACTTGGCATTTTAAAAAGCAAGGCGAGAAAAGGCTCCCTCGACTCCCATCCCAGCACCACCCACTCTTTTAGTCGCAGCGAGCAGCCATCGTCTGAACTAGTGCAAGACAATCAAAGAACCCGCAGTGCAAAAGGCAGACCGACTGTTCCTGTCGGTGAAGAAATAGAAATAAACAGACGCGTTAAAAAAACGATGAGTCTGACACATCGTCGCATGCCGATGTGGCCATATTTAGTGAAGGTAGACCACATGATGGAACAACGAGCGAGGTAGAGCAGCGGAAGGGTGGGGCCGGATGGGTCGGGAAGCGCCATGAGACGCAACACCAAACGGTGACAAGGCAACCAGAAATGCCACTTTTCCTGCTTTTTTTTTATGGAATCCCTACTTTTTTGCTGAAATTTCGCTATTGAAAAATTGTATGAAATTACTACAGAAAATTGATGAAAATCTTAACATATCCTATTTTTTGTCGACAATGGAGTGACATCAATGAATTGGTAACAAAGAAAGGAGTGAGATTCTGCGTTTGTATCGCGGGAGACAGATCGGTCAAGTTTTCTGGCACATTCTTCGTCCCTATTACAGTCCGCTTTAAATAGAGAGACACCTGTAAGGTCTAAGGTCAATTACTGGTTGAAGCTAATTATTCTGGAGAGCTAATGATAGTACCTCCAGTAAATGGGAGAAACTGCCTCACATCATCTTATGCTATTAGACAGAAAATACTTTTGCTTTTATTCATTGGGTAAAACCAACATTGAATTATGTCAAAGGGAAAACGTAGATATGAGTCGTTAACATGTACTGTTGCATTTAGAATGAAATAGGCTGTTTTGATTTTGATTACGTGTTGAGGGAGCGTAAGCGAGTAAATTGATTTAGTTAGCGTAATATGTTGGTTAGGTATGTAGGCTACTCGTGGAAGGGTCCGACTCCTAATCGTGGACACATTGTCCTCTTAACCCTTTAAGGGCCACATAGTACTTTAATCTGCGATGTCCTTTGCCCTGGCGAGTAACTCGCCAGTGCTACATTCAAGCGTCATGGTAACCCTATGGGATTGATACACTCCCGAAGGGTTGGCATGTCAGATGCATCAATGCAGTACTGCGAGTTACTCGCATTATGATAATAAATTTTGCTCTAAGGCAGCATGCCGTCCTTAAAGGGTGCAGCAGCTGACGCTCGGGCCGATCATTAATTAGTTCGTTTTGTCGGCTGACATTTTGCTGCAGGTTTGTAAATACTACTGCGCCGCTCGCAGGTTTTGAGGGGACGGGCCGGCGATACCTCTGGGCCGGGGGAATAAAGTTTTTGAGCTTTAATACCGTAATCTTTTACCAATACTACCAAATTGTACTAGCACTGTATGGTCTATGGCCTCTCATATCATTAAAATCAAATTTCAGTCCACCGAAAGAAATTAGTTGCTTCTTTTAATGACTTGTAATAGCCAGAAATATATTAAAAGATTGAGCCATTTTCGTTGTAAACAAGATATTTTAAAGACTTCCATTAAGACAAAAAGGAGGGAAATGTTTTCTTATTGAGTTTATCAATTTCGTGTTTTACCTAACATTTTAGCTCCCTATACTGTATGTGGGGTACATATGTGGGGTACATTTTATGTATAATACAGATGGATCTATAGCCCTAATACTCGTAATCAGCTAATGCTAGAGTGTTCAATTAAAAATCAAAGTAACGCTAAACCCCTTCACTGTTTCAGTAGACTCCCAGGTTGAAAATGAAACTAATGCTAGACAGGTGTGTTCACAAATCAGTCAACTGTAAATGCTACTTGAAACAGAAAGTGTGTGTGTGTGGGGGGGTCTGTACCACATCAAGGAGAAGGTTATCTCAGAAAAAAACAGAAACAAGAGAGAAGTATACACAGCACCTTGCAAGATATGAGACATTGAAGGTTTCATTTTATACTAGGTAGGAAGCTCAACGCAGATAGGAGCGTCTTTTAATTTTAAAATAAGGCTACCAATACCTATACCCAAACCATAGAAGATCTCTGCTCTAGGTTCTTCATTTGAACATTTCAAGTTGTATTCTCCGAGATTGATCATGCTCTTCCCTGTATTAAATCAATAGGAAACAATTTGTTTTCGATGTAACGTATAACAGAAGGGAAAACATCAGTACCGGTAATAAAAGCTGATGACGTTTCATCAAAAAAAAGAAAGTATTAGCGTTGTTGTGAAACAATCACAGTGACCGGTCAGAAGGGTATTCAGTTTAGATAACGTAGCTATGCTGTAGATAACTATAGCTAAGTTAGACTACCGTAAATAATCGCCCATGTGGCTTATACTTATAGGATTTACCCAAAGTCTACGTCCCGCTTTATATACGAGGGTTTCTGCTAGAGTACAGAAGTAAAGTAGCAAGTTTTAGAACCGCATTGTGGCTTTTAAGATTGTCCCAAAGTCTAGGTGCGGCTTATACCGAGGGTTAGACTTTTACAAAATGTACGGTACAGAGGAGACTGAATGGTTGTGAAGCGGTGTGTAATTTATATAAGGTCTTTTATGTATACATGTACAGAGTGTTTTAGTGTACAGAGTGTTTTGTCCATCAAAGTCCACAATGATAATGACAGGGAGTGAATTATGGCACTACATAGAGGTTTAAATGCCGTCGTGTCTAAGTGTTGGGCCTTAGATGTGATCTGCGTGACTAGGATAAATACTGGTACTCAGAAGCACTGGGCTATCGTAAATTTCCGCGTATAACCCGCGGGTTATACGCGAACCAAACTTCCAGTGCGGGTTATATAATATTTCCAAAGTCTAGGTGCGGGTAATATGAGGGTTTTGTAAGTATACTACAGTACTAAAACTGCGATTTTCAAACCCCAGGTGCGGGTTATAAGTTTCTGCCAAAGTCGAGGTGCGGGTTATACGCGAGTTGCGGGTTATACGCGGGAATTTACGGTAATTGTAGAGGGCTTGAAGAACATTGGATAAAAAAGATCTGGAAAATATAGAGTGGGTTTCAATATTTTGAAACCCGAAATATCCATCGCCAGTGTATCCCATAATGAATTATGGCTACCGCGGACAATTCAACGCCATGCTCTTTTAATAGGTCAGTCCCAAAACCTGAATAAAAAAGAGACTGCCTCATTGGTGAGGTGATTAAATCCACTAAATCAGCTTGCCAATTTTAGTCAGGCTACTTCTTCCTTTTCATTAAAGTGATATTTACTAATTTTTTCGCTTGCGTGAAGCTATTAAGCGAGAAAACTATTAATGTCATAAGATTTGTGTGTGACGTACGGTAGCGACTGTTGTGATATGATGTGTTTTGTATTACAGTAATACTTGGTAAATCCCGGAATGACCTTAGTGTATTGTTTGTTGTATGTAATGATCGGTTAAATTATAAAAGAAGAAAAAATCCTCCCCATCTACTGAAAATTATCCCATCTTCCGAAAATTCCCACCTATAGCAGCGCATAACTGTGTATAACTGTGTATAAATATTACCTAGAAAACTATATAACCTACACCTGGGGTCTAGAAATGTAAATTCCCGCTTACTACCCGCCGGTTTAGCTGTCATTTAATACCAGACATGCCTATATCAGGTGCGGGTTATACGAGGGTTTTGATCACTATAAAACAGTACTAAAATATAATTTTTCAGTTCCAGAAACGGGTTATAGGATTCTTATAAGCTTGGGTGCGGGTTATACGTGAAATGCGGGTAATACGCCAGAATTTATGCTGCATCATAATAACAAGAGCATAGTGCATTAAAGTATTATACAACCCTTAAAGGGTTACAACACTGGAATAAATATTTTTAACGCATTCTCTCTCTCTCCTCCCCAGGTCCATAGTCCCGTGGAAGACGTTCCGCCAAACACTAAACGAGGCCCACTCCATCAGCTCACCGCTGGAAGCCATGGCCCTGAAATCCACCATCGACCTCACGTGTAACGACTACATCTCGTGTTTCGAGTTCGATGTCTTCACAAGGTAAGGTGTTAATGCTTTAAGGGTAGCATAGTGTTCTAACCCTTTAAGGCTGGTATGATGCCTTAATGCATCATGTCCTTGGTTGTAATGATGCTTGATTGCAGCCCTGGCGAGTAACTCGCCAGTGCTGCATTCAAGCATCATGCCAACCCTATGGGTTGAGTTACTCTCAAAGGGTCGGAATGATGCACCAATGCAGCACCGGCGAGTTACTCACCGGGGGGCTACATTGGTGCATCATGACGACAAATGTCATCTTTTAGCGACGTCCGTCCTTAAAGGGTGGGCTATGGCTGTAGCATACTTATAAAAACTATTGAATAAGCCACATCCTATTTAGGCATATTAAAGCTGGTTCTATTTTGAGTAGAAGCAGTGATTTACATGGAAAACTTTACAGTGTATTCATTTTAAGGTTAAAATCTCAAAAATAAATGCCACTAAAAATGGGATCGGTCCTGAAATGGCAATTACATTGAACACAGTATGCGTCATATCTGTTGTATTAGAAGAGTGTTAGTCGGTTGTAACCTTTTGCAACAACCTTAGTGTGTGCTTAATGTTAATACTAGTGTAAATGACAATTGAACTTGACTATTACCAACACTTTCTCCATTTTCCTTTTCCCCGCAGGTTATTCCAGCCGTGGTGTAATTTGTTACGGAACTGGAACGTGCTCGCCGTAACGCATCCCGGCTATGTAGCTTTCCTCACCTATGACGAAGTAAAGGCTCGGTTACAGAAATACATCAACAAACCCGGAAGGTGAGGTCACGTCGTTGTCTTCCCTTGGTTACTCTTAGGGTTCTTTATAACATGAAGACACTATCTATTGAGAAAATACTGTTACCATTACAGAGCAACATCATTTATGATAAGGTCTATTTTAGACCATACACTGATTTTATCTTCATTAAAATTACGAATCTGATTCAACCAATTTAAGCTCACTGATATGCAAAGAGAGCAGTAAAATTCAAATAGAACTCAATAGAAATTTCTCACAATATCAGCAAGAAATATATTTTACTGTTTTGAAAATAAATAAAAAACTGTTTTTATTTAGATTGAATTAAAAAAGAAGGGAAGATGGCATGTTTTATGCTCTGTTTGTAGCTACGTATTCCGGCTCAGTTGTACACGGTTAGGACAGTGGGCGATTGGATATGTAACGGGAGACCGGCAAATCCTTCAAACGATACCGCAAAACAAGTCTTTGTGCCAAGCCCTGCTAGACGGACAACGAGAGGGATTGTAAGTCAAGCCACATAGTGCCAGGCTCGGTCTTGTGGTTTTATCATTTAAAAAAATAATTAGAAGGTTATAAGTAGGCTGTTATGATTGTACTACTGGGGTATTGATATAAACCCTTATTAAAAGTATCTAGCTTAATTCAAATTTATGTCGAAATAGTGGTTCCCATTTTGCAAAGTATTAAAAAAGCTCCAGGCATTGTATGAATCAAGTCTAAATGTTTCTAGTCTACAGAATAGTATGATGGTAGGATAGTCTACACAATAGTATAATGGTAGGGTAGTCTACACACTAGTATAATGGTAGGGTAGTCTACACACTAGGTTGATGGTAGGATGACTAATGTATACAGTAGACCGTCACAGAGTAGTAATGGCCCCCGCCCTATGGCCAGTGTAGCACCAACCCCCATTGGATGAGGCTAATTTGGTGATTATTTGTATTACCGCCAACCCTGGCTACCTTTCCGGTCACTGGCAGAAAAAATGGGGCCCTTACTAAATTAGGGTGAATGGGTAGTGAGGGTAACTAGATGGGAACATTGCAGCCCAATCGATAGCTGAAAATAACTGATGGTCTTCGATATACATGTGTAGTATTCAATTCATGTCTAAGGTCCTTTCCCACTTTTGACCTCCAATAAAAGGAAAAGCTACATTGCCAATATACCAGAAAGCCAGAAGATGTCGCAAAGATTAGAAGTATTGCACTCATTGGATATTTTGGGCGTATTATTATTGAGTATCAATCTAGAAGTTATTGGGCGTTAAGTCGATGTGTTTGTGTTTATTAAATAGTGGGGTTATCGGGCATTTATTCAGTGTTTGTGGGCATAAATTAGTGGGATTATTGGGTGTTTATTCAGTGGGTTAGCATTTATCATGGGTTTATTGGGTAGGTTAGTGGGTGTTAATCGGGTCATCAAGCGTTTATTTGGTGGGTTAGCATTTAAAGCTGCAATTATTAGTGGGGTTATGAGACGTTAATCCGATTAAGTTATTAGGCGTAAATTAGCCGGGTTATCGGGTGTTAATTCGGTGTGTTTGTGGGTGTTTGTTAGTTGGGCGTTAGTTAGTTGGGAATTAATGGGCGTTAGTTGGTGGGTTAGCATTTATTTGGCATTAATTCAGTGTGTTTGTGGGCGTTTGTTAGTTCAGTGTTATTTAGTCGGGCGTTATTTAGTTGGTAATCAATGGGCGTTAATTCGGTGGGTTAGCATTTATCGCACCTTAATTCGGTGTGTTTGAGGGCGTTCCTTAGTCGAGCGTTATTTAGTCTGGCGTCATTTAGTCGGGCGTTACTTAGTCGGGCGTTATTTAGTTGGTAATTAAGGGGCGTTAATTCGGGGGGTTAGCATTTAACGCACATTAATTCGGTGTGTTTGTGGGCGTTTGTTAGTTGGGCGTTATATAGAGTCGGTAATTAATGGGCATTAATTCGGTGGGTTAGCATTTAAAGCTTCTATTGTTGACCCTGTGTGCCCTCTGGCAGCTACCTGTACCCCGACGGACGCAACATTAACCCCGACCTCGGGTTCCTCGTCACGGACTTCCCGGAGGACCACATCAAGGTCAGTCGTGTACGCTCATCTTAAGTATTACTGTCTTACTTTCAAGCTTTTATCCTTTAATCAATTAATGCATGCATAGCTGTACAGGGTTCCCACTGGTCAGTTTTTTTTTTCAATGAGTTTTTATCAATTTGATCTTACTTTGGTGAAAATGGTGAATTATTTTATTTTTGGACATTTTTAAAGAAAAAATGGGTTATTTTTTTATTTTGAGTGAAAGTGAAAATCAGTCATGGGTAAATATGGACACTTATCAAAAGTCACTTTTATTGGCGGTTAGAGCTATTTGGTGATCAACATGAGTACAAGACACTCGGAAGTAATAGTAGTATAGATAAGGTACAGCGAAAGAAGCATTACTGGTGTTACTTAAAAAGTACTTTATTTTCTGGTAAGTTTGAGCTCTTGTCATTTAAAAAAGTATCAAAAAAGTTTTTTTTAAATTTGATACGGGAGTCGAGTGGGAACCCTGTAGGAATCACTCTTTATCATTCTCACGCCACGTCTCTTATCATAGATGGTAGAATTTGTGTTAAATATATATATTCTCATTTGCCAATCCACCTGTGTTTAGATTTTCTTTTAATAGAAAAAAGTAGAGGAAAATATTATCTTAATCTACAAGAATTTCCCAAAAAATACTGTTGTAAGTATAGCCCACGACTAGAGTGTAATCAAAACAATTTCGAAATGATATTTCAATGAAAAAGAATTCCTCCCTGTGTAAATAATGTAGTAAAAAAAAGTAGATAACTCTTTATAAAATCCAATTTTTATAGCTGTTATGTATGAGCATGCATCAGGGTCACTCACAGGTGGTAGCATGTGTTGTAAGGTGAATAAAATTATGCAAAAAGATATAGTACGGTAATTTAGTTTATATTGTCTTCACTAATTATCTTCAGTTCCTCGTCGGAAATTTAATATGAAATAAATATAAATTGATATAAGATATACCATTATAGTCTGTCAAAAACTAAATATCTCCGTAGCATCTATGACAAATAAAATGTAATTACTTCTGTTATTACCTTTTACAGATCATTTTTACTTAAAAGAATAGAGCACAAATAAGATCTAGAACATCAGTATTCATATTATCATATGCTCATTGACCCTTTAAGGGCTGCATATGGCCTTAATTTGTTATTACCTTGGTCATAACACATTAAAGCACTATGCGACACAACATAAATGCAGCCCTGGCGTGTCTACCGTCCAGGGCTGCATTCATGCATCATTTGGACCAAAATCAAACACATTATCCATTAAGGATGGATGTCGCCAAAAGATGACATTTGTTGTCATGATGCACTAATGCACCTCAGGTGAATAACTCAGCGGTGCTGCATTGGTGTATTATGCTGACCCTCCGGGAGTGTCTTAACCCGGTAGAGTCTGCATGATGCTTGAATGCAGCACTGGCAACTTACTCGCCAGGGCTGCATTCATGCATCATGCCAACCAAGGCCATGATGCATTAAGGTATCATACCGGCCTTGAAGTTTTAAAGCCCTACGCAACCCCGGAGGCACAGTTTTTAACGCGTGTTATTTTCCCTTTACAGGTGACACAGGAGCAGTATGAGCTGTACTGTGAGATGGGCTCCACCTTCCAGCTGTGTAAGATCTGTGCAGAAAACGACAAGGACATCCGCATCGAGCCGTGTGGACATCTCCTCTGTACCCCCTGCCTCACCTCCTGGCAGGTATGTGCACTTTTACAATAAGGCCACACTTTTTTTGGGTTCTTTGGGTTACGGGCCCACCAGTCTCGGACTCCCAGCCCAATACTAAAGCATGGGCTGGGAGCAGGGCTGCATTTCACTTTTGCGCCAGTTTGGTGGCGCAAATCAGTGTGTAGTGGCAATACACATCCAACTACAAATAGATTCTTATCTTGATCAAAAGGGCTAATTAAAATATGTGTATTAGGCGCTATGCTAGGCTGCTCCCAGGCTATCCACCTTGTAGGATAGACGCTGGCCGAGGCTGCGGGCCCACCGCACTACCATGAAAACCCCTGCATGGAAAATAAGATTGTGAATCTTGGTTTAAATTGCTGTACCGTATTTGACGTTATAAGCGCCCTGGGGCATTTTAGACTAGAACAAAGGTTTAAATTCCCCGATTTTGGAGACAAATCTTAAGTACTTAAAACGCCATAAAAATTACATATTAAGCGTCCGTGACCCAAAGAATGAAAAAAGTGTGGCCTAATATGCAAATTCCCCCAGTTTGGTCTGTGTCGAGCATCGGCTATAGCTGTCGTTTACCAACCAGACATTAAATTTCTCAAAAAAGCAATTAAACATTACCGCATTCTGCACTTTACAGCGCAGCCGCTGTACTCGGAGATCTATTACCATTAGACAAGCGGTAACTATCGACCAAACCATAGATGCTCCCTGCCATTGTTCTATGTTTGTTTCAAATTCAATGTTGATGTTCACTGTTAATTGCGTATTCAAGTATTTCCGAGTTCCATACAATGCATGCACTGTCCATGGTCTAAGGTCGTTGCTGTTAAAACTTTTTCAGGAGAGAAGATTTAGTGGTGTTCTAAAATTGTAATATTTGTTATTTCTATTGGAAATGCTCCCAAGAAGTGTGAGTGATAAGGGAGTGATCATTTTTTAACAATGGGGGGGGGGGGGGGCTTGTGGATTTCCGTCAAATTTTTTTCATGGTCCCCGTCCTAGGGGGATCAAATTTTTTTCATTCCCAACCCCGGTTGGGTCGAAATTGAGCGCGGCCTACCCCTTTCAGCTAGTAATGCGCTGCTGGCTTTTTCACTAAAAAAAAGGTGAAATTTCTTTTATCCCCCAAATCCACCAACCTGTTGTTTAAAAAAGTGACCACTCCTGAATTTGATGCATCGAGTATGGTACATGTATTCCTAAATATGTACCTAATAACATTATGCTTATTAATAGAATTAGTGGACAGAACTCAACTTTTAGTATGCTTCATTGTGCAGGATTCAGACGGACAGGGATGCCCGTTCTGTCGAGCAGAAATCAAGGGCACGGAACAAGTTGTCGTTGATCCGTTTGACCCTAAGTCGACGATGCGTGTGATCGGTAACAGTAATCGGTCGTCACCCACTGGCGGGTCCAGTCATAGCAACATTATGGACTATGATGATGAAGATGCATTCGAGGTGAGAATTCCCTTTGATTTTTGTAATGAAACAGGATTATTTTCATTAACTCGAGGATCGAGTTTTTTTGAATCTTTAATGGATATATTTTATATCTCATGTCATCAAATTGGAGGATTTCATGTTATATGGACATAATTAAAAATCCGACAATAATTTTTTTTACAGATCGGCATTTTATCATCCTTGCTCTATGAAAGGGTAGGAGTGCGGGTGCGCACAGTTGTACTTAAATGTGATGTTCTCCAAAAGTGTCATTTTACTCTTTGTTAATTCTTGACGGAGACCGACAACTTTCAGCTGTCTCTGCTACAGTGTTGATTGGACCGCGGTGTTCCGATACTGTAACTCAGCTGAAACGATGTACGAATGCAATATTATTTTGCATTCCTTCCTCACATATAGTGTAGACATGAAAGAGTTTCAGCAAAGCTGAATACAATTAGATAGAGCTCAGACAGTTAACTATTTCTAGTTTTCCTCCTATGAAGTTTTTCAGACGTTTAGTACTACATTGATTAGTATGGTAGGGTTAATTCAATGTAATAGTTTTATTTCTTGTAGATATTCTAAAACCTGAAATCTATAATTGTCTTATTTTATTACAATTTGAATATACTTTGAATAGGAGGTGACCAAGTTTTATGTAATGGAAACATTACACATACTATCATACTATTGTAGATATCACCTTTTTTCTTGACCGTTAATGTTAGGCCTTGAGCGAGAATAAATAAATAATTTTGAAAAATAGGCTTTTAATTCATTTTGTTTGTGTGACCAAAAATAGCATTGTGAAAGTTATCCTTAGCTCATATAATTGGATTTTACCTTAAGTTCCCTTGCATAACCCGTATCTCGCATATAACCTTCAAACCCACACTTTGGAAGAACCATATAACCTGCACTGGGGCTGTAAAAATCTCAATTTCTGTGCTTCTTAACACCCTTTTATTATAATCTGCACTCAGATTTCTCGCTGGAATTTACAGGATATATAAGATGATCACCTAAGAATAAAAATATTGCATATATTGAATAATAAAGGGTAAACATCTAAATTTTTCAGGAACCCTCGCAATGGTTACCGACCTCGAATAACCTCCTGTCATTAGCGCACTCTAGTCGGAACGAGCAGGTAAGTGATTTATTGTTAGCCTAGTGAAAAGTTTCCCAAGAAGTTAAATAAATGGGATAACGCTGAGATATACATCTATGGAAATGCGAGTAAAATTTATTTTATAAATTTGAACGCTTCCTGTATATTAACTACACACAGTAAAGGAAAATATCAATCACAAATAAAATTGAAAATAGAATAGATAAAGAAAGTACCTTGTAACGAAAATTGCCCTTTGAAAAAGTACGCTCGAAAAGTCAGAGAGGAAAGTTTGAATATCAGAAAAGTCATGTTTTTTACGTTCTTTTTGCAGCCGAGACACTCCCCAGTGAGCGGGTCTCCGAGGATGTCTCCGAGCGTGAGTCGGAGGGAAGTGCCGCCCCCGGTACCGCCCCGCAAGTTGTCTCCTGTCTCCTCTCCACACGTGTCACCCCGGGTATCACCGCGGGCACCCAGGTACACACTCAAACCAACCTTACTCACTATTATAAGCACACAATGCACTAACATTTATGGACAGCATAGTGTTTTGGTACCGTAAAACCTCGCGTATAAGCCGCGGCTAGTACGCGAATCAGATCAGCAGTGCGGCTTATAGGATCGGCCCAGGGTCGGGATGCGGCTTATACGCGAGTTTTTGCCACTATGGTTAGGACCATATAAATAACAGTACGGCTCCCATGATGCAGTTCACCCGAGGCGATTTTGTTGGGTCCTGGTCGGTGGCTACGTTCCCGCCCGCCGCCATGTTGTTACAACTTTCTTCCCACGGCTCACCCCAAGGCACCAAATAGTCCCAAATAGTCACCTGCAGCGAAGCTGCTGGTACAGTACTAAAATCGGCACATTCAGATGGCTAGTGTGGCTTATAGGATCGGCCTGAAGTCGGGGTGCGGCTTATACGCGAGTTAGGCTTGTACGCGAGGTTTTACGGTATATGTTATGCCCTTAGTGATGTATTCATGATGTATCATTCTAATAAAGGGCGGAATGCATTTATGCACTATGCAGCCCTTAAAGGCTTAATATCTAAACCATAGAATTACAGATTAGAAATAATTATGATGAAATGTATGCCACATGTTCAAAGACCTTTTGAGTTGTATTAAGAAAATGTCGTGCTGCATGTGGATATGAGATAATTTAGGGCCAACTGAGTTGCAAAAAAAAATGGAATAAGAAAAATAAAAAGAGTTCTTACCTATACAGCCTATAATTATACAGGACCAAAAACCTCATTTCGATTAGCAATCAAAATCTAAAAATACTAAAACTGAAAAATATTCCCTAAAATCCAAAGTCCGCGCTTGCTCTATATTGAAGAATGAAACTTTGACCAAATAAAATGTGTTTAAGATTCTAAAAATAAAATTGATAAGATAAATAAATAAGTAAACCTTTTGTGTGTTGCAGACGACAGCTGCCACCGACGCCCCATTCAGAGGACGAGGAGGACGACGTAGACGGAGCCCCGGTCATACCTGAACGTACGTGTAGTCGACAAACCTCTCGTGATAACTCTATAGACCTTCCCGACTCCATAGGTAAGTTAGGCTTCGCTAAGCTTCTACTCAACGCCTACTCAGCAGCACCGGCCTGCGCCACGCATGCAGGGCACGGGAACGAGTGCCATGTTGTCCGCCGCTCCTACTGCATACCAGCCCAATCTCTCCTCTTTGACGCAAAATGACTACTTTGACACACAAAAAAAAAATCAAATTAAAAAAAAGTCAATCTATTGAAAATAAAAAAAATACTGACTTTTTTGACCGATCTGAAATGTTACCGTTTTCCAATTTTTTTTTATTAAAAGATAACTTCCTCAGCATACAGTGTCGGGTATTTCTCGTCGATTTTTTATTTCAAGATGTTTCCTTTTTAAAGTCGGTGCAACTAATGAAGTAATTAAGTCAATAGTTTCTCTGTTCTCTCAGTGCACAACTTGTCTTAAGAATGGCACAACAAACATTGCACATGCCTAATTAACAGCGCAATTCTATTCAATATGAAGGAAGACAATTAATAATAACTTAACTCTTTAAGGGCCGCGTTGTGCTGTTATGTGCTACGCTTTTTGTCGTTACGATGCATGAATGCAGCCGGGTGATTCACTTGGGCTACATTCATGAATCTTGATGTTTAAACGCAGCCACGGCGAGTTACCCGCCAGGGCTGCATTATAACGATAAAGGGCTTAATATGTTAAAGCATAATGTGGTCCTTTAAAGGTTAAGATTTCCACAAGCTAAGGACTTAACAACTCAATTTTTACTGCTGACTAAATCCATTAGAATTAACTCACAACATACAAAATAAGTATCTTGCTATAAGAGAAGTTCCAATGTCTGATATATTCTTAAGTCTAACAATTATGCTCTTCCTAGCTAGCTAGAGATTACTTGAATGATTCATATGTACATTTTGGAATACAATATACTCACTGCAATGTATTAAACCCTAAATGTTTGGTGTATTAACCGGTGACATTCTCTTCTCTATAGAGCCCAAAACAGATATCCCCAAAATCATCGTAGGTTCGTAATTTGGGCTCTCCCCGATCCTGCCCTTCTGTTTTCCTGGTGGTGCGTCCTATACACCTCTCAACTCTTCCGGCTTTCTTTGTTCTCGTTCTCGTCTTGTTTTCGATCGTGGCTACCTTCTTTTTTGTGTTAACGACTAACGCTTGGTTTCGAAACTTGGTCAGCACTTGTTCTATATATCAGAGAGCCAGTCACCCTGTACCATACTTGCTAATATTTTTTAAACAAACTCATGCGTCTACTGCTGTTCTTATCATAGAGCAGTCTGTAAATGGCCATAGTGTAGGATCTCAACTGTCGTAGTATAATGAAATGCCCACAGTATAATGCTACTTTAGCTGCTTTGACTAAAAAAAAAAGATCTGTGAAAAAAAAGGTAAAAAATAAGATTTTGTAAAAAGATGAAAAACATTTGATGAGAAATTCTTTTGTGGAGAAAACATTTCAGTGGATTTCCATTTTATTGTTTTGTGGGGGGGGGGGGGGGGGGCAGAAAAAGTAGATAACAACATTCCTTGTTTGTGTGATTAAAAAAACAACA
The DNA here is from genome assembly GCA_947462335.1 of Harmothoe impar. Taxonomy (NCBI): domain Eukaryota; kingdom Metazoa; phylum Annelida; class Polychaeta; order Phyllodocida; family Polynoidae; genus Harmothoe; species Harmothoe impar. The sequence continues at coordinate 39,369,528 of OX381717.1, read as the reverse complement.
CAATCCAACTCGGTTCTGCCTCATTGGATTATTTAACTGCCTTGTCACGTGCAGAAAGAAACATCACAGCCACTAAAACTCCTAATAATCCTGATCATGGAGATGTATTATAAATACTATTGCACATTTTTGTGTTAACATATTTATACTAGTGGGGTATTAACACCTATTAATGGTGTACATACATTTCAAACAATATTATCTTTATCATATGAAAATATAATGTACTGATTATAGTATTTAAAGCTTCTATTTTCTCATGACACCAAGAAAATTGATATATTCTATTGATAAGATAAACTAGGCAATGCACATAAATGAAAAAAAAAAGAAGAAAAAAGTGTTATCTGATATACATTTTTTCAGAACATTTTGGAGCATGTTTTCTTTTCAGGGAATCCTCTTAAAGATATCTTGTCCAACATATATTAACACATTTGCATTGGCTGATATTATGTTCTTTGTCCTTTCGACATTGGGAATCTACCTCTTTCATGAAATTATCCTCTTCACAGTTTTATCTTGTCCTCTGACCGACTTCCTTCGTCATCTATACTTTCATGTTGCTTTATTTCCAAGATGATTTCTTCTAAATGATGCAGTTTCGATTTTACCTCTCGCTAATTTGTCCTTACGCATTCCCTATTTTATCCTCCAGATAGCGCTATGTTTAAGTGTCGTCTTTTCCGATCTGAAGCTATCACAGTTTCCATCAAACTTTAGCCTCCCAGCCCCTGCTCATTGTTTCTCATAGTTTTAGTGACTTCCTTGCTGGCCTCTTCTCATGTCACTGGCTCTTTCGTATACTTCACATCTTTTATCCAATGTCCACTATCCCGCGATCACCGGTATCTATTGCCATACTGTACCCTGGCCTACCCTACAGTTCTGTCGCCTTCAGTCGGTTCACTACCCATCCACATTTGTATCCCATTAGGGTCTTAAATGGTTGTCCTTGAGTTAAAATGAGGCTGGTTCTTTATGTCTGTCTACAAATAGCTGGGACTGACCCATGGTTTTACTAGTGATAGTGAATTGTCAATGGTAGCCACTGATTCCTTGTTCTCTTGTGTTGGATAGTTTTTGACAATCCACCCATACCCCCCCCCCTGCCCCCTGTCTGTCTGTGTGACAATCCACCCCTACCTCCCCCTGCCCCCTGTACCCTCCCTTAGTCTGTGTGTGTGAGACAATCCACCCCTACCTCCCCCTGTACCCTCCCTTAGTCTGTGTGTGTGACAATCCACCCCTGCCTCCCCCTGTACCCTCCCTTAGTCTGTGTGTGTGACAATCCACCCATACCTCCCCCTGCCCCCCTGTCTTTCTGTGTGACAATCCACCCCTACCTCCCCCTGTACCCTCCCTTAGTCTGTGTGTGTGACAATCCACCCCTGCCTCCCCCTGTCCCCTCCCTTAGTCTGTGTGTGTGACAATCCACCCCTACCTCCCCCTGTACCCTCCCTTAGTCTGTGTGTGTGACAATTCACCCCTACCTCCCCCTGTACCCTCCCTTAGTCTGTGTGTGTGACAATCCACCCCTGCCTCCCCCTGTCCCCTCCCTTAGTCTGTGTGTGTGACAATCCACCCCTACCTCCCCCTGCCCCCTGTCCCCTTCCTTAGTCTCTGTGTGACAATCCACCCCTACCCCCCCTGCCCCCTGTCCCCTTCCTTAGTCTCTGTGTGACAATCCACCCCTACCTCCCCCTGCCCCCTGTCCCCTTCCTTAGTCTCTGTGTGACAATCCACCCCTACCTCCCCCTGCCCCCTGTACCCTCCCTTAGTCTCTCTCAGTCTGGGTGTGACAATCCACCCCTACCTCCCCATACCCTTCCACCCCAACCCCCTTGTACCCTTCCTATGTTTGTGAGGCTTCCACCCTCCCTTAGTCTGTTGATGTCTCTCCACCACTCTCCCCACCCACTACCCCCACCCACTACCCCCCTCCCCTCTGGTGACCCCCCTCCCCTCTGGTTACCCCCCTTCCCCCTCAGTACATCCATCGGACCATGTACATGGGTGTGTTGTGCATCCTTGCAGTCAAGCCGCCCCCGCCGCGGCGCCTGCCGGACCTCCACGACGTACCGTATGACACTCCGCCGCTGACGGGCCCGCCGCCCCACCTGGCCTCCTCCGTGTCCTCCTCAGCTAACACCTCCACCCTGACCCTCAATCAGGAGCCCGAGCCCATCTATGCCAACTCTGCCAACTCGCCCGGCGACGACGGTATGTGTGTGTGTGCGGATGATAATAACTGCCGCCCGCCTAAATCAGCACCTACCAGGGCTCTCTACACTTTACAGAGATGTCACTTTTCCTACACTTTTGGATTAAATTAAGTTAATTTCCTACAGAAAAATGACCCAAAAAAGATTTCCTACTTTTTGTCAGTGACTAAGTGGCATCTCTGACTTTGAAAAATCCAGTGATGAAAGTCTTAATAATAATTAAGTACTGGTCCCTGAATAAAGGTCCTCTATGATAATAATATTATTATAGACGTACTTTATTCAGGGACCTCAATTTTTTCAAGTGCTTTTGAGATTGGTCACTTTTATCCCTGAAAATCACACAGCAAAACCTAACACAGCTAAAATTCATTTATAGTGAGAAATTTTAGCGCTTTTTTTTTTGGTTAAAAGGCTCTAAATTCTGTCCCAACTGGAGGATTTACGATTAAAAAGTACGCCGGCAGCTCGCCGCTGTACTTACAGGGTGTGGAGAACCCTGGACTAGCATTTGGTGGTGGTAGTGGTGCACTGTAGGGGGGTCTAGCAGTTTTAACCCTTTAATGGCAGCATACTGCTTAAATATGCTATACCCTTTGTTGTCATGATGCATGCATGCAGCCCTGGCAAGTAACTTGCCAGTGCTGTATCCATGCATCATTGTGGATCAGGACTTGTTCATAAAGCGGGAATGATTCTGTATAGGGGGATAGATAGAAAATGCTTTAAAACAGATTTGTGAGAAACTAAAGTTGGGACCTGCTATGTATTCGCAAAATGTAAGTGTCTTGGCTTGTTGAAAAATACCTATAATTGTAATCAAGAATAAATAAGGTTTGTAATCTATAAGCTCGAGCATTTTACATGAGATTTCTAAAGTAAAATTGAATATATATATTAAGAAATAGGTTAAGTTATAATTTAAGTGCCAGGCCTCAAAGCATGTATTGTAGAGCATTAAGCAAATAATTTGAAAAAATGAAAAGTGTTATGATAAATACAACACTGGTTAATTTCATAAAATATCCTTTAAGTAACTAATGGTTTTGCCGACTTTGTGTACAGGCTCGTTATCGAGTGATGATGATGATGACGATGAGAGCACCGGTAGCGGTAAGACCACGTTGCATCGGGTACCGTCAGATTACGACTTTCCCCCGCCTGCCCCGACGCCCCAACAAAGGACGCCCGCGCTTGCACCGGCGCAGCAACAACGGTCCCAACCCACCCCGCCACCAATGGTACAACCCATGTCACAGCCAACGCCTCACTCCTCAAATTCATCACCATCATCGTCATCTTCTTCGTCGTCCAGTTCGTCGCTAACGACGTCGCCACCCGTCACGTCCACGTCAACGTCGCCCGCCTCGCGACACACGAACGACAACACAACACGCACACCCCCCAGGTAAGCACAGTCATTAGGCCACTCCAAAAGCCAAAATTTCTTCTCGTCACCAAGCCATATGACAAATGTTATTTCTAACTCACTGCATAACTGGACCTTAAGCTTTAATTTGTTACCAAACATGCCCATATTTTTCCATTATTTGTCAAAATTCTCTTTAGAAAAGGTAAAAATGATATCTTAAAATTATTTGGAAAATCTCATTTCTCTTATGCAAGCGGTTATGAGTTATGCGCAAGAATGACATAATGGTACATGATATTATAGTCCCTTTCAATCTAGGATTTTATATAGTTTTATGGAAAACATACTTAAAAATCGTAAATTGATTGTGCCTTACCTTGTTGCAGGACGGACGTGCTCTTCCAGGGACTCATCGTGATGCCGGGTAAGGTTGGCAATGAACACCACCGGCGAGACCAGTTACGAGAAATGCACGACTCAAATAAGGAGAACAGTGCGTCGTATATGGACGAGCTCATAGGCGAGGGCTACGAGAAAAAAGATGTGGTGCGAGCCCTGACTATTTCACAAAACAATATCCAAATGGCACGGGAAATCCTACGAGAATTTGCAACAAAGAAATAGCGGCTCCCCCCATCCTGTATCATTGGTGCGCTTTAGCTAATAACAAGGTACTGACGCAGTGGCCAGGCCACTGCACCTCCAGATTTAGTTAACCCTTTAAGGCCAGCCTCGTGCTTCAATGCACTGTAGATGTGGTTAAGACATGGTGCAGCAGTAGCGGATGGCATTAGGCGCTGTTTTACCCGCCGCCTCTCCGGGCTGAGTCTTGTGGTGCTGGAGCTACAGCAACGTTCACCCCGTCAACGACCACAATACACATGTCGACTTCTAAAGTCAACATTGCAGGGAACAAATGTATGTCATTGTCGTTGGAACATCGTCCGGTCAACTGCCGTGCGAGATCGGCCCTTGGCACGGCCATCGGAGCAGGACGGCATATGATGGGGGCTGGGGGTTCATTGACCGGTTTCCATAGTGTGGGAACGGTTCCCTGAGTGCCGCTGAGGGCCTGTCAGACAGTGCGTCGTAATGACGCGGATAGAAGCCGAATCAGCGACTGGGACTGGTGTGTGTAGATACAAGAGTACGTCTGCGGCTGCTAATATAACAAACGGCTGGGAGATAGCGGGAATGATTCCGGCAGCAGCGGTGATTAGAGCGATTTATGTCCCCGAGACGAAAGGAAAAGAGACCGAAGGAAATGACCGAACATCGGCTTAGACACCGGCCACCTTAAACGCTACAATCCTCATAACAGGTCTTATACAATGGTTAAGAAATAATAGCATCTTCTCTATACAATAAGCCAATCAGTCCAAGGTCTCATTCAATATATATATAAGAATATATATATATATATATAAATATATAAACAGTCCTATATCTGTAATATACAAAGGAGTCATTGGTCATATTCATGGGTGATTCTTCATGTTATTTTGGCAACTTTCAAAGTATGGAAAACACAAGGTGAAAGATATGTACACTAATTTAAGGTTTATAGGGAATTTTCAATTTGTTTATCCATATTAAGTTTCATGTGTACAGGTCTTGGAAGAAATTAACCCTGATGGGTATAATACAGAAGCAAGGGGGTTTATTCACAACACTTGGTTCCAGTCTCCCCCTTTCCAGGAAAATGGAACCGTCCATATGAGGGATTGGGAAGAGTCCATTTGTTAAAAAAAGGGTATGTGTGTGTGAAAACTACTTTTATACTTTGTACAGGGTTTACAATTTCTTCTATGCACCCGTCATTTTTACTATTGCGTACCGTTTTAAGTGTCAAAGTTCTGCTGCCATCTTATTGTCCTTCGTTGTATCGGGTCGCAGAATTGTAGAACCGGGGGCTCAGTCACTTATTCACATAAAAAAATTAGACATATATTTTTACACTCATCATAGATTTATATAAGATTTGCCGATTTCTGATGTTTTGGGTAGCTTTGCTCTGGTATTTGTCAATACGGTATTCATCTGATATTTATAGGTTATGAAATAATATTAAATGATTCAGTTTATATAAATGTATTTTAATACCACTTTAATATTAATAACTGGTTCGGCACTTAACCCTTCAAGGACGGCATGGTGTATGAATTTATCATGACAACAAAATCACTTTAACGTACTATGCTGCCCTTAAAGGGTCAAATATGGAAACGATAAAAATGGAATATGACCATCAGCGATTTAAAATTCAACCGACCAGTCCATCGCACACATCACGTCTCAAATTAAATTACAATTTCCCCCAAAGATTATGTTATAAGTTGATGATATATTTACCCTCATACAAAAGAGTCCATAGAAAATAGACAAAGCTAGATTTCTTCTGGAGATTTGCATACTATGATTTGATTATTCGTGGGTATGATTTGGACTTACCATTTATTATCCGCTGTGCTTATGATACGATGGAAGTTACTTTACTGCCATCGGAGTCCGTGCATCCAAGCTCTTCTTGATATGTTGACTATTAACATAAGAAACAAACGCGGACTGATATCGGCAGTATTCAAGCTGTCATTTTGTATAATTTATGCTTTGCCGTTTTGTTGTAAGCGCATTCCCATAGCTGAATACGGGTTAGCCCTAAGTTTGTTCTAACGTGTAACAATTAACACGTAACCTAAAGAGTACAGTTGTACGTATGTGTAGTAATATATTACCCCTAACAGCATTATATTCACAATCATGTGTAGATTTTTTCTCTTTTTTTTTTTTTTTAAGTTGGGGGTTGGGGGATAGGATAGAATATAAAAAAATGACCAAGTTTAACCTGGAAAATATGTATCTGATGAAATTAATATATAATTCGCATACTAGCTCGACTCCTACAGATACCACTATGTCTTTTACTTTGTTCGTTCAAATGACTTTCGCATTTAATTCTTTTCCATTGTAATTTATCTATGATATTGGAATGTTGAATTTGAACTGTGAGCCCGAGGGCCAGGAATCAGTATTTTTAGACTATGTGCCTAATGTCACAAATGTAGACCGCTCTTGTGCATTTTAGTTATTTCTGGGAAAGGGGAAAGGTTGGGTATACTAACGACTAAAAACAAAATAGAAGTTACAAAAAATTCTTAAAATCAAGATTCCGTATTGTATATTATCAGGTTCAATCATTGTCTTTTTCCAACCATCAAAATTACATAAGTAATGTAATATAATATTAAAATAGTTGACGTTTTAGTCAACCATTCTTTTTATTCTATCTGCCTTGGACCCTCAGGGTGGGGAAAGTGGTGACTATTTTTTTTCCTCGCGGAATAAATATAAAGTATGGAATCTTATTATCCGGTGTTCATGCAAAAACTAATTAGAAGAGTATAGGGTATGTATAAATTGTAAATTGCATATTATCAATATCACTGGTAATCTGACTGCCTTTATGTATATGGAAACTGTTGAGATGTCTTATGATAAGGAAATACCAGGTCATGGAGAACTGTTATTATTTATAGAACAGTTTACTTTTGCACGGTGTACTTCGTATAGTAGAGCGCGATCAAGGAAGGAAAATAATCGCCGGAAGATGCATCGTCGAATATTTCAGAGCTGGTCTAAGATATGTCGTGAATGAAAGTGGGGTGCTAGGTTTAAGATGACACATTTTAATATAATAATAACACAAAGATTATGATCCAAGTATGGAAGGCATTGGTAGGCCATTTGAATTCAGTTCCTAATGTATTATGATAGGAGATACATTTATTATATACCCATGGTCATAGAGCAGGAATGCTTCTGTTGAAGAGGAATGAAGGGGAACAGAAGTGTTCACCTAGTAATCTTATGTTAGTGTATTGATGAAATGTCCCCAGAAATAGAGAGGTAGAGAGTGACAGAGCAAGAAGGGGAGCCCAGTAGTGATATGATAAAAACAGACTGGACTTCTTTTATTATTTTATTTCTAGCTACAAATAGTGCACTTAGTTGATTATTATTTAAGTTCCTGATTGCAGTTTCTGTGATGATTTTTTTCTTTCTGTGTATATGATATGATATAGGTAAAGGATAAAGATGTTTGCATTTTTTCATTTCTTGAGTAGAATGGCAGTGGACAGTTATGGTGCTTTAACACTGCTAACTCTGAGCCTTTTAACCCTTTAAGGGCAGCATGATGCCGCAAGGTTTCGTGTTCAACTCATGCAGGGCTAACGAGTAATTCGCTAGCGTTGTATTGACGCATCATTGCAACCCTTTAGGAGTGTATCAACCCTGTAGGGAAGGCATGATGCTTTAATGCTGCACTGGCGAGTAGCTCAACCCATAAAGGGTTAGCAGGCAATATAACAGCTGATTCTTCATAAGCACAGAGAAAGATGCATTGTATCATAGATTTTTAATGGTTTTGTGTGGTGAGATGGGATTTTTTCCCATTGATGAGTATTAGGTGATCTGGACAGATATCCTTGGTGTTAAACCCTTTAAGGACAGCATAATGCATTAATGTATCATGCTCTTTATTGTCATAATGCATGAATGCAGCCCTGGCGAGTAACTCACCAGCGGTGTATTCATGGGTTTGATACATGCCCGAAGGTTCAGCTTGATGCAACAATGCAGCACTCGTGAGTTACTTGCCAGGGCTACATCTGTGCATCATGATGACAAATGTCACTTTTTAGCAACATGCCGTCCTTAAAGGGTTAAGTTGCCATGCAGGAAAACTAGAATGGAGTGGCCAACCGAGAGGCCTTGTATTGACTCGCGTTAACATTTTCAGTGCGTGTATCATGCAAGAAGTGTTTGCATGGCAAATATCAGGTAGAAATTAAAGGGTCCTTTTTACATGCGATGATAAGTTGCCTTTGTGTTTCGGTATAATCACTCGATACATTGAAAATTCAGACGAAGAATTACAATTCGAGTGTTGATATTGAAGACGAGATAATTTTTTTATCCGATACAATCCTATGTAATTATGGAAATATCCTCTATTTTTCTTTCCAATTGTAAGTAAGTTTATGTGAATACTTTATCATCTTTTGGAAGATAAGGTGTATCTGGACTGGCATTGCAGCAAATAGTGGCTGCCTTCTGTACATGCAGCTTGTAAATTGATGACTGACCAATTACCTGGTTGTAAATTAACCCAGCTAGAGTGTGAATGGGGTGTGTTTGCCGCGGACGAAGAAATATATGTGGGGAAAGTAAAGAATACCAGGAATGGTGCTTGGGTTAGGGCTATTACTATACCTAGTGGTAAAAATGTATCCGTACAAATAATAATAAGGCTTCCTGAGAATTTTGTATCATAGGTGGAATTCTACGAATGTGAATCTCTGTATAAAAAAATCTGTAGCGAAGAGTTCTCTCTGAACATGAACACTAATACGACTTTTTGTAATGTAAGTACTGTACAGTCATCCAAGCTTGCAAAAGGGCGCATTTTTTGTGCAACTACTACAAACTTGAAGTGCGAAAGCGTGTCTCGATTTCTAACATTCACGATGCTATTTCGTTCAATTTGATACACACGGTCCATATTTTAAGTACCCTTTTTCTTTCAAATCTACTGCGAGTAAGTATGATATAGCCACCCAGAATTTCCTGTGCTAGATTATCCTTGTTTAAGATATTGGTTGCTAAGCAACGCTGGAATAGATAATAAGTGCGGTTCATTATACGACTCATATAGCTGAGCGACATATGGGAACCCAGGTGACAACAAAAAGACTAATTTAGTTTCAAAGGAAGTATATGTATAACTTGCCACTGGGGTGACTTTGTGTTTAAACAGGTTGCTAAGCAATCTGGTTGCTAGGACAATACGCTGGTATCGGAGACCCAGTTTGTGTACAGTCTAAGAGCCTGCGGAGGTAGGCGAGCAGAGGAAGTCTATTTTGTGTATACTATATGTAAGAAGCATGACGGGAGGAGAGACGATACATAATAAAGCTATGTATGTTGCTTACTTGTCTGTTGGTGTTATATGTTATCAATCAGGGTTCTTACGAGTCATGGAAAGTCATGCGAAAGTCATAGCATATTATGAAACTTTCACGCGGGTCAGGGGAAGTTATTGAAAATAGAGGTAAACAAATACTAACAAAGTCTATTAGAGTGTACATTTACCGTTTGGTTTTGATATTTTAGAAATTTTCCTATCAAATTAAGACAGCTAAGGCTATTTCGCAATGGAGCGGTAAATATTGTCAGGGAAAATGGTCATGAAAAGTAATGGAATTATTATCTAGAATCTCTGAAAATCCTGGTTATCAACTCTTTTGGAAAAACTTTCCAAAAAAGGCCAACTATGGAAAAAGTAGATATATTTAAGGCCCCACCAAAAGAAAAAGTTGTCTAAGGATTTTGTGTTCCAAAAATGGTGCGGGAGGGTGATATATTTGTTTTTTCCAAAATCTTTTTTGTCTGCAGATTTCAACCTTTTTAGAAGCTCAAATTTTAGGCCTCGAGATTAAAAAGATCATCCAAAATCGTTTTCCAAATTATAAAAAAAGAAGAAGCCTTTCTGAAATTATGGCGCGGGAAAACCGTTGACCGACTTTTTTGGGGTTTGGCCTAAAGTTAGGAGTTCAGCCAGCAAAGAAATGAAAATCATCACATGAGATAATTGGCATAAAATATGCTCTCGAATAAGCACACTGCTAAAATAAAGACCCAAATTACCCTAATGGGTGTTGTGACGGTAACATGGGTGGGGTGAGGGTGACATGGATGGGGTGAGGGTGAGATTGGTGGTGTGGGGTGAGGGTGACATGGCTGGGCTGAGAGTGATATGGGTGGGGTGAGGGTGACATGGATAGGCTGAGGGTGACATGGCTGGTGTGAGGGTAACATGGGTGGGGTGAGGGTGACATGGGTAGGGTGAGGTAGTTGGGGTGAGGGTAACATGGGTGGGGTGAGGGTGACATGGATGGAGTGAGGGTGACATGGGTGGTGTCGGGTGAGGGTGACATGGGTGGTGTGAAGGTGACATGGGTGGTGTGAGGGTAACATGGGTGGTGTGAGGGTAACATGGGTGTTGTCAGGATGGCATGGGTGTTGTCATGGTGACATGTGTGGGGTGAGGGTAACATGGGTGTTGTCAGGGTGGCATGGGTGGGGTGAGGGTGAGATGGGTGGGATGGAGATGACATGGGTGGGGTGAGGGTAACATGGGTGGGGTGAGGGTGACAAGGGTGGGGTAAGGGTAACATAGGTGGGGTGAGGGGGACATGGGTGGGGTGAGGGTAACATGGGTGGGGTGAGGGTGACAAGGGTGGGGTAAGGGTAACATGGGTGGGGTGAGGGGGACATGGGTGGGGTGAGGGTGACATTGGGGGGGGGGTGAGGGTAACATGGGTGGTGTGAGGGTGACATGGGGTGGGGTGAGGGTGACATGGGGGGTGAGGGTGACATTGGGGGGGGTGAGGGTAACATGGGTGGTGTGAGGGTGACATGGGGTGGGGTGAGGGTGACATGGGTGGGGTGAGTGTGACATGGGTGGGGTGAGGGTAACATGGGTGGGGTGAGGGTGACATGGGTGGGGTGAGTGTGACATGGGTGGGGTGAGGGTGACATGGGTGGGGTGAGGGTGACATGGGTGGGGTGAGGGTGACATGGGTGGGGTAAGGGTAACATGGGTGGGGTGAGGGTGACATGGGTGGGGTGAGGGTAACATGGATGGGGTGGTGTGAGGGTGACATGGGTGGGTTGTGTGACATCCCAGACGTCTAAGCAGTAAAGTGTGAGAAGTGGGACTTGTCTCTCTATACTCTCCACTATTGGATCATGCTTAATTTGTTGAAGAATTTGAATCAGAGTCTCAGGAGTATGATGACCTCATGTTTAATACCATAAGTGTAGATACAGTTACAATCCTGGGATAATGATAGTTACATCACATTATAAAGAGAATATGGCAATCATGATTAATGTAAAGGTGACCGGGCTCGGGCTTGGTCTAGCGGGCTCGGTGATTAGCTATTTGATAAATAAGTAGGTGTACACATTTCAACACCTGCACCAAGGTAAAGGTACACCTTGGTGATTCTGAGGCTATTTCACACACAACCCAGCAAACTGGCGATTGGCCGCCTGTGTTAGAGATTAAGTGGCATGTGGTTCTACTGCATCCACACTCACTTGCAATGAGGGGAGAACCCTGAATATTAGTATGGAGTATGTACACATGGTATATCTTTTATTTTTGGATTGACTCCACATCAAAATTCATATACTTGTATAGTGATCTTCACTATATAGGGTAGACTGACCTAAAGGGTACCACGTACCATGAGATATCCACCGTAATTTTGTAGTTATTTATGTATGGTATTGTCTTTATTTGCCCTTTGCTGGAAAGAGTATCACTTAAAGTGTACTATGATACACAAAAACAGGGCTTATCATGCATGAATGATTACAAAATTAAGGTGGACATCTCATGGTACGTGGTTATCTTTAGATCAGTCTACCCTAGACACTGACACATGCTGAATTTCTCTATACTAGTATTGGAATGAATCAGGGTTGTCAATTTTTGGGAATGAGCAAGAGTGAGACTTTGCCAAACTGATAAAGTGTGAGTGAACATAACGGGCCGCGAAGCACTGCGGTTCGAAAGCGCAGTGCTGCGACCAAGGTAGCAGGGTCTAAGGGCATGCCCCCCCAGAAAATTTTGAAAATTTAGGTGTCAAATAGTGCAATTTGATGTATTCTGAGAACATCTTTGTAACTTTGGTTCTAGTTGGAGTATTTAAAAAATTCTTTCAGTTCTGGAAAGCCCAGAATCCCAGGAATGCGTGAGATTGCTTTACTCCTGCGTGAGAGCGTGAGAAAGGGTCCAAATGCGTGAGTCTCACGCCCAAAGCGTGAGGGTTGACAGCTCTGTTCAGAATGATTACATAGAAGTGACACCTGGTGGATTGAATGAACACTTTTCCCTGTATGCAGTACATGCGAACATCGAATTTCATTATAATATAATTATAGTCTTAGGGAGTGCTCATTTTTTAACAACAGGGGAGGGTGGTGGATTTGGGGGGAGGGGTAAACAATTTGGACCCCTTGACCGAGGGGGGGGGGTTAAAAAATTTAGACCCCTCTTGGGGGGGTCAAAAAAATTCAACCTGTTTTGAGGGAAAAAGCCCGCGCGTTACTATGCTACAAAGGGGCGCGCACGTGTGCGATTTTCGGCCTGCCGGGGGGGGGGTAAAAAATTTCGACCCCTCTAGAGGGGGGTGAAAAAATTTCTCGTGCTCTGCGCGAAATCTCACCCCCCCCCTGTTGTTACAAAATGAGCACTCCCTTATATCACGGGAGCGGGAGGGGCACTTTGAGAAAAATTCCTCCAGCCAAGGGTCACTTTCCACTGAAATTCCTGTAGCCGGTCTGTTTTCACCAAAATCTCTCTAACCGAGGGTCTGTTTTCACCAAATGTTCACTTTTTTGAATTTCCACCAAAATGCAGGCAAAAAGGGTCACTTTTGGTTGAAACCCCCCAACCGAGGGTCACTTTTCAGCAAATATAAGCACTTTTGACCAAAACTGCTCTAAGGCCAGAAAAAAAAGAAGGTTTGTTTCAGGTCACCCTACCGACCCTATCAAAAGAGGGCCGACCCTACGTTTTTTTATGCAATTTTGAAGAAATTTCCCTATTTTTACCCTTTTAGGGTAAATTTCCGGGCCTTAGGAGAGGCCGGGTTGTACTTTCATGTTAAAAAAAAAAAAGTTAAAAAAAATAAATCCGACCTACCGACCATTTCATGCCATGTTACCTGAAACAATCCTTTTTTTTTTGGCCTAACTAAGATGTACATTTCCACTCTTTATGTTTAAGGCTTCAGGAGTGACTTTTTCGTAATAAAGTTGTGTTTATGTTGGTTTCAGCAGAATGCACATAACATTGCCTGTAATAGCAACATTTGCAAACACCTCATATCAGGAGATTCACAGGACAATTACCTCTCTAATCGTATGTTTTAGAATGCTGGATTTTGAGGCTAGATTCATGTATTTGTCAGTCACGCTTCAGAAATGTTCAAAAATTTTATCAACAACTTTTCTAAAAGTCACCCTTTCCTCCGGCATTGGGTTATAGTGTACTCTACACCAGTAAATATAAAGAAAACAGGTTATACAGAGTCATCTGCCTGGTTCAGAGAATTATATATCAGGTTGTATAGCATCCCTAACCCGGTTGCGCTCCCCCACACTGAGTCCTATCTCTATCATGTCTGGGTGTGACAGTTTGACAACATCTTGGATGGTAGAAATGTCATGCTGCAGAAATTTGTCCTTCGTCATCCTGTCTATGCCATTGTTCTTCAGCCACTGGTCAAAGGTAACTTGAGCCTGGAGACAGGAAACAGTGGTTAGTATTTTATTAGATTATTTTCCAAGTGGAGTACATTTAATGTATATTTCATTTCAGATAAAACCTCCAAGGCCTCTAGAATTCAGTGTAACTATGCCAACATGGAGATTATATATATAATTATGTGGCTCTAGAGGGGTAAAAAGCGACCTGCCCCCCTACATCCCCATAATATGATAGTGCAGATTGATACCTTATATATATATATATATATATTTATATTTCTATAAGGTAGGGAGACAGACACAGTAATTAAGTTTGCCCAATATCCAAATATATATTGGTGGCAGAGGCTGGCCATATTCTTTTATTGGAAGTAACCACCAGTAACACAAATAAACAAAAAAAAAAAAAAAAAATTGTCGGCACCGTACCGGGGTATGAGACTCCCAGTCCGGCTGCCCACCCAGGTGGATCCAACAGTGGCACCTGGTGGGGTAATATGACAACGGCAAGACAGGTGATCCCCCTAGTGTGGGAAATATAAACCCCTACTTCCCGCCATGGATAGGAAGTACGGTACACATATTTCTATAAGGTAGGGAGACAGACACAGTAATTAAGTTTGCCCAATATCCAAATATATATTGGTGGCAGAGGCTGGCCAAAACCCAAATAACAAGTTTGCCCATTAAATAAATACACTGAACTGGGCAGCCACCTTAACATCCTTATCCAACCTAGACCGATAACTATCCGCTAGATACAATAACACGGCCCATGATTTCCAGTTACCGTAATTTTTTACCTCATGAAGGGGGAGGAACTCTGACAGAAATTGAGCCGCTCCTCTACGTACACTATGGCTGGTAAATTCCCCCTCCAACCCCGCCTCCTTACAAGAAGACTTCAACATTGATGAATAATGGTTATAAGTATGCTGAAATAAATGTGAATTAGAAGATAAATCTGACACCAACAAGTAATGCTTCAACACTGCTACCGGACACAATTTACTCCCCGGGCATTCCACCACCGGAATCACCCTTACACACTCAGAGTACTGCACCGTTTTCTCGCTCCTCACAGTCACATCCATACCACCAACCCAAAACCTGATATCTCCCGCTCTCATTGAATGGGGTGACCTGGTCACATGACCCACCCTCAGCAGGCAGCGGAAAGAAAGGCACAATGCACACCAAAATCGCAATTCATTATATTTAGACAAATCTAAAATTGAATAAATTGATAACATGTCTTGAACATTGAGAGGTTCTGACGGTGTAGACACATCACCCAGAAGTCTGCGCGCCCCCCTCGTAGATTGGATCAAAAACATTAATGGATCCGGATGAGGATAACCCATATAATCATGAAGGGCCCAAATGCCAGATACATAATTCTGTATAGATCGATAGCACACACGGTCTGTCAAATGCGTAATATACAAACATACTGTCTCTGAAGATGCAGGTAAATGACATAACCTGTAAGTAGTACAGAAATCCTCAAATAACTTCCACTGTGATCTTCGGCTTTTGAAGGTGTTCTCGCTCCAACATTTTGACCTCAGAACCTCCCAAGATTGCCGCAGCTCCTCCAGCCCTGTAACAACATGTGTAAAAGGAACTTATCAGGGAGGAAGCCACCATTACACAGTCGGGGTTGTTCAGTCTAGACAAACAATCAGCAATAATATTCTCCTCAGAAGAAATTCTGAAAGCCCTGAGATGAATGTTGTACATGGCACACGTCCAAAACAATTCTCTCAGCCACGCCATAGCTGAGCTATTTACACTTCTACGGGTATTAATCATAGCCTCCACCTGGGTGTTATCAGTGTACACCCCTACAAATGTATCTGTCCACTCCTTGCCCCAGCGGTGCAAAGAGACCACCACAGGCCACAACTCCTTGATATTTATATGACAATCAAATGTCTCATTCCGTGGAGGACTCTCCCAGTGGCCACACTTACTACGGTCCCCCAACCAACTACCGTAAAAATAGTCATCGTCAATGTGACCACCAAAACCATAGGTTGAAGAACTGTCTGTATACACAAAATGCTGGGGTTCTTTGATCCTAATCATTTTTGCTTTGCCATTAAAACAGCGGACAAATTCGGCCCACCATTTGAGGTCTAGCCTTACATCTTCACTCAAATTGACACTTGTCACATCTTTGGGAACTTCTCTCAGCTCGTTATACACACGGCGAGAAAAAGTACGGCCCCCCTTAACTACTGTAGAACAATGTGCCAGTAGGCCTGCCAGTTGTTCCAACCTTTTGACAGAACATGACAACTGGTTTTGAAAGTAAGCCACTTCAGCTTCTAACCTACTTAACTTTTCCTCATCTAGGGACAGAGTCATGTCGACTGAATCTATCACAATCCCTAGAAATTTCACTCTCTTCGCTGGGTTGATACGTTTGCTCATTTTGACCTTGAAGCCCAACCAAAATAGGGTTGCACACAAATTATCCTGGGCCTCCTGACACTCCCGTTCAGACCCCCCCACTACTATGTAGTCATCCAAGTAGTTGACACAATTGGGGTAGCTGTACATACCACATTTTACCACAAAGTTAGACACCTGAGTAAATAGATACGGGGCTGAACGGAGACCAAAACAGAGGGCTAAATCCTGATAATATTCTGGGCCACTACCCGTGTCCCAAACAAACCCCTGGTAATCTCGGTGGGAAGGAATCACATTCACACAGCGATAAGCATTTGCGATATCTGTCACAGCGCAAAAGCTATTCTCCGCCAACATTTCCACCACATCATCTACGCTGTTGTAGTGGAAAGTTTCACAAGTCTCTTCCATATGGCAGTTAATATTCACTAGGTTGGGTTTGGAACAATCTGTTATGGGGCGCAAGGTATTGTCACTCTTCAGGATACCCCCCAATGAATGAATACAGCGGGGTTTGTTGACCACTTTCCTGACTTTCCCCAGAGACAATTCCGCAGTCAATTTATCTGTCATTTCTGCCTTGAAATCAGTTTTCAGAATCGACCCATAATTCCTGCACTCATAAGAGGCCGGGCAATCATGGTCTACTATTCTGAATCCCCGGAAAATTCTGGTCAGGACAAACCAATCTTCCTTTGTGGCCCGGCTACCAAACTCCAACACTTTCGCCGTAAATCTACACGGCTTCAACTGGGTCATGACCCCCTCTAGTACATAATCACAGTGACAAGTGTTAGCTATACAGTCTGAAAACACCGCTGACACAATGCCTGGCGCCACATCAACACAAGCCACTGGCGTGTCAACACCAAATCTACGTGCAAACTCATTTAGGACAGTAGAATTTTGGGAAATACGTACATATTCAGGAAGTTTCTCCCACCGCTCGTCCCCACCCAAGGTAACGGATGTCACCACGCCGCCATCTTTGTTGTGCGTGACTGTCACCGGGGGGACGCCTATGTTACATAGAATGTCAACAGAATTGAATAAATTATCACTACTCTCAACACCCATCCACAAATGATCGGGAGTTTCACCCCTACTTTGTACAGATGAATCACAATTGATTTCAGGTGGAGAAGCATTTTTGGCAACACAGTTATCAATACTTTTGCAATCGCGCTGACCGACGATCACATCCGGGACATTTATCACTGCCACGGAGTCACAACAATCAACATGAATTCTCCCACCACTCTCAGGGGTAGTTTGGACATCAATTCCCTCTGCTTCATGACTAGTTTGAGTGTTGAGGTTAGTAGGATTTGGAATGCAACCACCCTTGACGCCGGGGCCCTTACCGGCTCCCGCAACCAGCGTGTCAGCATTACTGCCCCGCTGTCACTTGTGGTCATCACTTTTCCCCCCGCCCCCTTGATTCGGGCAATTAAACATGGAATGATTGGGGGATTCACAATGAGCACACACATGTCTATAATCGCAACCATTACAAGGCCTACCGAGGGTAAACTCATAACAAGCTCCCTTGTCACCTGCTGTTTTACGCCAGCCCGACGCACCCCTGCGGCGATTGGACGTATTAGGCCTGCGGCCCTTGTCATTAGACCTAGAACCCCCACCTCCCGGCCCCCCACCCCCCCCGCCCCCACCTTGTTGTCTGTCCTGGCGGAGGGAGCTAGAGCCCAGAAATCTGTGGATTAAAATAGTGTCAAACAACCCAAACATGTGTAAGCCGTATTGACGTGCTCTATCACGCACTTGTTCATCATATGCTACTAGAGACCTTGTACGATAAGCCCCTGATGAGGCCATTTCAGACATAAATGTAACATGCTGTCTTAGACCTGTTAACTCTGAACTACTATGGTATTCTGATAGATCACTCATAAGACTCATCAACAGGAAAATCAATTTTTCAGAATTGTCTATTTGAAGTGCTTTCTTCCTCTCACTAGCCGGTAAAAACCTTCTCAAGTCAAACTTACTCAAAGTGTTCTCCAAACTGTGGTCCTCTCTCGCAGGGTAAGGGTCAGCCCCTGGACGCTGGCTGTAAGGGTCCCACTGGCCAGAGAAGTCTCTACCACCCCGACTGTCACTGTATGCAGCAAACCCTGCGGCCTGTGGAGTGGACATGAAGGAAGACGCTGTACCATAGCCCGGCCAAGGCTGTCCCTGTTGCCCTGTATACTGGCCTGGATGCTGATGACCTGAAAGTTGGCTGAACTGGTGAGGCCCTGGCTGCTGAAGTCCGGCCTGACGAGACCATGCTGGTGCTGAAGGATGCCACGGTTGCCCTGCTGCATGCTGACTAATGCCCGGATTAAAGCGCTGCTGGGCCCGCTGCTGTACCACTGGACTCATCTGCCTGTGAGCGATCTGTTGGGCGAACTGCTGTTGCTGCTGCTGTAGTTGGCGCTGTTGCAAGATTAACAGCTGCTGCTGTGCACGTAACTGCTGCTGCTGGGAAGAAATTGAAGACTGCTGTGAAGTAGCAGGACTGTTATTAGCGCCGCCTGGGCTACCGGTAGACCCCAATTTAGTCTGAGGTGAGTCACTAGGGCTAACTGGGGAGGACAACGCCCCCGTATTTTGAGGATTTGCTGCTGTTAGAGGAGTCACATTAACAGCAGCCTGTTGCAACTGGAAGGCTGCTTGACCCACCCTGGCATAATCCTGAGCTAAGCTTTGCTGACCCTGACTGGGAATGTGAGTAATGTTACCGGCACCATCAAAACTTTGGATATAATTAGTATTGGATTGCTGATTCTCACCCATGGGCTGAAATCCATACTCAATGGCAGGTAGCTGGATCCCAGGCACCAATCCTTCGGGACCTGTCATGGCTGACATATTGCCGCCAAAACCACCATAAGCGCCGCCATTTTGAAAACCAGCACCGAACCCACTACCATTATTAATTTCTGACGCTGTTTTCATGGTCCACATTCTCACAAGATCATTAATCCCAGACAAAGTAGCGTCAAGCTTACCCACTAGAGCCATGGCCTGGTCCTCCTGTGACTGCTCCTTTGACTTGGTACTCGTGCCCGCACCCGGTTGTCCCACGGACTGGTGAAGTCCCTCGGACTGGGTACTTCCCAGAACCTCCGTCTGAGACTGCTGAGTGTCCCCCGAGTTAGACTCTGAAGACTTCCCTTTCCTCTTGTGCCCACAGCTCGGGCAGGCTGTATGACGCCCATCAAATTCCTCCTCGCACTCACTGCACTGCACCGGCATGGTGAAGGAGTAGAGCACCTAGTACTAACACTAGCACCTGGGAGAAATAGGTCTGTCTTTGTTGGCACCGTACCGGGGTATGAGACTCCCAGTCCGGCCGCCCACCCAGGTGGATCCAACAGTGGCACCTGGTGGGGTAATATGACAACGGCAAGACAGGTGATCCCCCTAGTGTGGGAAATATAAACCCCTACTTCCCGCCATGGATAGGAAGTACGGTACACATATATATGTATATATATATATATATGTATATATATATATATATATATATATATATATATATATATATATATGAATTCATGTCCTAGCATCACCCCTTTATACTACAGTGAGTCCTTGATAAATCAGTCTTTGATAAGGCAGTTGTCTCACATATCAATCATGAATTTATGTCAATAATTCTTATTCTACCCATTCGGTTTATATATAACATTTCTTCAGATATCTGGCCGTTTTAGTAACCGGCCGTTTTTGAAAATCCAACTCATAAAATAAAAGTGGTCTGGATGTGTGTAGTTTTCTAGACTATTGTAGACTTATATCCATACTTACATATTGACCTCTCTGTAATTTCTCATACTGGCCATCCCCCGACAATGTGTGTGCAGCAGCATCTAAAGCAAGTCCAATGGTTGATGTTACATGTTAATTTCATATTGGAAAATATTGAACAATGAATGGTCTTTCAACTAACCAAAGAAACTGTTTATCAATCAATCTTTGTCTGTGGTATGCATACCATTGATACACATTAGGAACTACAACATTTTAATAATGATTCATATTGCCTATGACTATATAATCTATATTTTGGGAGTGGTAATTTTCAAAGACAGGGGAGAGGGTGATATTTCGCACAGATGCAGGAAATCCTTTGGGGGCTTCCATAAAGTATGTAAATACATTTTCTCCAGAAATTGACACCCCACCCCCTAAAGTTCTTGTATGCATTAAAATAAAGGGTTTAGGTTGGCACAATTTTTAAGGAAATAGACCCCCCAGCCCCCCTTACATACTTTATGGAAGCCCCCTTTTCACCACCCAGAAAATGTCTACCACCTACGGGTCAGAAATATATGGCGTGTGTGCCCTCTTATGTATAATAACACATATGGGTAAAACAACCGTTGTTAAAGCAAATATCACCGCCTTACTTGGATTGATGATTTCCAGATATTCCCAAGTCTCATCAGGTGCTTTAGGAGCAGTGGTGGGAGAAGCAGGAACAGGTCTCAGTTCCTGATCTGCATATAATAATGATAAAAAGGTGGTATCTCAATCAAATAGGTTATTACAATGTTATTATGCTGTAGAACATTCACAAGATTAATCTAAAGAGATGAGGTCTGTTGTATAGAAGATATATAAATGCTCAAATAGATATATATCAAATTAGAATAAATTGACATTTTTTTATATCATTTAATTGTATGAAACTTATACAAAGCATTGAATATATAGCCAATTAAAAATAACTGCTAAATATTATGTATTGATAATTTGATGATATTCCTTTAGTACTCAGTTATAGATCAGCTATTTGACTGTACAAGATTAATGTGTTAAGTTACCTTTATCAACAATGTTCACATGGGAACCCTGATCAACAATCTCCTCATAGCAATCGACCGTCACATACGCATTGGGAGAAGGACCAACAGGAGACATTTCTTGACCTGCACAGATATCATGAAAATGGAGAATATATTAAAATTCCAAATTCTATCGTTCTATTCTTGCTTTAAAAAATATGCCTGTAAGCCATTTTTCCCATTTCCCCTCTTATATAAATATGCTCAAGTAGAAGGCTGGCTTATAGGCAGGGTTTTTGTACATTACAATATGGAAAAAATGTATTTTAAAAAGCAGAATGTAGGAGGTCTTATAGGCATATAATAAAATCTCTTATTTGGTGACATATTATTGATTTTAATTTCATATCAAATGGACATTAATGCTAGTTCTACTCATATTGGTACTTCAATCCATCTAATGACCACTAATGTACAAAATGGTATGGTTACAGTAAGTTGGATCATTGTAGCATGACTGAAGGATACTTTCCTTTTACTGCACCAGCTTTACCTCTCTTTCTCAAGCAGCAGAATATAACAACACAGATGATGATGAAGAAAGCTCCAGCTCCCACTGTTGCACCAATGATAGCAGTGAAGTTCCTAGTGGACGGTGGTTGATTTGGGTCTGATACATATAAATACAACTATTAGATTTTGTAGATGTAAATATCTAACATGTTATTAGGAAGTTAATGATGTTATTTTAATTGCACTCAATATTTCAAACATTTGACACTTTTTATGATATGTGTATTGCACCTCAGCACTTATAGATTTTGAGGCTGATTACACTTTTATTGAATACATATATTTTTAGATAGTTTAAGACTCCCTGACTCTGTATGGCATTGTATTACTAAGAATGACTTATATATATATATATATATATATATATATATATATATATATATATATATATATATATATATATATATATATATATATATATAATCTATGGTGGCAGTCCACTATACTTACTAACTATATATATATATATATATATATATATATATATATATATATATATATATATATATATATAATCTGTGGTGGCAGTCCACTATACTTACTAACTATAGCACTGACATTGAGTTGTATAACGGGGGATATCGCAGAGTACCCGACAACATTGCCCATGGCACAGCTGTAGAGACCACTGTGAGAGGTGTCTACTCTCTTCTTATGTGTCAGAGACCTCTCTGGCCAACCACTCTAGAGAGGGTCTCTAGAGATGTCTGTAAAACAATCACAGAAGATGATCTTTATTATGAGGTTAATTGAATTATGAGTAAATTCTACAATGGAGGCAAGTTCATATAAAATTACAGTTGGCTATTCATTAACCATCGTCATTCAACAAATTTTCCGTTTGCTTCCTCCTATTCTGCTACCATTAGATAGATAAAGGTATGAATTGTGTGTCTTATTAGTTAGAGGCAGGACCTTACCACATTATTCAGTTAGTCAGAGTATGACCTGTTTAAGAATCAAGCTATTTATCAATTTCAACTAGGCTTTACCTCCAGCGCTGATACAGGACCAGTCCTTATTTGAGACAAGTTTACTATGCAAATGTCATTACCATTGATTACCATTCTATCCAAGTGTTCTATCCAAGACTCTAGTGTAGTGCACCCTACTTAGGGAGTGATCACTTTTTAACAGCAGGGGGGCTGGTGGGTTTTTGCGCGGAGTGTGCGACATTTTTTACACCCCCCTCCTTAGGGGTCGAAAATTGGTGCGCGAGCGGGTCCTTTGAGGTATAGTAATTCGCAGGTTTTTTTATGACCCCCAAGAGGGCTCCAACGTTTTTACACCCCCCAGTCAAGGAGTCCAAATCTTTTTGCCCCCCCCACCAAACCCATCACCTCCCCTGTTGTTAAAAAATGATTACTCTCTTACAGTGTACTTACAGTGTACAGTTATTGTGATAGATGCTTTTCGTAGCTGCCCTCTGACAGGTATGATATGACAGGACACCTCACTCCCATCATCCTCCCTGGTCAGTGTACGGGTATACTGTGCCGTAGACATGAAGGACTTATCTGTATTTACTGTTGCTATAGACGTGTTATCTTGTGTCCTCCACCTAATCAGGAAGTCTTCAGGCCCTAACATTGGGTAGACACGGGGTACAGTGCATACCGCTCTCACTGTAGCATTTTCCTGGAATACTGTGCCCATTGTTGTTATATCGATTGCTGGGTTTACTGCATAGATAACAATTGAAATCTAAATTAAATCAATAGATTTACATCTAATGTTACTTGCTACTTCCTAAACTCTATAAAAAAGTTTTACACACATTTTTGGAGCCACATATTTTAGAGTGTACTAACAAATATCCTTCATTGAATGTTTTTAAAACAAAACGGTCATACTGGCCATGATGTAAGAATATACTCACTGTATACATTAAGCTGCACACTTTCAAATGATGTCCTTGGAATCATTACCACCCTACATGTGAAGTAGGAGTCATCTATTACCTGAAATGACAATGTGCAAAATGAACATGTTAAAATGATATGCTGCAAAAAAACCCTATATTTTCTGCAAGTGACTTATGGATAGTCAGTGCTTCATATAAGGAATGCCCATTTAACATTGGCATTAAAGCGATTGCATATAAACGTGGTCAGAGAATGTGAGAGGTAGCGGTTGAATCATCTCCTCGAGTAATTTGAGAAGTTCTTCTTATCCTCACCCTTTTAACTATAGTAACATGTTTTGAAATATTTTAGGCCCCCTAAAATCCAATGACCCCCTTGTTAAATAGTGACCATCCCTAGTTCTCATCTCACAGGGAATATAGAACGTACACAGATTTCAGAGTACATGCCGTATCTAATGTTCAGGGTGCCGTTTCTCCACAAATTTACGGACCTCCGCAAATTTGCTTCCATAAATTCCACAAATATATATGGAGGTCCATATTTGTATGCTCATGTACCAGAAAACGATTTTATTCATCATTTTTATTTTCTCCACAAATATATGGAATGTATATTGCGGACATCTGAAAAGTTGTGGACGTCCGCAAATTTGTGGAGAAACAGCACCCAGGCATTGCCATGGAAAAGTGTGAAAGCCATATATCTTAACCTCTCTCTTTTAATGTGCATCTACTGGAACAACCTCTGCATGACACGAGGTTTACACAGACACGACCCAGTTCTCTCAACACGACAGGCCTGTCATGAGAGTGACATGTGCAGAGATTGAGATATATAGCCTATAATTCCCAACATGAAAAAATGGTGGGTTTCCTCATAAGTATATCCTAGCACATTAAAGCACCATGTGGCCATTGAAAGGTTAACTGAAAACGCCATCCTATTTTTATGTGAATCAAAACACAACAAGTCTTGTTTCATAACAGTGTGTATTTACCCCAATGAGGACATCATACACTGCATATTTCCCCCCCCCCCCCCCTTGTTAAAAAATGCTCTTGTCTGTATAACAAGGTATATACAGACAAGATCATTTTTTAACAAGGGGGGGGGGGGGGGAAGAAATTCGACCCCTTGACCCGGGGGGGGCGGGGGAGGGTGAAAATTTCGAACACTCTTTGGGGGTGCTCAATAAAATTCCTCCTGTTTTGAGCAAAAAAGACTGTGCGTTACTATCCTTCCCTGATTTTCGCCCATGGGGGTGCGTGTAAACATTTTGCAGGCTCTGCACAAAAATCCACCTTCCCTCCCCTCTGGTTAAAAAAAGTTCACTCCCTTTGAAATCTTAAAGCAACAGAGTTTGACTTTGAGATGAGGAGGGGTGTCTCATATTCTGAAGGAGGGATTCAACAGTAGTACATCTACTTGTATATGTAAATAGCAGTAAAAGATAAACTTGTTTATACCCTACTGCATATATTGATATAAGTCTCACTTACCTCCTGTGGTGAACAGTAACACACCGCACATAGAGAGGATCGGGTAATGTAGACTGCCCGCCATCTTGTCTACTTGGTGTAGGGCCTATGTGTTCTACTTCCTCTTCTCACTATATATATATGTGTGATTCGTGATATCCCTATACTGTAAACTCCCGCGTATAAGCCTAACTCATGTATTAGCCGCACCTTGACTAATTACCTTATAAGCCGCACTTTGACATTGGGAAGATCTTATAAGCCACACATCTGATTATGGTGACTTTAGTACTGTACCATAGTAGCAAAAACTCACGTATAAGCTCCACCCTGACTCTGGGCTGATCCTATAAGCCGCACTATTGATCTGACTCGCGTAGTAGCCGTGGCTAGTTTTACAGTAACTTCATCATACTAGTGCGCAGGGCTTTATGCTCCAATTCCCTTGCTCATGTAATATCAAGTCTCGACCAAATGTGCCAAATATTATGGTCTACTAATTTCTGGCATAAGGATCTAATCAGTCACCATATATACATACACACTTCAAATAAATACATGTACTAGATAGATACCACCTACTGTAAATTTAATGGATGGGGTTTTGCAATGTCCCCTCATATATAATAACTTTACTGATCAATTCTCTTGGCTAAGCTAAATTGTGAATTAAAAGAATAAAATTAGCATATTTTTTACAATGTTTATTTAATAATACCTGGCTGTTATAAAAATAAGCAGCTCTAGCATGGCAGATCTGGATGAATTCCATCTGTATTTACACTTCAACAAATCAATCATTATAGAAAACTACACTAGAACTATTCAGGCAATATACACATTTTACAGTGTTGTATTAATTGATTATGATTAACATCACTACTCAAAAAAGATGAAATATAGATTCTAGGTTATATAAGGGATCCTAACTTTAACTTATTATATCTTGTGGTCTGATTATCAAATTACAGTCAATTAAACATACGTCTGAAATAGTACATTTTGGATAAAATATCGTGTCTGACACTTAAATATCATTGTCTATATATATATATATATATATATATATATATATATATATATATATATATATATATATATATATATAAATATATATATATATATATGTGTGTGAATTTTGTACTAAAGTGCAATTTTTTTAAACATCTTACGCGTCAAGTAAAAAGTACCATGTGAACTATGGTGCAAATCTAGCTGAGTTGAATATAGCTGCTATATTTTCTCCTCTAGCGCGGCAATTCAGTTTTGACTGGTTTGTTCATTTGATAAATTCCAGGCAAATAGAGTTGGTGTAACCTGTCACCCACCAGAGGAGAATGCAATGGCGGTCTTTCTTAAAGTAAGTACACATAATTTCTCTGGGAATTACACACCCCCGGCCTCTGAAGCTCTTGTACACATTGAATAAAGGGGTGTTGTATGTAATATTATGCTTATACAAAATGTAGTAGTATGGATTCAAGGATATATAAGGAGTCTTAGCATAGTATGAATCTTGTAGTCAAATCAAGATTATTGCATGAATGCTAGGATTAGTGCATTTGGGATATATACGTTTGACGTTAGAATATTGTATTCATAACAATTCTAAAATGATACACTAATTAAGGCACAATCTTATGCTAATTTATAATCAAGGTATATTGAATTAAAATAATTGATTAGCCTCTATTCTATGTCTACAGTTAATAAATAACTTCTTATAAAATTATATCATGGGCATTAGCATCTACAACAATAGTGTAAGCACAAGTGCTTAACATTATACAAATGTATCTGGTTCCTGATACCCTTATCATGTTATCAGCAAAATTATACACAGTGTAGGGGATGAGGCTTCATGTACCCTGAAGTGAGCTAGCATGTATCTCCACTCTTCTTAAGACAACCCAGTAACATAGGGAGCAGAAAGTAGTTAAGACAAGGAACTATGGTACAAACTTAGCGCATGCTATGCTGAGTGCCATTTGCTATATTTTATCCTCTATCGCAGCAAGTCATAGTTTAGATGCTTTGACCATTTGATCATGTACAGACAAATAGAGTTGGTGTAACCTGATTCCCGCCAGAGTAGAATGCAACCGGGCTCTTTCATAAAGTGTGTATACATAACCCCCAGCCCTCTGAAGCTCTTGTACACAGTGAAATAAAGGGGTCTTGCATGTGATATTTTAGAAAACCTTGGTGCATACACAGTCCATGGAGGGCCCATTTAGACAAAGGCTGTGTCTCACGACCTTGAGCCAATGTTTTTGTCTCTGACCAGGTGCCAGCTCTGACCGGGTACCAGCTCTGACCGGGTGCCAGCTCTGACCGGCCTGAATAAATAAGAGTTATTTAGGGCAGATAATGATAAAAATGGGCAAATAATTACTAGTTTAAAGAGTTATAACATCCATTGACCTTTTCAGCCAAATTCTATCATCATCTGCCCTAGATAACCCATTTTTATTCAGGCCGGTCAGAGCTGGCCCAAGGTCGTGAGACACAGCCCAAATGCAGCAAGGAGAGGTGACTTTTTTATCATAAAGTTTTGTTTACGTTGGTTTCAGCAGAATCCACATGACATTGTTTATAATGTCTATGCTTGTCAACATCTCATATTGGCAAATTCACAGGACAATGGTCTTTCAAATAGTATATATTAGAATGCAGGATTTTGAGCCTAAGTTTATGTAATTGTTGGTCACACTTCAGCAATGTTCAAAAACGTTATCAACAACCTTTCTGAAAAGTCACCCTTTCTTGCTGCATTGGTCTATAGTGACATAACAGTGGAGCATGCTGAAAGAGACTGTGGGTCCATGCAGTGTTCAGTACTTTTGGGATTCTTCCCAACAGCATCTCTAATACGGTTACACTCTCCAACTTTCAGTCCTATCTCAATCATGTCTGTATGAGAGAGTTTCTCCACATCCTCAAGAGTAGTGATTTGGTGCTGCAGCAGTTTGTCCTTTGTCATCCTGTTTATGTCATTTGCCATCAGCCACTGATCAAAGGTAACTTGGGCCTAATTACAGGACAGAGAGAAGATATAAATTATACTGCGAGATATATGATAAACTAAGTCCAGTTCATGAACTTCATATACACATATCCCAGTTTTACTTTCTAGGCATCTACTATGAGGAACATGTAGGTGTGGGCCTAAAATTTAAAAGAAATTGTGTGGTGTAACCAATAGGCTTCTCTATAGAGTTTCAACTGCAAGTGGGGGGGGGGGGGGATGAGGGCACAATTGGAAAATCTTCTCAAGTTTTAGGCCAAATTGAACATAAAAAACATAAAAATCCCTAAACTGAAATCTGCCTCTGATTTATTTCTTCTATGACGATTGCTCTCCTACTACTTCATATTATGAATGTACTTACATGTGTCCCTCTGCATAGCTTTTCATAGTTGTCATTGTCTGATACCAGTTGTTCAGCATCTGAAGAGAGTAGGATATACTATATGAAACATACACAAGTTATTGAATAGAAACAATATTATAAACTGGACCTGAGGTCTAAAAAATTACGACTTTGATGCTGTACTTTAGTAATGATTTAAATTATTGACAAGAGGAACTATCTATAAATTACTAATTTGTGCTGAAATAAGAATAATTCATATTACTTGAACATAAATTTTACCATTTTCTGGATCAATGTTTGTCAGATAATTGCCTGTCACATCAGGGAGCTCATTAGTGGTAGTAGGGCGATGAATAGCTGCCACTTCTTTACCTGCACAAATATACTCATAATAATTCGTCATTTCAATCAACTTGGATAGTTCAATGTTTTTCAAATGTTATTTGCAAAATATTAGATACTGATGTAGCCAATTTATAAACATCATTAATCCATAATTTATTGGTTTTCCTTTTTTTACCTTGTTATAGCATGAACTATTTGACTATACAAGATTAATGTTTATATTTACCTGGACCAATGATGTCTACATTTGGACCCACATCACCTACGTCCTCATAAATATTGTCTGTTACTACAGGTACTTCATAAGCAGTGGAAGCAGCTCGAACACTAGCCATTTCTTTACCTGCACAAATATGATGAAACTGGTGATATTTGAATTTCTCAATTCTATTATCTTATTGTAATCTATGTAGAAGGTCGGCTTGTAGGTAGGGGTTTATGTTGCCCTCAGTATTTATATGTCTAGATACTATGAGTTGTATTGATGCCATTTCTGTAGTGTTACCAGGTATATGTAGTTCATTGTTTCCTCACCTGTGGGGGGGGGGGTATTGTGGGTAAGCTATAACTGACAGCCAGGACAGTTGAATTTAAAACTTTGTGGTGAGACAACACTTCCTAAGAACTCTACATATATGTAAGTTCCATACTCGTGTAGACTATGTTGAGGACCACGAGCAATTGGATGCAGTACATGAAGTGCAAGTTCGGGTCAATAAGCTGGAGGCTAAGATATGTGGGGGGATCAGGTCAAGTGTCCTGATGACGGGTAAATCAGACACAAAGAAACACGAGGACACAAAGAAGCGTGAGGACATAAAGAAGCATGAGGACAACTGCCATCCGTGTTAGTGGGGACCTTCATGATGGGGGCATGAAGGAGTAGAATAACTTCATTGGGAGCCTTCCATATTACCAATGGGCATACCGGATTCGTAAAAGGCGATAGAACTTGAGGGGTCACTTAGTGGACTACTGTGATTGTCACTAACCAAGCTGTATTGGCAGCTGCTGCAGTCTTCCTTGTGATCTATCCTCAGTGAACCATGTCTCAGATATCGAAGGGTTTGTCTGGCCCTGCCTACTATGGTACTAACCCAGGTATGTAGGATCGGGCAAATAAAAGAACACTTGCTATCCTTCAAAAAGAGTAGGGTGTGTGCCCTGGTAGCGGTTTTCTACCTCACCTCATAGATGTGCTCATTCATTGACTCAGGGTAAATTAACCCTGAGTAATATACTCTGCCTCATTCTGGGTTTTAAGACAAATGTGGGACATGGGAAAAAGTTTGTCTTTCGGTTGCTATTCAAGAAAGACAAAAGGAGAAAAAAGAGAGACGTAGGCAAGATCGGGGGCTACAAAATTCCTTCGAAAATTTATCAGAAAACTCATTTTCTCTTGTGATATTCACCTGCGATCTTCAACAATTTTTTTCTATCTTTCGCTATTATGGAAATGTACTAAAACCAATCTACCCTCGGGAACGGGCGACCATAGGCTTCAAGGTATTATTATTTTTCGTCGAAGATATAAATCATATTTTGAGCCAAAGTTGTGCTATTTCTCTCATCTTGTACCTCTATCTTACTTCAAATACTATCTAACTTCAAGATCTACCGCTAAGCCGCGCAAAAACTGGGCATGTCCTGTGGTAACACCGTTGGTAGCACATTTCAAAAAGTAAAATATAAACCAAAAGTCATATTGTGCTGTCCCATCTTACTGCACCCACTTCCACAAGCCCCCACTTCAACATGCCCCCCCCCCTACCTCTGACCTGCAGGAGACTTTGCACTTGACAACCCCCCCTCCCCCTACATGAAAAATATGAAAGTCATAATTTTGGGTTTTGGTGAAGTAGATTTTTTTTTTTAAGTCTCTAGTACAACCCACACTCGCCAGGTCCATCTTGGGTCCAATAGGGTCCATAAAGCATATCTGGTTTGGTAGATAGTTAGAGTATCCGTAAGCCCAACGGCAAGTTTGAGCGTCACTACAAGGGCTCTCTAATACATATATAATGGTCCGACCGACTCGCTTTTTAACAAGGACAGAAGGCATTACATGCCTGCAGCCGGCAACTGTCGCCCACACCCACCTGCACACCCAAACCCACCAGCTCTCCCACACCCACCTGCTCACCCACACCCACCTGCTGGTTTCCTGAAACAAACGCTCTTGCACTCTAACTTTGAAAGAATTTCCCTTTTCCTAATATACCATTCTCCTTTTTACTACAATAAATGATACATTTCCTTTCACACCTCTACCTGACCCTGAGTCATCTGTGAGTTCACTCAATCTTTTCATAGATTCAATCATCCATAGATGCGGTCACTGCTGTATTGGGCAAGCAGCATAAAAATATCTGTCCTAATTTGAGGCAGACTACCACTATTTGTGGCTGACTCCTTGCTAACTTGAGATAAGTCAGGGGCGTCAATGCACACTTGGACGTTAAGCATATCAATTAACCCCCCGCCATGTCCAGGGGGTCAAGCCCTGGAAGAGGCCCTCAAACATTCAGCCCCACGTTCCACTTGCCTAGAGAAGGTACTTCTGCCTGATATTTGTCTAAAGTTGTTTTCTAAAGAGAATATCAGGGGGCAATAACTAGATCTCTTTTTTGATTTTGATACCGATAGTCTGGAGAGAGTAAAGGAGTTGAAGTAACAGGACGGGGGTCATCAGAGTTACTTGAGGGTCAGGGGGAAAGGTCAAGGGTATGGCAGGTGCAGGGGCCAGTCCAACCTAGATTATATCTAGAATCATTATTTACCTGTATCATTGATCTCCGCATCATCTATTTCCTCATAACAATG
The DNA here is from genome assembly GCA_947462335.1 of Harmothoe impar. Classification (NCBI taxonomy): domain Eukaryota; kingdom Metazoa; phylum Annelida; class Polychaeta; order Phyllodocida; family Polynoidae; genus Harmothoe; species Harmothoe impar. The sequence continues at coordinate 39,337,906 of OX381717.1, read as the reverse complement.
GTTTGTCACTTCAGGTACTTCATAAGCAGCGGAAGGAGCATGAACATTGGCCATTTCTTTACCTGCTGAGATATCATGACATTTGCAAAAATTGAATTTCCTAATTCTGTTATTTTATCTTTTAATTAATGTATAATATATTCCCCCAAGTAGAAGGTGCAGCTGATTCATAGTCAGGGATTTAGTGCATTTTACTAGATTATGGATTAAATATTCTAAATATCATATTCACATAGCAGACTACTTCTTTCTAAGTACTGTAAAGTCTCATGTAAATGCTTAAACTTTGTATAGGCCACACCTAGATTTTTGAAGAAAACATGGGGCTGTTACAAAACAAAAATTTCACCTAATTTACACATTTTTTGCACACTAGCTGGAAAGGTGGTGTGAAAAATCCATGTTAAAAAACGTCCATAATGTAAAATAATCTGTAATGTAAATTTTGTTTTGTAACACCCCCTTGAAAAACAATGTAAAAAAACACGTTTTGTAACGCCCTCTTTTTGCCCTATTCTTTTACGTTGTGTTTTGTAACAGGCCCCCTGGGGTCTGAAAATTGTAACTTTGGTAGTTAACATTAGCAGCAATAACCCCTCTTATAAGCCACACCCTATGCAGGCATTTTTGTCATCAAATAAAAGCTGACTATGCCTGTATATAAGCTGCAGCTTCTACACAAGACTGTATGGTAGTGGGTCATCTGAAAGATATAACATTTTCTTATGTTTGATGACATAACACTGATTAGAATTTTATACTAAAACAAAACTAATTAACATTAAATTAATTCGCAGTATGACTGAAAAGATACTTTCCTTTTACAACACCAGTTTTGCCTCTCTTTCTCACGCAGAAAAATATGATGACCAAGATAATGATTAAGAAAGCTCCAACTCCCACTGTTCCACCAATTATACCAGGGAGGAGATTCCCTAAGGATGATGGCTGATTCGGCCCTGACAAATATAAATACAAACAGATTTTAAGTATAATTGAAAATAAAGGTTTTGTTCTTTGACAAGTTAGGCCACATCAAATAATAAACTTGTTTCTCATCACCAAGCAATGAGGGCGCTTTTTTCTCTTTCTTCTTCTCTTATTTTTGCTGGTGACCAAATGGGTGGATAAATGTGGATCCTCGGCAATCTAAATTCATATTTCAGCAATCAAGAAATTATGGATCAGCAAACATTGTAGATATACCTATTCTCTAGCTCATTGCATCTGCAACACTCTAAGTTTTAATTTGATACCAAATATGCCCAAATATTTCTATCCAAAAACATGTTTTTCACTGAAAATTTGAAATAACAAAAAAAACAACAACCCAACAACCAAAGGACGATTTTGGAGATGCACGCGTTGATTAGAACAAGTATATTATTTGGAGTAGCCTTACTATAATATCTCTAAATTGTGTCTTAAGGCATTATTTTGACAATACTATGATACCATAGAAATAATTCAGTAATCAGTACCATAAACATGAATATATGTAGTTACATAATTGAAATACAAACAGGCCTACTTACTGATATCTGTACTGACATTGACTAGTATCTGAGAGGACTTTGCTGAGTATCCAATACCATTCCCAACTTGACAGCTGTACAGACCACTGTGAGCAGCCGTCAGTGTCAGAGTGTGTGTCAGAGACCTCTCAGGCCAGTCAATCAGTCGTTCATCATCTTTGTACCACAAGACTGAGTCAGCCACAGGGTTGTCTGTCGCTATACCATGGCTACAGCTGAAAGTTACAGGCTCATTCGTGTAGGGGTTAGAGGGGTTGACCTGAAGCACTGCAGGGTCTCTGGAAACGTCTGTAAGACATACACAGAACAGGCTATTTCTTAAGCCATTAATTGAATTATGAGTAAATTTTACAATGAAGGCAAGTTGACATAAAGTTACAGTTAGCTATTTATTGACCATAACCAGATAACCATTCAATAAACACTTTAGCTTCCTCCTATGCTGATACTATTAGAGAGGTAGGATATGTCTGAATTGTTGTATTTGCCTCTTATGCAACCATTAGTAAGAGGCAGTATGTTAGGTACCACATAATCCAGTTTGTCAGAGTTTGACCTATCTAAGAACTAAGATTTTTTATTAATTTCAACTAGCCTTTACTTCCAGTGCTTATATTATGCAGGACCAATCCTTATTTGAGACAGCTTTATCATGAAAGTGCCATCACTATTTATTTGTATTTTATACCTTGTTTGAGAGGACCTGGTGAGTCCCCTGACGGTGAGGGCATTAGGACCTTTATTAGTAACAATGTCAACACTTACAGGAGGAGGCCAGCCTCATCCCTTTGGTGGTGTCCACATCAATAAGACTCCCACAGAGAAGTTATTAGCCAGGCCTTTTGTTGGCCTAGCTAGGTTCCCCCAGACAAGGTATACCCTGGTGATTGTTGAAATGAGAGCATACTTCAAGACTCTAATGTATCCTACTTACATTGAACAGTTATTGTCTTCGATATTGTGCGTGGCTGCCCTATGGAAGGAAGTACAGTACATGTCGCCTCCCTCCCGTCATCCTCCCTGGTCAGTATACGGGTGTACTCTGCTGTATACCTGTAGGACTTATCTGCATTCATTGTTCCTACAGAAGTGTTACCTTGTGTCCCCCACCTGATCTGGAAGTCATCAGGTCCTAATGATGGGTAGACACGGTCTATGGTGCATGTTACTGTCACCTTAGCCTTTTCCTTGAATGTTGTTGTATCCAGTCCGGTTTGTGTAATTTGTGCTTGTACTACAGAGAAACCAATTGAAAGCTTTGTTTAATTGAAAAATTAAAATGCCATCATCTGTATGAAGAAAACATACAAAACATGTTATCACAATAACTTAAACTGAATGATTTGCATCAATTAATTAATACTTACTAACCTAACAGTTTATTCTCCATTGAATATCATGCAAAACAAAATTGTAGCAATGGCCATGAAGTAAGAATATACTTACTAAAGACTTGAAGTTGTACATTTTCAAATATTGTCTTTTCTAACGTTGCCACCCTACATGTGAAGTAGGAGTCATCCTCCAGCTGTACACGTCCTATGGTAAGGCTGAAGGTGGAGGTGTTCAGACTCATGTCAGATCTGGCACCATCACTGTTAACTCTACCTGACCTGGCCTGATTGTAGATAATACTACTGGGGTAAGGGATATCTTCTCCTGTGAAGTAACCCCGGTACCATGTTTTGATGATGAAATCAGTAATTCCACCACGCGTACATGTCAAGGTCAATGATTTATTTTCCTCACTTGTAACTGTGGTGGTGATACCTGTGATAGAAATACCAGCAATGAGGAAAACTTTGCTGTCAGGTCTAGATATAAATATGGTGGTTAAATGTTAAAGCCCCTCACTGAGAACTGACAGGGAGAGGCTTCGAATGAGCATCGCGTTTGAGTGGTCAGTGTAGTTGCTCATCATATGGCCCAGTCTCATTGGATGGGGCCAATGTGATAGTCTTTGAAATGGGCTACTAACTACTAATTAAAAGTGTAGTAACATCCATCAACATTTTCAGCCCATATTTATCTTCATCTGCCTTAAATAAACTGTTATCTATCAAGCTGGTCAAAGATGGCACCAGTTCAAAGACTATCACATTGGCCCCATCTCATGAGATACAGCCCCATACATAACATCTGTAATGGGAGGCTATTATGGTTGAGGTAGTTTTTTTTCAGTTAAGGTTGTTTCCTAGAATATAGTTCATATCAAGCCATGAAAGAAACAGCCTCGGTGAAACATAATATGTCTGCTGTCATAATTACAAGACTTACCTTCAGAGTTGAGGATTAACATACTACACAAACAGAGTACCAGGTAGTACCTGCCCTCCATGTTGGACACCACTACTGTACACCCCACTTCCCCGTCTCCGTGTGTATATCACGACACCTGCCTTCATCATCTCCACGTCTGAATGGTTTCATGCTCCAGTTGACTTAGATTTATCTTTATTTATTGTCAAACTATAGGGTCCCCATACATATAGAAACTGTTGACCTGTTTAATCCTACCTATATATTTATTTACTTTTTCTTTCTGTTTATCTATGACTTCGCGGGTAGGCTGAGTGTAGTATGATTATCTGGATGCTCCCGGTGTTTTATTACGATCACGTTATGTGCGGATCTATGGTCCAAATACATGAGTGAAATACATCAGAGAGGTATCAATGAAGTTGGCATTTGTGTTTATTTTTTCATTTGAAGCCATTTGAAGAAGTAAAAAACAGGGTTTCCTTAGCTCATTGAATACGGCCATATTGTATTCAAGGGGGGGGGGGTGGGACATTGAATACGGCTCTTCCAGTACTTAAGCATAGTATAGTTTGTATTAAAAAAAAAGAAGATTATGATGCTTGTGTAACTATAATTGTGTTTCAGAAATAAATTAATCGAGGCATCTTTTTACCTAACCCAAGACACAATGATTTAATGCAAATAGCTATGAAAATGTTGGTCTCTGGGAAAAAAACCCACCACTATTGATATCGAAAGTTTTGCAAAGCTTTATTAAGTAATCATCATTTTTATTGTACACACATAGGCAATCGTATAGCAACACATCACATTTCTAAATATAATCTAAGCATATGAAATACCAACATACTTGGAATATAACGTATACATAAGCCATTACTTCTGTTTTATTGATTTTAATACTTAAAAGGTACGTCTATTTTACGGCTATACAGTAAGAAACACTACAAAAGGCTATCTAAGGCAGAAAAATAACTTCCCTAGGAAGTATCTGTGATACAATTGTGGATTCATGCAGGGCCAAGATAAATAGACAAAGGTTCACGAGTATAGTTTCCCACTGAAGGTTATTTCACGAGGCGGAGCCGAGTGAAATAACCCTCAGTGGGGAACTATACGAGTGCTCCTTTGTGTTTATTTCATGTCACAACTAACCATATTTGTCGAAATTCGACTTAATTGGTCTGAAAAAGCTATTTTATAGTGCTTTTATCATCAGTTTTAATGATTTTAAAGGCCGTGAAATACGGGCGAGGGTTATTTCACGGGGTGTGTTAAATACGGCCTTCCTTGGTTAAGTCAATGGGAGTGCCGTATTCACCATGAAATAATGACTCGTGCATTTAATGATCAACTGCAGAAATAAATTAATTAGAAAGTGAATAAAGTATTTTTTTGTAAACGTTACAGGAAAATAAATTAAAACATTTTGTGGAATCCTCATTATAAGGAATTCTTAACAACTCACCCCAACGACTTGTGGATCGTTATGTGAAGTGTAAATATGTCAAAAATTACAAAATGTCATTTTTCTCTAGAAAAAGACTATGGTGTCCGTTGTTCTGCTCAGCACTGTTAGATAAACCTTTGTCATCTTCACATGTGTGACCTAAGGCCAAAGGTGTTTCAGGTTACCCGACCCTACGTGGCAAAACAGGGCCGACCCTAGAAATTTTGATCCAATTTTGCAAAAATATTTATGTTTTAAGTGATTTTAGGGCTTTTTTAGGGTCAATTTGATAGTGTACGAGTTGACGTCGTAGACAATGAGAAACTTTATCCAATTTTGAAAATAATATTCATGTTCTAAGTAATTTTGGCATATTTCAGAGTCAAATTGATTGTCTACGAGTCGACACTGTTGTCGGGAAGGCGGCGCTGAAGTTTACGAGTCAACTTTTGGGTACTTTTCAGTGCAAAGTAAAAAAAAAGAGAAAATTTTCAGACTATGTAACCTGAAACACACCTTTTTTTTTGGCCTAATTAAAGAATATTCCCAATAATTGGGGCACATACTAGCAAACAGTGCAAAAAAACTTCATACAACCCTTATTGATTCAATACGTATACTCAATAAACACCTATAAACTAGGAGAAACAGCAATTTCAACTAATCTTTTCATCAGAAACAAGAAAAAAGACAATAAGATATAATGTAAAAAAGAGATGCTTAGGCTCACACATCTTTTTCCTCGTTGCAGTTTGAAATTACTTTCGTCTTTTCTATTATCCCTTCCTTTGTGTTACATAAAATATGCATGCATAGTGGAGTATAAATGTAGAGCTAGGTGATTGACTAAGAGCTATATCGAATCATGTCGATTTCTAAACCCTGTTTTATCGTAATATCCTGGTCTCTTGATTGACACACTTTACATCTAATTGTAGCTAAATGAGCAATTTCTATATGTACATATACATTATCACAGCTTCACAATGCACAAATATAATAGTCAATACAACCCATAGGAAGAGAACTACGGTAATTCATATCCACACATTATAGTTAGGTATAAAGTGTGTTTCATATGTGTTGTATAACATTATTGCACACTGCAGGGGTAGACACTATAGCTGGCCCGGGTACCAATGGCCCATAGTTTTGGTAAGTATGATAACGTAAATATAATAAGTATAATAACGTAACATGTTAAAAATAAAATGTAAGTGAATGAGGCAATTTGGTTTCATTTTACCATAGATAAATCAGGAATGTATATAATTATGATCTTCTCTCTGAAAAAAATGTAATTTGTTCCCTAGCCCACAGTTGAAATTCCAGGCCTATAAATCGTTGGAGCTACTGGCCTGGGGGCCCACAGATGGGAAAGTTAGTGTCTACCCCTGCACTGTCAGATATTGTGGTTCAGCATAAATCACACCTTTCAAGCAGTGATTCCATTGGAGCCGATGCAACAATCAGACTAGAATCGGACCAGATTCTCTATCTGAGGTATAATAAATAAATAAATAAATAAAATAGTCTGGTAACATGAATGATCTGCTGTTAGTGTTTACTTACTTATGATATTATATACATCTGTTTGGGTCCGATTTGTGAGAAAAGGTCCGATCTGAGGACAAAATTGGGTAGTGGAGTCCCAGCATAACGCATAACGCATAACGCAACCCATTAAGAATAAGGCGGATCTAATTCTGGCCTCACTGTTGCATCGTGTCCAGAGGAATCCAAGCTTAACTACTCCTATGAAAAAAGAAGTAGTGTATATATGATATATTATTATATGTGTTATGGAAAATCTTGTTTTCTAATACAAACAGCTCAATGAAACAACTTCTATAATATCAAACGAGATCACTAAGCTAAAATACTTACTTAAGCTGTTAAGGTTAGATAAGTAAGGCATTTGTTGTTGTAGCAGTAGCAGTGTAGTGTATGCAAGAAAGCATTATCTCTGGCTCGTAAGGTAATTGTCATATAATCTCTTGCTTTTCCTTACTCTGTCACGTCTTGAAATTCCCAACCTCTACCAATAAATTGATGTTGAATAGTCATTTTAAATCCTGCCTGAAACTTGTAGCTTTGAACTTTTATTCTCATGAAAGTAGCAGCAATGTTTTTATTTTATTTTCAAAACAATTGTCATTGTTTTTCCTAGATATGATACATTAATTAAACTTGAACAAGAAAGTTCCTTTACATATATACCTATGTAAAACCCTGTCCACAATTAAACAGTAACCATCTGATTGATACAATTCAGCTAGCATTTTTGTGGCAAATTTTTCAACCCTAATTGGTCAATGATATTTACTACATATTTTAAGACATTGGATCCTTTCAAATAGATGATTTCATTATCAGTATGGCAAAAGGATTTCATCAGCCAATGCCGTGATAAATTCATAATAAACTACCGAAAAATTCTTTATCACAGATAAATAGTGTTGCATTAATTAATGCAAGTTCATACTTATAGATGAAATAATTCTGTGAAGAATGTCTTGGACCATAACTGAAAATATGGGACTTACGCTTTTTCTGGAAATATAATGTCCCATATTTACGGATATGGGCAGAGCATCTACAAGTTCTATGCCATGATCTATTAAATATTTCGACAACCTGATCTCGGTGGTCTGCGTTTTCCTGTATAGCCCGGACTCCACTAGGGCGGCACAGGTACCTGCGAAATAGGGCTTTCTTTTAGTTCCTTTGTCCTTAAATATTTCGCCCTGTTTTGCTGTGTTTCGCCCTAAATGTCGCCCTCACTGTCCCCAGGAACAGGGCGACATTCAGGGCAAAACACAGCGAACGCTCTGTTTCGCAGGTACCTGTGCCGCCCTAGTGGGGTCTAGTCTTATGAGCGTTAAGGTATTTTGGAGGGTCCAGCTAATTTTTGATGCGCAAATCTATTATAGCCTACATAATTTTTGATGCGCAAACCTATTATCTCAATTATTCATTTGTCTGTTAGTTTGGAGAATATACCCCACCATAAATATAATAATACCCCTCTACCACTCAGCCAATTTCTGTACTGCAGAGGATTAAAGTTTCCTCATTTTCATTATAGGCATCTATAGAAAATACTATAATAACAATATCTAAGGCTACTTGAACAAGATTATTAGCTTTGCAGATACTTCTGGGAAAAAGGAGGTGCAGAAGGTAATCTTTTTATATTTGGTATTCTAATCTTATGCCATGAGGGTGGCCAATTTTAGTTAGGTTTAATAGCATTTAGTTAGGTTAATGCATATGTAAAACCCAATATAACCATCATAAATGATCATCACAGTAATCTGAATAAATTGAGATTAAAATAGAGAGTAGAATGCTTTTAATTCTAGTTCCTACACCCATAATTGGTTGAGATATAGACAAATGTCAACACCTATTGATACTGTCTCTGACATATTTCTTCATGCACGTGAAATTTTGGCCCTATTTTCTATGGAATAAAAAGCACCCTTGCAGATCTTTTTAATTGATACGGGCGGTGTCTGCAAAGCCGATAATCTTTTCTACGTGGCCTAAACTTGGCATGTCATTACCAAGATTTGAAAAGCAAGAAAACAGCAGTTTATCGACAAAAGTAAATACCGTAAATTCTCATAAAGCCATGGTTAGTACGAGGGTCACATCGCTGGTGCGGCTTATAGGATCGGCCCAAAGTCGGGATGCGTCTTATATGCCAGTTAGGCTTATACGCGAGAATTTACGGTACCGATTGTCAGACAAAACCAAAATACATTCCAGTAGTATCAGTGGCTCCCAGTGGGCACAGAACACTGAATCAACATTGATAAATGGTTGTCAATGTTGATTCAATGTTGAACTGAATTTTGTGCCCACTGGGCTATGGCTTTGGCAAGAAGGGAAATACAGTGATAAACTAAGGCATTTTGTGACAAAAGGCTTGACTCACACGATCTTTGTAAGCGTTTCAAATCTTTTGCAAATACAGGTGTGTTTCCGGCAACATCCCGAAGAAAGTTAAGTAGGGTCGGACACACATTTAAGATAAAATAAATTTCAAAGATTTTGCCAAAAATTGTATTGAATTGTTGGAATTCCCAAAAATGTGTTTCCTTGGCCAGAATACCATATAAACAAGGAAGATATGATACCATGGTCTGATAAAATTTTATATTACTATCACAAAGTAACATAAATTCTCCATAATGTATTGGGTTTCTCGTCAGAGCTGCATCATACATCATGTAATGAGGATAAAGAGCATAATGTATTGAACTACTCTGCAGACCTTAAAGTCTTAAGATGATGGTTCTGCCAAATCTTTGTATGAGGAAGCTGATGCTGGGCGGTCTTCTTCTTTCTTCCCCTCATACCACCCAAACCAGTTGGGGTCCTGCCATTTGGGGTCTGCATTCTTGTCCTTGCCTTTCTTGTCGTCAGCTTTAGGTCTAGTCACGATGACTGGACTAGGCTGCAGATAGGCAGTTTGAAAGCCCTGTTCTTCATCAGTTTTGCCATCTTCATATAACGGTTTAAGACGCCTTGGAGGGACGATGCCTGGAATAAGAAAGGTTAGATAGATATGAATGTTACATGTTCATGCAGTCAGTGATTAGTATAAAAACTGTTGTTGTATTAAAGCAATTTAATGTTAGGGAGAGAGGACTTTATTCATAGCCATATAGGGAAGACCTCTCTGCCAGTGCCTGTTCTGTCAAAGGACCCAGAACATGTTGTCGTCCAGACAAGAGTGCTAAGGGGAAACATCAGTCTCAAACTGAAGCTGCCGAGAACAAAAAAGGACATCTACCTGAAAGGCCCACTCTATCATGGGGTCCAATTGTAGAATGACATAGATCCAGAAACTCAGCATATTGAATCTCATGCAGTTTTTATGAAGGCCTTAGTGTAAATTATGTGACAATGACAACTAACTTAAGAACTATTCAAACTCTTGAGAAAGAAATTGCTCGATTAATCTCATTAGCAGAAGTTGAAAAGCACCCCTCGATTTATGTGAACCTTTGTGTCAAATAAATAAATAATCAATCAATCAATAGTCCCATACTTCTTATAGTTACACAGGTGCATTCTTGTCAAGGCACCTTTTTTAGTTAGTCCGTTGTTGCCAATAACAACATGTCTGGTGTGTAAATGTACAGATACTGTGGACTCATCCAGAAGCAACTCTTGGGAAACTAACTGACCAGTGAGAGTGCATTTTAGTACTTTCCTCGCCTACAAGCCTAACTCACACATAAGCCGACTTGTGGTCTATCCTATAAGCCGCACTGGTGATCTGATTATGGTGACTTTAGTACTGTATTATAGATGCAAAAATCATGTATAAGCTGCCCCCTGACTCTGGGCTGATCCTATAATCCACACTGGCGACTCACGTACTAGCCATGGCTTCTACGCGAGAATTTACCTTATCAAAAGGTGTAAATGTCCAGGTATGGGCTGAGGGGTCGTCCCATCTTGCATTATTCATCAACTTCAGATTGGTAGATTTTGACCCCTTTTCTACAAAAAGCCCTATTTCCTGATAGTTAAAAAATGCCTGAAAACTGTCTATAAACTTACACAAAATGCAATCATACCAACAAGAGGCATAGCACATTAGAGTACTATGTGGGCCTATGAGGGTCAGATACTTACTTCCTGGGATGACCACATCAAGTTTCTCTGGTTCTACGGGTGAGTTGCTCATCCTGAATATGGGTGTGGTAGTTGTGTCGCGGCCATCGTCCTGGCTGTTGATGTAGTCTCTCAGCTGGTACGACTGATTTGACTCCATCAGATTTTGCTGTGACACAGACTTGGTGGTTTCTCCCTTCTTAGAGGCTGCAGTTGCTAAAATTGGTCACAAGGACAAAACTTTAGAAGGCTATGACTGTTAAATCTCATGTATAAGCCTAACTTGCCTATAAGTCACCCTTAAACTCTAAGCCAATTCTATAAGCCGCACTGGCAATCTGACTTGCGTACTAGCCATGCAAGAATTCATGGTATAAACTTTGATTATTGTCTAAAGTTGTTGAAATTGGATGTTTCATACTGTGGAGTTGTAACCCTTTTTCCAACTTACCATTACACATGTAGCAGGCTATGACAATGACAATGAGGAGCAGGAGAAGAGCCAACACGCCAAATACGATTCCTAGAATCGCTCCCAGTGACAGACCAGGGGAGGCTTTCTGCAGTGAATGAATGGGAAATTATGCTAAACAGGATCAAAAACAAATGTTTGCATGCAAATGACAGTTACCAGATGTCTTTTAATGATGTACAATTATGCATCATGCCAACTCATCAGGATTGATGCAATTCTAAAGGGCTGGTATGCTGCACCAATTTAGTCTCGCACTGCTGTCTGCATTAATCTTGGTATTTATGCAAACTTCTTTTGCATAAAGTCACTCTTTAAGTTGCTTTGACTTCAGTTAATGCCATACAAATGTCATGGAAAGTTATAATCGCAAGTGACTTTAAGTGGAATTAAATATGACTTCAAAGTTTCAGGAGTCCAACTTTTGCTTAGATGCCAGCATTCATGCAGTGTTGCCGGTGCTGTACTGAGGCATCCTTAAAGCTTAAAAAACATAAATGTTGCACACAGACCTTGGTAAGGGTGTAAGTGTCTCCATCCACCAACATTACACCAGACATGTCGTAGTTGATGCTTTTGTAGTCAAATGTCAGTCCTAGGTCAATTTGCCTCTTGAGGTCTTGTAGCATGGCTGACACATTGCTTGAACTCCCTGCTATGTACACCACAGCATAGGCTGCAGAATAAGCATGGCATATTATCTAGTTAGTCAAACCAGAAAGTTTGGGAAATCAGAAAAAAAAAGTCTCAGGCTAGAGGATATGTAATGTAAAATAAAACCATTATTCTTGTGGGAGTGAGTGAGAAGCCTTGCAAATTGGAATAGGGTAGATTCACCTTGAGTCAACCACATACCTTTGGTTGAACACCTTTAAATTCAAAATTATCCAAGCAGGCTAAACCCTTTGAGTACGATAGTATTATTTATGTGTTACTTTTAGAGTAACAAAGAATGACTATAGGGCTCATCATAATTTAATACCTAGTAATATAATCTCAGACTCTATGTATATGGTAAATCCTAAGTGAATTTTCCCAATCAACAAGCACTTTCCATTCACAAGAGGCCCAATCTTTTTGGTTAGAAACTATATTGGGTGATTGGAGCTAGAGGGCGGTGGATGTGGGTCTAGGCTAAGGAGCTACACTGTGGTAATAGAAGACACAATGCAAAGAAATTATAAGTAAGTGAGGATTTACCTGTTGGTTCAGGTGGTGTTGCATTTGTTCCATTGTCTACAACAGCTCGCCGCTTTCGGGAAGAGACTACTGGCTCTATTAATCATTTGAAAAAAACCCACGTAAACTTCAATAAATCATTTTAGTACATTAGAAGAGAAGAGAACATTACAGAAAAAATGTCTAAACACATTTACTAACTTCATGTTTGTCATCCATTAATTCAGGCATGAAATCAACATTAAGAAATATCTATAGTATTAAACAAAATTGATAAAAACAGACATGACTTCCCTTATCACAGAGAATAAAGATACATATGAGAGAAATGCAGACTGTATCTGATAAGGGACCCACCTGCTTCCACTGAGGAGTTGAGTAGGTGGACACTGTCATACTCTGAGGCGAGGTAGTTTGCAATCGATGAAGCAAAAATCAGTTGCTCCTTTACAGGTAATTTGGTTATGGAAGAATTGGCCAACTGCAGGGCCAGTCTCTTCTGGACACCATTAACCTTATCATCTTTCCAGGCCCAGAAGATGTTAAATGGCTTTGATGTAGTGAAATGTAGGTCATAGTCACTCTTTGGTTCAGTTGTCACCTGAGCGGAAAGCCAAGCAAAACCGACTGAAGTGAACTCCAGATCGAGATCAATGATGCCATTGTTGCTGAACTGCTTGAGGCCAGCCCCCTTTAAGGACCCCTTGTACTTGGCAGCAGGATCCATGTACAGGTACACCGTCCAGTTGTAACCCTGCAGGAGGAATTCACTTATTGAGTTGTGTTCAGTATCAGTTTAACTTAGTAACAGAGTTTCATGGTGCACCTCAAAATACAACTATCTATGGCACAGGTTCAGTCATAGTGTAGTATCAAATTGGTATTGATCAGGCCTTGGCAACCTTATAAGGCACTACTAAGGGGGATAAAGGGTAGCCTAAACATTGAGCCGATAAAGGTGTGACATGGCAATAGCTCCTATTTGTCCAATCAACATGTGTACATAACTTTCTGATTGCCTACTAAATTGGTTTTTATTTCCTTAGGTCATGGGGTACCTTGCAATGTGCAATGCATTCTGTGCTCATTGCATGGGAATTCCTTTTAATGTGTTTAGCTGCCATCAGATTTCTGGTAAATTTCTGTTCCAACTTTATGACATTTTTATATTGATTCTATCTATCTTATCAGCTACCTTCCACGATAGATCCGTCACTGTGGTTCCAGTGATTGCATCCTGGATCATGACCGTGAGAGTGAAGGGAACGTTAACCGTGTTGTCATATGACCTGGTAGCTCCCGCAAGTCTGAGGGGACGCTCTGCGACTGTGAATGGGCCTGCCGATATTCTGAAATAGAGCAGATAGATATCAATATATTATAGTCCAATTGATTTCAGTTCTGCAGAATGTCAGCAATATTTACAAAATCATTTCATTTAATCATAATTCCTTTGATGTAAGTTTGGGGAAACTTCTTAGCTTGAGGTAATATATACCTCACCCAATAATGCGTTAACGACTTATGACAATTATTTTCTTTTAATGCAACCCTCATCAGAGATTTCCTGCTAAAAATCAGTGCCATCCTTTTGTGTCAAAACAGGGCAATACTAGGCAACATAGAACAACAAAGATGATCATTCGTTTCTCCGTGATCATTTACTAGTTCTTTCAAATTTCATCACTTCCTTGATAATCAAAATTTCTATAAAAGATTATGTCTGTTCAATATCTGCTTTGATTGCTACTTCACCATTGTGTTTGAGCACTAATATTGGCACTTTTGAAAGTGGATGCATTTCCCCCCTGACAGTTCTACAATACTTTATGCTTACACAAAACTGGCTTGTAGTGTGGAACATATATTATATAATGTTTTTCAAGATTGTACAAGACTGGCACTTCATAGAGACTCTATGTTTAAACAGTGCAATGCAAAACTCACCTAAATCCTGAAGCAGCAGTGGGATAAACCACCTGAAAGTCCAAGTAGTATCCAGAACCACTGTGGGATATACCTGTGAAAAAGGAAACACAATCATAGATGACATTGTGGGAACAATTTTGAGACAACTTTGAGTTTGATAATTCTTTATATTGAACAATACTAGATAGAATTGTTGTATCTCGATGTGACACATCATTATTTATAGGCAGCCCTAGTACCCAATGTCTTTATCAGATTCCTCAATGATGATCACCTTTTCTCAGATTGTTAACAACTGCACAGCTTGCATTTCCAAGGAACTAAACACATTATTTGTAGCCTTAATAATTAAGCCTTGAGACCATATACAAAATTACAGCTTTTTACCTAAACTATAGAAGTTTGCGTAGCCATTTGTAAATTGTTTCTCTGTTTCACCAATGAAAACTGCTCTCGAGTCGCCTTGTACTGTTGACCTCCTAAGTGTCACTCTTATTCGCCAGGGGGAGACACTAGTGCCTAGTAGTGCAACTGTCCTATCCTACAAATGATGATATAGAAGGGAAAGTTACCACACTGTCAAAGGCTAGTTCAGGTTGCACATGCTTGTTTGATTGTTTTTTTATTTAAATTTGCTCTGCTGCATGAATTGAAAATGAATAATGGATTTGATAATGTTGGAAATGAACATATTTTATTAAGGAGCAATTGATATATTTATCCGATTGAGCCTACAGTTGATCACTGTACTGTCATTCCTCACAGGGATGTGGAGACGCTGAATGTATTTCTTTCCACTGTAACTTCATCAAAATAGCTATGACCCCAATTTTTAGATTGCTCTTAAAATAAAAATCATCCATGAGGCCAAGAGGGCAATTTGTGCCAGGAGCTCTCTACGAGTTGACAATCCGTTTTGATTTGGTAACCTCCCCTAGATTCAACTGATGTGACTCCAACAGAAGGTATAACTGCAATGAATTCATTGGCAATTGAGCCCAAATTAAGATCTAAATAATTATATAGTTTTTCTCTTATCTATCTCAAAAAATGTCTGCGATTTCAATTCGTCATACAGGTTCATTTTGGGGATATTCAATCGTTAAAAAAATTTGGGGAAATCAAACGCTCACCTGATTGTCCACCATGCGTATGGATGGAGCAGTGGAGAAGGATACGCCCTCGTGTCTGGGTAGTATCTGATTTAACACCATATGGTGAGGGATTAGAATTTCATTGGGTTCAGTTGGGTCTGGAGCTTCTGTTGTTGGTGCATCCGCTGTGGTCGTTGGGGAAGATAATGGGGGTGAGGTGGGATTAGTCTGTCCGGTGCCTCCGCTCGATGTGGGTCCTGAACCTGGTGCTGTTGTAGGGGCAGCTGTTGTTGTTGTGGTTGTTGTTGTGGTTGTTGTAGTTGTTGTTGTTGTTGATGTTGTTGTAGGTGGTGCAGCAAGTGTGTTCCACTCTGTTGAGTTGGGCGCTGGCAGGGGTTCCTATAATATATCAAATTTCTCCTGATTTATTATCACTGCATTGGGTGAGATTAGCTGGTTGAGAAATAGCCTCAGGAGAGTAAGAAAATATCAGCGATTGATTAAATTATTTGTAATCAGCCTGCCATCTTGGTTTCATCACAGGTCACGATGGAATGACCCCAAGGACTTTCTACATAAGTAACCCACCCACTGTAATCGTTATGTTTATTATACACAATATTTCCCCCCTGTAGTTTATAATACTCCTTTTGATACCAACATTATCAGACTACATTTCTTAATGCCCTACATCCGTGTACTAGTATTCAATATGTCTCATTGCACTCTGGAGTCATATAAACCCAATTTGTATTGTAATGTCTGGTAACATATTTTACAACTTCTTCACATGAAAAACTCCAAAGTAAATATTAAAACTTAATTGTTGTCTGGTTATCATTATGTATGCATGTACTCGGGAGTTGCCTATTCGTACTGTATATGTCTTTTTCGGTTAAAGTACAAAACAAAAGAAGCCCATGATATATAATTCATGATGGTAACAAAATTAACACACTCTTTCAGTGCTCTGTAAGTGTAGGGCCTACAGAATAGTATAAATCAAGTAGAGTATCTACTCACCACGAGCAAGAGAAATGATGTCGCTGTTATATTCTCACCCAGAAGTTCGGAGGAGTTTCCCAGTTGGATGGCAGCGACAATGGATTCTTGTAGCTGCTGCATTTCTGCGATTGCTGACTCGTCGCTTTCAGTCGTTGTTTCTGATGTGGTGGTAGCCGGGGGTAAACTGAGGGAAGATCAACATGCGAACAATAATTAGTCCTTTAAAGTGGCATAATCACCAAGCGGCTTCCACTCACAATTCTAGTACTGTTCTAGTCTACTATGTGGTTAAGTGCGAGTGGTGAGACTGCCCCTTTAAGGATGCTTCATTCAGTGCAGGGGTAGACACTGACTTTTTCAGCTGTGGGTCACCCGGGCCTGTAGCTCTAAAAAACTATGGGCCCAGACCAAGATCTGTGGGCCAATGGTCAAAATCTTTCTTTCATTAAGAGAAAAAAAAGATGTATATTATTGATTGTTCTATGAAAGAGTATGATCAATATGATTAAGTCGGGTGCATTTCCCTCTTTCTAATGATATATTGCATGACTATACTTGTCAGTCAAACGTTCCTTGAATGTCCTCAAAATACTCCGGTGGGCCACCTGGGCCCGGACCCAAAACTACGGGCCATTGGCTCCTGGGCCAGCGTTAGTGTCTACCCCTGCAGTGTATGCAAATGACATTGTCTACATTTGGAAACAATATTTGCTAGAGGTATTAACCTGAAAGCTCTACTATGATGCCACAAGGATTCATGATACATCACAGAGTAGCTCACCAGCAGTGCTTTTGATGCATCATGCCAACCCTTCAGGAAAGGATCACCCCATAATGTGTGTATGATTCACTGGCAAGTTAGGGAGTGATCATTTTTTAACAACAGGGGGGGTGGTGGGTTTGGGGGGGGGGGCAAAATAATTTGGACCCCTTGACCGGAGGGGGGGCAAAATAATTTGGACCCCTCTTGGGGGGGGGGTCAAAATAATTTAACCTGTTTTGAGCCAAAAAGCCTGTGCGTTACTATGCTTCAAAGGGCCCGCGCGCGAGCCGATTTGCGGAAACCCACCACCCCCCCCCTGTTGTTAAAAAATGATAACTCCCTTACTTGCCAGGGCAATAAATCATCTTAATACCACCTCATTTTGATAACTTGGATTTCAGGCTTTTACTGCAAATATTTTAGGTGGAGGGGGGCAAGAAGAAAAGCTGTTCAACAAGGGGAGCTGGGTTACAAAATTTCCCAAGGGCAGAGAGGGAAAAAGACATGGAAAATACATCTTTTGGGCTATCAAATGAAGGTATATTGAGAAATACCCCATTTTGAAAGGCCAGATGTTGAATTTTTTCTGGTCGGCATGTACTTTTCTTTCTTACTTTTTTGGGCAAAACACCAAAAATCTCATCAGCGGATCCATAATCCAATTCATCTGAATAAAGGGATAAGATTTATTAAATGATCAAGCTGGCCCCAACTCGTCTTCAGATGCGTTCGAGCGACATCGCTGGTATCTGAGGGGCCATAACCGCGTCACTTCCCCTGTATATTGGGGACGATCCTTCTGCGGTACCCATCCACATTTTTGATATTACAGCACCAAGTGTATCGGATAACTTTTACCAAAAAGCTTTAGTGCCAGCGATGACGCTTGGAAACAATGGTCGAGGTGGCACCAGCTTGTTAAGTGCTATTTACCTGATCTCGAACTCCACCTCCATCAGACCTGCATCACGCTTCCGTCGGCGCTTCCCAGTGGCTTAAAAGGATAATATCAACATTAGGGAGTGGTCATTTTTTAACAACAAGGGGGGGTGGTGGATTTGGAGGGGGGACCAAAAAAATTTGGACCCCTCTTGAGGGGGGGCGGGGCAAAAAACTTGCACCCCTTTTTAGCGGAAAAGCCCGCTCAAAGGGGTCGGCTGCGCTCAATTTCAACTTGCCTGAGGGGGGGGGACCAAAAACATTTCGACCCCTCCTGTGGGGGGACTAACAAAATAGCGACCCACTCGCACGAAAAATCCACCCCCCCCTCCCTTAGCTGATCATTCACTGGAAAGATGATCGTGTACATTGCACAACAAGCAAGCTTCCAAGTCAGGGTTTAATCAAGTTTCTGCAGCTTTAAGCAATAATGTAAGCCCGAGTTGAATCAACTTTCACCAAATTTTTTAAATGGCCAGAAACCTTCATATTTATGAGACCCAAAGGGACCACGTGGCATCATCTTGTTGTGATCACAGGGATATAACCCCCTCTGGATTGTTGTTGCTTATGTACAGATAAAGCAGCTATTTTGAATTTTCATTATTATTTTTATTCTTATTTATTAAAAAAAAAAAATTACTCCCATGCAGTCCAGTCCATATACACATGAACACATGATGTACTAAGTCTCAGAAAGGTGTTCTTAAATTCACAAACTATTGATATAACCCAGTAAACAAAAAACGTTATACAACGTTATATAACGTTTCTCTATGGTTCCTTATTGTTAAAAACAGTTAAAGTTATATAACGTTAAAAACGTTATCTGGACGTAGAATAACGTATTTTGATAGCCGGGAAGCCATTGTAAAAATAGGGTCGTGTTTTAATAAGAGTAATCTTAATGTAACGTTTTTCAATGTTGGATTAATGTTTATCAATGTTGGATTAACGTTCTCTGTTACCTGTGGATGAGGAAGTAACGCTCACAACGCGGATTCGAGATGAAGGAATCCCAAGGAAGGAAGCAATGTTCGATACAAGATTCGGTCCGAAGAATTCATCCACTGTTATTGCCGGCATCTTTGGAATATGAATGTAAAAATATATGATTAGGCTTAGAACCAAATGGACAGAATATGTTTCTCCTTTAGAATGGCTTATCTCTCAGCCACTGGTCCTAAATCTTGATGAATACCAATTTGCTTTGCGCAAGAGTCGCTACCATTATCATGTATAGGCAATCCAGTACTTTACCCCCCATGCCCACATAGACAAATAACTTGCATTAGTATAACTTCAGGGGATCAATAAACACTGAATTACTAAAATAATTGTGGCATTTACTGGTAAAAGGGAACTTGGTACACCCTGCACTAAGGGCCTTTTGCGCAGATCGTGTCAAAAATGTAAAAATTGTTTGCGAAAAGTCTAAATTTCCCTATACATCTAAGCCCCAAGTAAAAGAAAAACAAAATTAAAAAAACAAACGCCCTCGTCATATTTTTCATTGCTTGGTGATGAGAAACAACTTTTTTTTTGAGTGGCATTAATTCTATTTACCTGAAAACTGACGAGGATTAATGAGGTCTGTTTGATATCGATTCTTGTTGAACCTTTGAAGACGACGCAGAGATACTTATAAGCCCTCATGAACATATTGGTACCGTCTGGATCAGTCAGTGTTGGCATGAAGGTATCTGAAAACAGAGACATTGTGTCCAGTTTAGATTAGTTCTAGGATGAATAGATATAGATTTATGGGCGGTAGGCCTATAGGAGTGGCTAAAATCAAGGCGGTCCTCTTTAATACACATAAAAGCTTAACCAATATTACTGAATATATATGACATAAAATCATATATGCTGCATTACATAATAACTATTTACTTATTCTCTTTAACTAATTACTTATATCTCTTTTTTCCACAATAATTGCAATTATTGCCCTACCTCATCACATACAGTGCATGCCCGAATGGCATAAGGGGCATGACCAAACGCTCACCTCTTTTTCCTACCAACTAACTCACCACTTCTTTTTTCCCCATATTTATTGATTATTTTATAACAAATTTCGGGTCACTACCCAATTGTAACTTGGACTTCATGCCACAGACTGCAATTTGAGAATGTTAAACAAAGCTTCAGCAGTCATGTAAAATCATGAAAATGATGTGACCAAGTTGAAACAAAAAATAATAAAACCAAAATAATGCAGCAGTAATGAATCACCCCTACCTTCATGTCCTGGTAGATAGGATACTGTATTTTCTCCATTTGCATTAGGAGTGATCTGATCAGCGTTCTTTGGTCCTTTGAAAACGCCGTTTACGTAGACGTCTTGTCGCTGGGGCACCTGGTAGTAGACGCAGATCAGCATCGTATGACTCGGCTTCGAATTAAGGAAATAAAGCCTCAGGTTCTGGGGACTTGTGCTCGTGAAGGTCAAGTTATAGAGTATACCTGTAAAGAAGAAAAAAAAATCGATATTCAAATTTCCCTCACTCTATCAGTGTCTTTGTATCTGTCTTTGTATCTGTCTGTCACTGTCTGTCTGTCACTGTCTGTCATTCAGTGGGTCAGACTGAATTTGATCATTGCCCAGAGGGATTTACGACCTTCCGGTTGTATGACTTGGGTAAGATTGGGGTAAGACTCACTCAAAGCATTTGTCCGTGCACTTGTGTGAGCTAGGTCGGTCGTGCCTAAGATAGGACCTCAAATATGCGACTGGCTTGTATAAGCAATGGGGGTATATACGATTCCAAATTTGTTCATAAGTGCTGGGCACTTAAACACGACAGTCCCGGATGTATATATATACATATCTACAGGAACAAATGGGGATGTCCAACACAAAGCATGAATGTTGGCATTTAAGTAAAATTAATATTTGACTGCTTAAAGACACACTTTAAGCATATTTAATTCTAGTAAATGCCTCTGAAAGCCACTTAGATATAATTATGACCTTTCCATGGCATTTACAAGGCATACATTTACTGAACTAAAATTTGCCTAAAGAGTTACTTAAATTCAGCAAATAAAAAGTTTTCTGAAATACCAACGTTCATGCAGTGACAGGAAAAACACTGCATGAAAGATCTGATTTAAGCAACTTTAAGAAATGATTAAAATTGAATAATGGCCTTCTTCCAGCAGCTTGAAGCAACACTAATTTTCCTTCAGATTAAAGTTGCTTAAAGCTGCCAAAATACGGCCATTCATCAACTTTGATTTTAGCTAAAATTTGCTTGAATTGGCTGGTTCATGCAGTGAAACCTTTGGAACAGTAATCAGCAATTTTATAGCAACTCATGAGGCAAGTATGATAAGGTCACATCAAATTTTAGCTTTCAAAGAGAAGATAGGTCCATCAATTTATTTACTCACCAGTTCGGACTACAGCATGGAAGGTGGAGATGCGTTTCTGACATGTGTAGCCAGAACACCAACCATGGTCTTGGGGACCGTTGAGGAGATCAATGTAACCATCGGCTAGCAGAGCTACCGGGGACAAGCGACGTGTTTCAGTGTCGCTATCCATGTTTTCTATGACCATCGGGGTATAATCTAAAGCAGCATTCTTTTTACACATGTATGCATGCCAGTTGTTGTTCAGAGTACAGTCAGCACCAATCCGAGAGATCCCTGAAAGATAGTAGAATGAAATGGGTGGTTTACCTTGATATGCTTTTAACTGGTGACAGCAAATCGTGGTCATCACAGTCATAACCAATTTGGTCAATACCAACCCTAACTAAAGTTGGTCAATTTAGTCATGACCAAACCTCACCAAAGTTGGCGAAGTTGGTAGATTGAAAACAGGAGGTTTTGTCCTGACTGAATTGGTCTATTTTGGATGGTTTGAAATAATCTGAAACACATGTTATAAGTAATACCGGTATATATGATATAATCTGAAAAATATATCATATAGATTGTAAAGTTTTTAAGATTGTCCACGCTCCCACGTGAGTACAATTTATATCCATATATGTGCATAAGTACTATCCCAATGGGCACAAAATTCAGTTCACCCTGAAATCAATGTTGAATCAACATTGAATCAACATAGATAACTATTGTCAATATTGATTGCCCATTAATTTTGGAGAGACCTCCCTGAGCAAGGCACATGGGTGGGTGGTTAACCCTTTAAGGATGACATGTCACTAAAAGATGACATTTGTCATCATAGTGCACTAACATAGCCCTGGCAAGTAACCCGCCAATCATTTGGGAGTATCTCAACCCGATAGGGTTGGCATGATGCTTGAATGCGGCACTGGCGAGTTACTCACCAGGGCTGCATTGTGCCGTCCTTAAAGGGTTAAGTCTTTACAAAGATGTGTCAAAGTACAGTGTTACTACATCCATCAACATAATTCATCTGAATAAAATACATACCTCGATGTAGGTCGTTACCAGTTTTACCAACTATATCAGTAACGGCTAGTCTTGTCCCATCGTCCTTAGTGAGAAGGTCTTTCGGTATGCGATAGTCTCCGGTTCCATATTGTGGAAATTGTGGATTATCCCAGACGAAGCTGAGCTGTTGGATAAAGTTAAAGGAAAATGATACTACTTGTTACTGAAATTCTATTGCTATTTGCATATAAGGACTATATTAGGCAGTGGTCATTTTTTTAACGGGGGGGAGGGGGGTTGTTGGTGGATTTGAGGGGGGGGGGGACCAAAATATGTTGGACCCCTTGAAGGGGGGTGGGACCAAAAGTACCTTGGGAATGTGTAATGGATATCTATAGAAACATTTTAGAAGCAAAACACTAGGGGGTCACCGATGAAATGTGAAAATTATAAATATTTATTTTGCCTTAACAATATATAGGATCCTATGGGTGTCCCCGTGGCTAATAAATGCCATACATATAGGAATTTTGATTAATATTGTTGATAATGACATAGAATAAACCCACTGAGGGTTATTTCACTCGGCTTCACCTCATGAAATAACCCTCATTGGGTAACTATACTCGCGAACCTTTGTCTATTTCCCCATTTTTCAGGGTGTGTGGACTACCATTTTTACTCACCTGAGAAATGCAGTTTCAGGTCGGATGGTCGGCCATTTGATATATATTTGATCTGACATCAATTTATATCAATGTATTATTATGCTCTTTGCACTGCATGAAAGATCTGATTTAAGCAACTTTAAGCAATGATTAAATTTGAATAATGGCCTTCTTCCAGCAGCTTGAAGCAACACTAATTTTCGTTCAGATTAAAGTTGCTTAAAGCTGCCAAAATACGGTCATTCATCAACTTTGATTTTAGCTTAAATTTGCTTGAATTGGCTGGTTCATGCAGTGTTGGTTGTGACAATTAAGTTGGCTTACTTGTGAAAATGCGTATCCTCCATTTGCATATCCCGTCCCAAGGAAGGTTCCATCCTCATCTACCGCTAAGGTTTGTAGTTTTGCATCACATTGCATGTCCACGCAGTCAGCCGGGTTGATTTTGCTGAAATAACCATGATCCAAATTAATCAATCTGTCTACACTGTAAAAAGTTGGTTGCCCTTTTTGTAGGTGCACAGAAGATTCTACTGTAGGTATACAGTTTAATGTAGGTAAACAGTAGAATCTAGTGTAAATCTACAATACATTCTACTGTAAATCCATTCTACAGTAGATTCCATTGCAGAGGTACAGTACATTCTACTGTGTACCTACACTAACTATTTACAGTGTAGTAATGTAATTGACCAATTGTGGCAAAATGGCAAAATTTGAGTTTGAAAAGTATTTTTATTGCACTTTGTGATTTTACAAAAAATACAGATATTTTGACAGTCTAGCTCGCGACAGCGGCCTATCATGCCCATCTCCTACATCAGCCTGTTATGTCAGCTACACTGGGCCCCTGTACCTCTCATTTTCTCAGTGTACTGGTCACCACAGACGCTCTGGGTGTCTGGTTTTATTTCTCCATTTTGGTCAATGGATTGACTGTCATGAGATATACTGTCAATGGGGGCTATCCTTAAACAAAAAACGTTATACAAAATTTTGTAACGTTATTTAACGTTATATAACGTTTCTCTAAGGCTCCTCACTATGGCATAACGTTATATATAGTTTTAGGACGTTATTTTGACGCAAAATAACGTTTTTCTGTTAGCTGGGTATATATTACCATATGATACCACATCTTTACTTTTCTCATCATCAAAAACAGTGATGGACTCACCTGATGGATGGTCTGTCTATCCACAGTTTATTGTCATCACCACCGGTTCTTGCCCAAATGGTGTCCCTGAAATATGCCGGATGCTGAGCGTCTTCATTCGAGGGGTTAGTTGCTACAGCGGTAGCCCCGCTTCCCACCGACTCCCCCGTTAGAGCAAACAAGTCCGCATATGTTACATCTGCAAAGTTTAAAATAAAAATATATTTTAACATCAATCAAACCTAGGTGAATCATATTCAAAAGTGTATTCTGGACATATGTGATGTTGCACCAGGGACCTCAAGTTAACCCTTTAAGACGGTATAATGCCTTAATACATCATGCCCTTGGTGGTCATGATGCACTCATGCAGCCAGTGCTGCACTCATGCATGATGCCGAATATACAGGGTTGAGACACTCCTGAAGGGGTGGCATGATGCACCACTGCAGCACTGGCGAGTTACTCGGGGCTGCATCCGTGCATCATTATGACAAATGTCATCTTTTAGCGACATGCCATCATTAAAGGGTTAACCAAAACATTTATTATTACTGCTATTTTAATTTCAATTTAACTTAAGATTATAGTTCCTACCTTAATATGTCCCACACACTATTAAACCCCATATTAAGCATGATGTTTATTCCTATCTCAAATATCTTTAATTTAGAAATGCCAAACCTTTTCTCGGTACTATGGTGTTTAGTGATCGCCCCTTTTCAAATTGCTGGGTCCGCCTATCAATATTCCTTGCAAATATATATGGTTTGTTGCAATGAAGAATCAAGACAATACACTCACCACTGACATAGGTTATTCCATCTATTGCATTATATTTCATAATCCCCGGCCATGGCTTCTCTGGAGCATTGTTCCCTCCACTGGAGAAAAATGGGAAAATCATTCCCACCAAACGACTCCCAGAGAATAATTCTGCCTTTCTGCTCTCTGCGATATACCAGTAGATAGTTGTTGATAGAACTGCTTTGGCAGGCTCAAAGAGTGCACTCCGAACGACCATTTTGCTGTTTTTGATGTGGCATGTCTTACCGCCTCTGGCATGAGAAAGTGATGAGGGTTGAATCACCATGGCGAAGATGCCGAGGTGACAATCCATGGTAGTCATTCGATCGATCACAATAGAAGCTGCCGTCTAGAGAGGACAAATCAAACAGGAAACATTGCATCAGACAGAATGCTGGTCACTCGCCAATTTTTGTTGTGCTTGCTCAAAAACAAACCTACCTCACCTCTTTTGTTCAAAAATGACCATTCCCTCATGTTTATGTCAGTGTCTTACGAGATCTGGCCAATGTGAGCGTCTTTGACCGGGCGCCATCGTTGACCAGGTGCCAACTCTAACCGGGTGCCATCTTTGACCGGCTTGATGGAAAATGGTTTATTCAGGGCAAATGAAGATATACATAGGCTGAAAAGGTTAATGGATGTTAGAACACTTTAAACTTTAGTAATTAGTTGCCCATTTATATTTTTATCCCCCCTAAATACACCGTTTTCTATCAAGCTGGTCAAAGACGGTGCCCATGGCATACTACTGTACTCGCTTATACAAGACAGGCGCTTATTCAAGGTACAGTGTTTAGTGCTTCACTTATTTCAATACCTGTGTACCCTGGCACTTATTCTAGACCAGCGCTTATTATTCAATGACCCAGCGTTTAACCCTATGCTACTAGAAGATGACTTTCGTCGTCATGATGCACCAATGCAGCACTGGCGAGAAACTCGCCAGTGCTGCATTGGTGCTTTATGCCGACCCTTCAGGAGCATGATGCTTGAATGCAACACTGGCGAGTTACTTGCCGGGATGCATAGTTTTCAAGTATCATGACAACAAATGTCATCTTTTAGCGACATCCGTCCATAAAGGGTTAAATGGGCCTTTTCAGTCCTAGATGCCCAGGAAGCAACCTTTTATTTGGGGGGCCCAGGGAGGCCCAGGGCGTGCCCAACCCAACCAACTTTAAATATGATCGTTTGCATAGTGGTACATACACACATATACATTAATTTTATAGAAAAGTAGTGTTTTTACCCCATTTACTTCTGATTGGGGGCCCAGACCCCTTGGCCTCCACTTTTTCCATGTAGGAGAGGTAAGGTTTTGGAGTAATGTGTATCAATTTTTTATTTATTATTATTTTTTTTTTTTGGGGGGGGGCCCAAACATATTCAGGCCCCCCTTTCTCTATGATTGAGGGGGGCTATGCCATTGAGTTCTCACCTGTACATAAACACCATAGTCGTACATATTGTAGAAGGTGAATCCAGCAACGTAGAGAACCGTGACTGCCATTGTGTGTTGTGTTGGCATGAACACCAAGCCACTCAGACAGGAATGCCCCATGTTGTCTGACCACACGTATACAGTCGGAGGGCCATAGTTTACCGCCTCATACGTCGGCATGTGGAATGCTGTCCTTTGACACCCGCCCACTCTATTTCCTGTGAATAACAAGAAATAAATAGACAAATGCCAACGCCCATTGATACTGTCTCTGTGTATTTCACGAATGGGAGCTGGTGCATTATTTTTTGGAAATACAAGATCAGCACTGGAGGGCAGTATTCAATGCCCCCATTGAATGCAATGTGGCTGTATCTAATGGGCTAATAAAAAGTAGTTTTTCCGTCATTAAATGGCTTCAAATAAAAAAATAAACACAAATGCCAACTACATTGATACCGCTCTGATGTATTTCACTCTTGGGGGCTGGGACGCATCCCACTCAGCCTGCGGCTTCCCCAGAGACGGTATCAATGGGCGTTGCCATTTGTCTATGTATCCCATGCAGCCGCATTCTGAGTGGTATATACCCCAGCTCCCACGAGTGAAATATGTCAGAGAGGTATCAAAGTACTTGGCATTTGTGTTTATTTTCATATTTGAAGCCATTTACTGACTTGTTCTTAGCCCTTGAATATAGCCACATTGTATTCAATGGCGGGCATTGAATACAGCCTTCCAGTCCTTAAGCATAGCACATCTTGTATTTCCAAAAATATAAATCAAAATATTGGGCTCTGGAGAAGGAGATCTAATTCGAGTAAATGCCACTTAAAGCCACTTAAATGCTGTTATAACCTTTCGGCACATTTACATGGCACTACTAAACCTAAAGGTACTTAAAGTTTTCCTTTAAAGCATCTTACATTTGCTTAAATGCAAACATTCATGCAGTGCTAATACCACAAACAAGACAACCTCACCTGTGACGGATACAAGGCCCGTTACTTTCTCGTGTAAATCAAACGCCGCGTGGATGTCGAGGTTAAATGTTTCTCTGTTGCGGCTGCCGGACCATGAGATATTAACCGCAAGATTATTTGTGACCTCGTTTCCATTGGAGTTGACGATAAGAAAGGCTAAAACAGCAGACCAATGAACAGATGGTACATTAGTCTAATATAAAGACATATGTGACATGTGGTGGGGAAAGGGATCTTTAATCACCATGCAGTAAGGCCCCTTTTCGCTGATTGTGTCACAAAATTATCAAGATTTCAAGCAGATATATAGGCCTACATTTTTATGTTATCATACTGATTATAAAATGGTAAAACCTCTCACAAAAGCTGATCAAATATCCTTTATAAAAAGCTTATTAGGAAGGTCTGCAGCGTCTTCTTATTCTTTTTTGTATTCGGGTGGAGGGGGGGGGGTCGGTTGGTTTGTTTTGTTGAATCATTTTGCCATATTTTTGTAAACTAATGCATTTGGATGAAAAATATCCAATGATGTGAAACAAGATATTGAAGTACATTTTACTTACTGTTTTCGAGATGCATTGAACGTACCTTGTCTTATACAATCCACCGCAACATTACCGCTAATCACACCGCCTTCCCCATTTATTATTGCTACTGCCGGTGTGAAGCCATTATGGAAAACATTGTTCTGTTAAATAAAAAAAGAATGTATAACAAAGTGCTGAACTGCATTCCCAACAGCTTGAAACTGTTTATAAATCTAACATGTATGTCAGGCGCAAAATCAGAATCTGTACAATTTCTCTAATACAATTCAGGAACTGTGCAGGGCAATACCAGAATTGCACCAAAGTTGCACTGTATCAGAATTCGTATCTGTTTTTATTGTAGGTATAGTTAGGAAATATAAATATATATATTTCAGTGACGTTTGAGGATGCTGTACTGCATATTGGAGGTGTCAAAACAGTCGGGGAGAACCCACATGCAAGTGACACCTGTGTTAGCTGTGAATAGAAGTTGAAGTTTGGCTGGCTGGGCCCCAGATGATTCAAAATAACCTCCTTGCAGATGCATTTCTTGCCCTTCCTTTCTGTTTGAGAGGTAAACTGACATACTTTATATTTATATTTTATGAATATGTAGGAGTCCTGATATTGCGCAAATTCTGACATTGCGCTTAGGCCTATACATAGAGAGCAATGTGGGAGTCAATGTCCTCAAAACAACACTGAAAACCCTAGCTGGGTCGTGAGTATTCACTCTTGACCACTTTTGGTGACTTTGGGTGTTCACTGGGTGGTCATAGCTTATGCCTATAACCCGCTCTGGTCCTAAGGGTTCAACACCTTCGCACGTTATAGGTCAACAGACAGTCTCGACGTGATGAACATCATTTTCTATTCTCTAAAAAATTTACGATCGACTGTTTTATAATGTTTTTTAAAGTTGCTGGGACTATGATAATGGCCATTAATCTGCTTTAAAATTCTCGTAAAGTTGATTTTCTTCAACATTTCATGCAGTGCAATAACCTTTACTTACCTTAACATAGCTCTCAATGGTTCCACCGATTAACTTTGGTGTGTCGAGGTATGTCAGTGCGTACTTGGGGTCCCAAAGTGAAACAAACCCTTCTTGTCCAGCAGTGTCTAGCTCTACGTTATCTAGCTGACCAGCACCTGAGTGAGAGCAAACACTAATTAAATCTCTATCAACATGAATTTGTTTAAAACCCTAGAATGCATTTATTAAGTTAGATTAAATGCAATTGATATATGAACAAAAGCATTCAATTCTAGAGCAGCTCTCTCTCTCTCTCATTGTATCATGCAGGTAAATATTTCTCTAAGATAACCCAAGTAGAAATGAATGAGTATGAAATAAATGCTACTCTAACTTACCGGCATAGGTATTGCTGCCCTTTCCACACTGGCCAACGATAATGCGGGTTCCGAACATGTCGCCAGCGACAGCGGTGTCTGTGAGGTCGCTTCTGATTATGATGTTCCTGGTCAGGAGACCGACCTCAGCCCTCATAGAAAGCTGCCCATGGCCAGTTACCATTGCTCCTATTATGAACAAGTATACACGTATTTGAAGTTTGAGTATCATCTCCCAAGCTTAATGTCTGACCTTCTCTGATGGTACCGGCTACCAACGAAGCCATGCATCTAGCCCTCTCTCTTGAGTTGAGTGGCTTTCGGTGAAAAAATTTGTATTTGAAGTGTGAAGTTTGGTTATTTTTATTGGCACAGATGCTCTTCAATGATAAAGCAAAGAACAAGACAGCCAATCAGATGATATTAGGGAGTGATTGTTTTTTAATATTTAGCATTACTACTGTACCATCATGATAAAGCGCTGGTTTCTAAAGAGCTCTTGTATAAGCGTCGGAGGGACAGGGGTTTCGAGAGGTTCCTTAACCCTTTAAGGATGGCACAGTGTATTAATGCATCATGCTGACCCTCTGGGGTTGAGACACTCGTGGAGGGTCGGCATGATGCACCGATGCAACACCGGTGAGTTACTTGTCGGTGCTGAATTGGTGCATCATGGCGACAAATGTAATCTTTTAGTGACGTCTGCCCTTAAAGGGTTAAGCACCAAAATAGGATCCCGAATAACCACCTGTCTTGCGTTTAAAGGCCCTGCTAAATTGAAGTACACCCCAGCGCTAAATCGTACGGTATGCTTTAAAGGGCCCGCGCGAACGCCTATAAACAAGGGGGAGGGGTAAAAATCCCACCACCCCCTGTTTTAAAAAAATGATCACTTCCTTATAACAAAGTGATATCATCATGATGCTTGCATATTTATATGCACATAATTATAATAATATCTCACAAAGAGTAAAGACTGGTGAGAAATGGTTGCTACGAACATTTCAGTGAACCACAATAATCAATACAGGCACTTACCCAAATGCTTATATGCTAGGGCTGATGTCAAGGTTAGGGTCTTTTTATTGGCAGAGACGCTTGAAATTTCTTTCTTCTCCGTCTCATGCGGACTGTAAGGCAGTATGAACAAAAATTAGGATCAATTATAATGATTCATAATTGGCTATTAAATCTAAAGCAAAAATTCATATTTCCCTCTTCTTTTTTGGGGGATATGTTTATTACTTTAATCCATAGTGACAAGGTTTTGAATAACCCTTTCAACCAAATAGAAAAGTGTATAGGCCTAGACACCGATCACAAAATCGTAGTGATGGCAAAAACATAATTGTGTATGATCTTATGAGAAATGTATAAGGCCAAAAAAAAAAAGGTGTGTTTCAGGCAACCCGACCCTAGTTTCAAAAAAGGGCCGACCCTAGCATTTTTTTCCAATTTTGGAGAATTTTTTTTTTTTTTTTCAAAATATTCATATTTTTTCGGAAATTTTAGCAATTTTTTGGTCAGGAAGAACAGATCACATGCCTAATTAACTGTCCAGCCTCAGGAAATTGCTTATTAGCAAGAATGTCCAATAACTTCATGATATTCCTAGTTATAGTAAGAATCGGTGAGTCGTCGTGATGACCCGCGAGTCGATATGGCAGTCCGCGACTCATTCAAGGTACCTCCAACATTTAAAAAAAAAAAAAAAAAAAAAAAAAAATCCGACCTACCTACCCTAAATTTTTGGACCAGGTTGCCTGAAACACACCTTTTTTTTTTTTTGGCCTAATGTTTGTACAAATCAAATTTACAGTTTTGCCTTTACAGATTTTTTAAGTAGGTCTATTGACACGTCTCAAGTAATTACTTGAGTAAAATTAAAGGCCCATTTTCCATTAGCTGATTAAGGGGTCCTGTCGGCTGATAGACGGTCCAACCTGCCGATTGGACCATCTAGCTTCCGACAGGACCCCCTGATTGGCTAATGGAAAATGGGCCAAAGCCAGTCGTCTATCGGCCGAGGGAGGAGTTTTTTTTCAGCCGTTTTGCCTTTCTTGTTTTGAATATTACTGTTTTACTTGGGTATAAATAATAAATTATCATTAGGAATGTAACCTGCATATGCTAGATTTGAAACATTACCTTGGTAATTGTATTATCTACCAAATAAAACATTTTAAAACAACATCAAAATGGCAGACAAAACCTGTTCAATCGGCCAATGGAGAAAATTACACAAACCCATAGGAGGTGGAGGCGATGACAATTTTCTCGCCGGCGACCCAGTCCACCATCACACTGAGAGTTATGGTGGTATCTCCAGCATCTGCGGTAGACGCTAAAGTTGTCCAAGTCGGAGTCCGTTCTTTCCCATGCAGATACAGCCTTCCGCAAACACCTAGCATACAAGATTCAAGATTCAAGATTCAAGAAGTCTTTTTCTTTACGTTATCATATAAGCCACTGTGTTACTGACAGGCTAAGCTTTAATTTGATACTAAACAGAATAGTGGTTGAGATACTGGTAGTGCCAGAAGGGAGAGGTCAATCTCTAAAAAACAGAAGTAGATTTAAAAGAGAAAGAAATCAAACTCACAGATTGCCTTAGTTCCACATATAGGTCCCCAACTCGCTGAACTGGTATGAGGGTCACTGTGGAACTCATATGAATCTGTCGCCAGTGTATTATGGTTACCAAACAGAGTAATAGTGAAGTCACTTTGATGTCTCGCTGTCGCGGACATTCCGCATATCAGACCTCCTAACACGCCGATGATGATGTTTTGCGCCTCGATCTTGTCACATGAGGCGTGACATTCAAGATGGCCGTATATAATGAGATTCCGGACTTTCGGAAAGCAGGCGTCTAACTTCCACCACTGACCTATAGTAGAGGAGGCAAAAACCTGATGAAAATCTATGTAGCTAAGTACTGCTAGAGCAAGAGATTGAGCCAACTTAATTTACTTCATGGATCGCTGCCACTTACCTTCTTCTATATAACACTGTTAATAACAGTCTTGGATGTCTCAAAATAATGTCTAAATAGTAGTATAGTAAAAGTCCAAAGACCATGTACATGTGGTATAGCTCATTAAAATGCACAGACAAACATTCTTATTATCTGAACCCTCTGTAAATAATCCTAAAAATCCATAACCTTAAACATAAACATTAACCCTAAAAACTATGAATTATGATTATGCTAAAATTACTAAAATTATATTTTTCCGTTTGAAGTTTGAAAAGTTTTAATTTTGACTATAGATCATTACAAGATGCTCTTCATAATATAGTCAAATATGAACAAAACATACAGAATATCTCATGGTAAATAGCAATTCACGGCAGAGATTCGATATCAAGCAGGGCCTCTGACGAAGAGTACGGTATGTAGTGAGATATACCATTTTTAAGATGATCACCGTCCAATGGGCTCTCATTGATCAAAAATGTATTGGACATACATGTATGTTTCATAATTACTGAGAAATCTTCAGAGGACTTAGAACCTTGGATTTGATGCAATCACAGCTGGAAGAACTTGAGGAAAATACTACAGTTTTATATGACCTCATTGCTTTTTCTTTACCCTTTGAAAACTTGGCATGGTATACTCCCTTCACCTTCACTTCAATTTTTGGTTTGATAATGGTGCTGTAAATTCTTGCGTATTCGCATATAACCTTCACCCTAAGTTTGCGTAGATCCTATATAGATCTGCTTATGGTGATGTTAGTACTGTACCATACTGGCCAAAACCCTTGTATAAGCCGCACCCCCACCTTGGGAGAATCCTATAAGCCACCTTGGGGTTCTGATTCTCATAGAGGCAGCGGCTTCTACACAGAGAAAAGAAGTAGAATCACGGTGACTCCCAAATGGGAGTCTGGACTCGATCACTGAGGTAACTCTCTCCATGACTCTAAAGTGACTCCCAATCATTAGGGAGTCTTAGAATAGAAGTCGCTATCCAGTTATTATATAGTCCTGATAATGTTAGGGAGTCACTTTAGAGTCCTGGGGAGAGTTACCTCAGTGATCAAGTCGGGAGTCTTTTCTCTGTGTATGCGAGAATTCACAATACTTACCGTCGGGCACAATAATGTCGTTATCCGCGGTGGGGGTAACAGTTAAAGTTGACACTAGAACTGCGGTTGGGGATGTTATTAATGCCACTCTTTGAGCCGCCGCGGTAGGAGGCGTTGGGCACCCTGGGAACAGGCATTTACGGGTCTGAAAGGAAAATGGAGGAATGTTTTAATGAATGTTGACATTTAAGCAAACTTCTACTTGCTTAAAGTCACTCTTAAATCAAGTGGCTTCAAGTTGAGTAAACGTCTTGTAAAAGTACCGGAAAGGTTGTATTGGTATCTAAGCTGCTTTCACTAAAATTATAGATGCCTATTTCAAAGTGTGACGTTTAAGCAACTCAATTTTTGCTTAAATGGCAACATACATGACTGAAAGACTATCAAATTGACTCCAAAATGGCCTCAAATAAAAATACTTTATCAGAATTGGGTGGAAATTTCTAGGGTCAGACCTGTTTTGCTAGGATTGGGTAACCTGAAACACACCCTTTTTCTTAGGCCTTGGGTCAAATGTACTCACCGTAATTCTGAATTTTGAATCACAGTAGCCGCTCCAGCCACAGCTATCATATCCTCCAACTGTAAAAGTAAAATGTGTGCATTATTCTATCGATATTATTTTTCTTAAAAGTAATCCAGATATTTTGCAATGTTGAAAAATATTCCTTTTTTTGGAGGGGTAGGAGGTTAAACAAAGACAGTTTTTTTTTGTATCAAGACAAATGTATACAGTTAACATGCTATAATCAATAGGAAAACACCTAAATGAAATGTGCACAATGTATTTTTATTATTTAACAACACAAACAGTCTAACTAATATATGATTTAAGGGGAGGCTAGTTGAACGCCTCCATTAGGTCTGAACGCTAAATAGCACTGCATGAATATAGGCATTTAGAAAAAGATCTGATTGCTTCAAGTCACACTTCAAGCATATTTAATTCCAGCACATGCCACTTAAAGCTGCTCAAATATTATTATGAACTTTCCATGATATATCCATGGCATTTCCTGAAATTAAAGCCGCATAAAGGGTAACTTGAAGCAATAAAAAGTTTATTTAAATGCCAGAGTATGCAGTGTAGAGCACATCAGTAGAAGTGAATAATTGACCCTAGGCCTAGGTCATCTACACCTAAGAGTGCAAATTGACATTGTACATGTTAATTACATGAATACCACTGCATGAACCATCCGATTTAAGCAACCTTAAGCAACAATTAAATTTGATTAAAGATATTCTTTCAGCAGCTTTTCAGATAAAGGTTGCTCAAAGTTGCAGGGCATTGGGCCCTCGTATCAAAATCCAGATCTGGCAAAGTCAACCTTATCCAGATAAATCATCTATGGGGTATTGCTGCTTACCTCTGAAATATTTGCCGTGGGTACCACCTTCGGCCATGGAATAACCACCATCAAACCAGTCGCCATTGCTAAACCCGGGGCCATATGGAACAGTGTAGACCTGAGAGCTTCCAGGTGCTGACCTGACGTCATTGGACTCTTCGTGTGTCAGTGTCTTAAATACGATCCAATCTTCAGCCTGAAAAGACAGATGTTACGATATTAATTTAGAAATAGGGTGGTAAATATTCCCTAAAACCCCCATAAAAATGTTTTAGTTACCCAATTTATTCCAATGAAAAAGACTTTGTAACAGTTTTTTTTAGTGTTTAACCCTTTCCCTGCTGGCCTTGAAATATGTCATTTGGGACTTAACCACCGGCCCTATGCCATGGGAATATGCAACTCTACAAGTATGTGCTCCCTGGGATAGTGGCTAAGGAGTGAAATAATTTGTATTGGAGACAGAATTTACACCTTTTTGACAAGGGGACGTAGTATTAATGTTAAATTTTTTTGGATTGATTCAAAAATTATTATTCTTTGTTTCATAGCAGGAGCTGTAATCTAGTGGTATTGATGGCCTAGGGTATCAATTTTGCTGCCCTATGGCAGCAGCGGTTTTTCAAGGGTATTTTAGATGCTGCCCAGAGGCAGCAGCGGCCCTTAAAGGGTTAAAGATCCTACTAGTTTCAGACTTTCATCAGCGATACACTTTTATTAAAAAGTTAGACTGAAGTATAGTCAGGACTGGTTTTGGGAGCAAGTCCAGGATGATTCCTCTATCGATAACAGTTGCTAGGTATTTCCAAGATGGTGGATAACAATGAAGTTTTTTACAGTCAATCTCAAGTAGATGAGTAAGGTACTATATTCATTCACACAGTTAATACACTGATTAACATCCCTTATGTTGGAATACAAATATATAATTTACCAATGTGGACACTATTAAACTGTAAGGTAGCTTGTAAGGTAACGCTGCATGTTGTGCTAGAGGTTGTATGGTACAGAATATCCTGGATCCGCCACTGGCAGCTACAGTAACTTCCACTCTTTAAGCACCATTAACTTCAGTAAATACCATGTAAATGTCACCACAATGGCATAATGATATTTAAGCTGCTTTAAGTAGCATTTAACTGGGGTTATAGATGCTTAAAGTGAGATTTCAAGCAGTCCAATCTTTGCTTAAATGTCAATCTTTATGCAGTCTATGTGACATACCCTTAGTTTGTAGACTCCTAGGGTGAAGCTTAAATTGGTGAGCTGTTCTGCGTCAACAAACTCTAAATGGTAACAGGCGTTTACTGGAAGCACTGCAGTCCATCCGTTTTTGTGTGTCATCGCTGTTAAGTACAGATAGATTAAAATCATTTATTTATTCAGAGTGTAAATCAGTACAAACTCGTTTTTCTGCTACCCTCAGTCGACTGGTTTGTGATAAGTGAGATCACTTTTGGCATTGATCCCATTATGGATAACATGATATAATATACATAATTTATGATTTATCATTGATATGATAATATATTTAAAATGAAAAAAAGTACAAAACTTACAAGGCATGACCTTCATATGACATTATTAGCATTTCAAGTTCATCAGTTGATGTAACTGACTTCAAATAAATGCCATGTAAGTATCAGGGAAAGGTTATCATGGCATTGAGGGGTATTTATTGGAATTAGATATGCTTAAAGTGTGAATTTAAGCAAGTCAATCTTTGTCTGGCGAAATTATCACAGTATTTTTGACCCCTGACACTTGCTGGATAAATGCTAGGTAATTCTTCATTGGTCTCAAATATCTCTGGCTAGTGACCGATGTATGAAAATACAATTCAGTTATTTACCTTTAAACTTGTACGGTGCCACGGTAACTTCAAGGGGATTTATGTAGTCGATACTTGTGCTATAGTTTGCGTTTGTAGTATTCTCCTATTTCAATAGATAAACGTAAATGCGGTTAACAGAAGAGGTTGGTTGTTTTATGAAAATACTGAATTGAATGAGGATATTGGATACAGCACCTCCATGTTATGCTTTAAAAGTTGTTGATTGATTGGTATATGATGATCAGGGACACTTTCTTCGATGGGGACCTTAAAAAAGCTACACACATATTTATATAGACATTATAAACCAAAGTTGGTTGTCTAACTACAATAATTGACAGCAGATTAGCTCCTATCTTAACCTCAAAGCCAGACACAGTATTGTACTTCCTGATTGGCACAGCATGCATTATCCGATTTAAGCAGCTTTAAGTAAACATTAAAGTTGATGAACCTTTTTTTTGGCTTAAAGTTGCTTAAATATGATGATTCATGCAGTAAGGAGTTTGACATATTGTAAACAGACAAATACTCACGGCAGCACTTGTACAATTGATGCGGGTGAACCGTTTCCCCTTTCCCCTTAGGCTTCGTGGGTCTGGAAGATTCGCTGCATACCTGGCCTTATTTCTCATCAAGGGCAATAGGCACCCAGGCACTGGACCCACATTGTACTTCGGATCATCCACACAATCAGGAAAGACGCCGGTTTTCGCTACAATCTCTCCTCCACCTGACTGACCGGTAAGTGTGCCATCCATATCAACTAGAACAGCCTCATGAATCCATCTAAAGTGTACTAGCCGTGTTGAATCAATGATTGTGGTCCCTGAGATCTCATAGGTGTAGCCTCCACAGAGGGTTACGCATGTTCCATCAATTGATGTCATACCAAGGGCTGCAGTGTTAGCGACATTGAAGTTGACAAAAGTATTCCACTTGAGTGAGAGGTAGAATCCAAATGGCAAGATGATGCCTATCCTGGTTACATGATCGGCGGCACAGTGAGGTGTTGATGCAATAATCGTTGAATTACTGATGAGCGCGCCGTTGTCTGTGAATGGTCGGTAGGTTTGGGAAAACTTGCCTTCGATTCCTCCTTTCTCATTGCAAACCATGGTGAATTGTATAAACTGTACTGAGCCTATTCTCACCCATTCGGCTCCCTTTTCACAGTGCCAAGCATACAGGGACATGAAGACTGCAGGTACCTCACCAGTATTCTTGCATGCACCATTCGCGCGTGGGAAGTAATTTGTGAAAGTCCAGATGCCAAACCAACCCTGGGAATGCACTGTGTTGTTGGCGAAGTGACCAGTGGGTAACGGTACCCTGTCTGGGCAGATGTTGGGGTCAAAGCTAGGTCCGTCTGGATGACTATGCATCCTGTACCAGAAGCCAAAATGTGTTCCGCCGGCCGCATGATTATGGTTGTATTTGTTATTTGGATTGGTAACCCAGAAGGCCGCAGGGGTGATGTCATCGTTTAAAAGACTAGAGCTGGCGATGACAAACAGCAATAGGTTGTAATAGAATCTGTTATTAGTTTCCACGCCATCTTCCAAGAAGAAAGCGCCACCCATGACATTGTATGCAACGTTCCATTCAGCCAGAATGTTATGTGTGCCATGGATGTTAAGAGCCCGGTTGAAAGTTTGGTATATAGCACATCCACGAACATGTGATTTAGTCACCTGCCCGAGTAGGTGAAAGTGAATCGGGTAACGGCCAAGACGGAATGCCTGCCCCATGAAAAATAACTCAACGTATTCCAGTACTGCCACAGCACGATCATTATTCGGAGTAGGAGAATGTACCATGATATGACCACCAAATTGATTGCTCTGTTGGCCTCCTCCCCCAAATCGTCCCAGAAAGCATGTCTGGGTTGCAAATTCACCAGTGTTAAAACCAGCTGCACAGTCAGGAATTATGTCATTCCATTGCAGGTCATTGTTTCCTTGTACCAGTATATTCCGAGTGAGCAATGCCACTTCTGCTCTGAATTGAACTGTTTGGCCGGTAGTTGGAACTGTGTAGCTCTCCCCAAGGTGGTTATGCGTAAGGCTTTGTTTCGTAGTTATAGTTAAGCCATCACTACTTATTGTGTCTATTTCATGAACTTCTGTTTCCCTCTGTGAATGGCGTCCACCAGTTGTTGCGATGACAATTTTATCACCTGCTTTCCACGTAACGGCTTGTATCAGAACGATAGTCTTTGTACCACTGGTTGCTGTACTAGCTAACACTGTCCATGCTACAACTTCCTTCCCTGGGAAAAACATGAAGAAGAAAGACATCGGTAGAAAAGCTATCTTATGTGAAAACACAGCACTACGAATTATTTGTCATAGTTGTGTTGTGTCATTTTGGAGATCATCATCTAATGACAACTGGTCAGTAGTAGGATCATATGATAGGCAGAAAAGTTGCTGTGAAAGCTCAAATCCCATTATGATGTCTATGCCTCTAGAACCTTTAGTACTTGAGCTCATTGCAATTTGGGAGCCTTGCTTTTACTTCAGATTGCGAGGGTTCTATTGCACGTGTTCTTACACTGAATCCCACTCTCCTATATATGTAGGCATTATATGGAACAAACATTGGAGAATATCAACAATTTTAGGTAATTATCCTCAAATTGCAACAGAAAAATTGCCAAATTGTAGAAACGCAAGCTAGGAACAAAATCTGAATACCTAAATGTTTGTTCAAACCGAATTTCCCGATAGATTCTCGGCAGTGAAAACCTCCCGACAGGTTCTTGATTAAATTGCAGAAACCTTCCAGCAAGTACTTTATCTTGGGATTTGAGCTTTACACCATGACTCATCAATTTATAATTTTGTGGCAAAGGCTAAAATTTCAAAGGTTTTATAGGCATAAAAATCACTGTGTGATTTGAGCTTAAAGCTAGTACATCCGATGTCTGGGACCGAAAAATAAATTTCCCTAAAAAAGAGTCAGAATGTTGATAAATAACACAATAAACTCCATATCTACTCCATTCCTCTTTATTCCCTCAGATTCTGCTCTAATTTGATTTTATTGCCCAATATAATGGTCATTTTGGAATAAGATGATGCACAATTTTATTCCCGCATTGAAAATACACAGTAAAAAACCATGGACCCAATGGAACCCACTTTCCGAGCTGATACTGGCCATGGATACAATTTTAATGTCCCCCAACCCACTTTTACAGTACCGTAGTGGCTTGAATAAGCGCAGGGGCCTCAAATAAGCGCAGGTCTTGAATAAGCGCAGGGTAAATGAGGGCATTGAAATGACAATTTAGGCCATTTTTGTATCTTGAATAAGCGCAGGTCTCGTATAAGCGCAGGGTAAATGTTACCATCGAAATTAATAAGCGCAGGTGCGCTTATTCAAGCCACTACGGGTATATGGAACGTCTTTATGAAGAATGTATATTTGGTAAAAATCGGATATACCCACTTTAAGCACTGATTTAAATACACCCATCCTTCAGGTTGTGGGGTTACTCTGAATTTAAAGACGATCAACATAGACCTATAGAGGTGTAATATATCTTTATCCAATAAATCAACCCTTTAAATTAAGGAAGGCTTTTTGTTTTTAAGCAATATTTGCAGCATTAGCAAGTAACATGCTGCATTCATGCATCATGCCAATAGTTGAGGAGAGAAAAAGGGCAAAACATTTATAACAGTAAAATTTACCGTATAAGCCAAGTTTTCCCTCTCGAACAGCGATCACCTTCGTGCCATAAATTGGCAGTTCTTTAGACTTGAGGTGTCCATGAAGCGTAATTTTGGCCATGAATGGAAAGGGAGTAGTCGGTGTTCCTACCTGAAAAATGTAAAAACCATGAGAGTGTCAGGACATGCCTTAATTAAAACCCACCTCCCCTATAAAGGCCCTTAGTACCGGTCCTCGATCCACTCCAGCTCTTGCTGGAGGTGCAGCAAGAATTGTGCCTTTGAGGAAATATCTCAATAAGCAGTTCCTGACCCAGTAAACTCTGAGAGTATTGCTTATATTTTGAAATATTAAACATATCATATTGATAGCTTCTTGGTTCCAAAGAGTTTTTTTATCCGACATATTCCTCAGGGTTACATGTATGGGTAGGGTGTTCCATAAAAAAATAATTATTCATCACAAGTAATTGTTATTTAGTGGTCCCTAGAGAGAAGACGTGTAGAAATGCTATTCAAAAATCAGAATGGGGATAACTATTATAGTAAGTGCTTGAGAGCGATGGGAAGTTGACAAAGTCTTGATAATCTTTACCCCTGCTGCTCTATACATAACCACTGAGCTAAGTGGCACTCATACTCAGTGTACAGTGGGGCCTGCAGTAGGGTGGGTAATCACCCTGTGTGCAGCAGGTCACTCTGAGACAGGGAAATCGATAATATTCAACTAACCATGTATCATTAAGTAAATATATTAGACATTTATTTATTTTGCCATTATGAGATATGATTCAATTTCTTTCCATAGATATATTTTTTAATTTGAAACTGTATAGTATCAATCATTTGACATGGCATTCACAATGCTCAATTTCCGGGGGAGATATGAATAATTATGTTTAATTTTAAAAATGTATTGCATGTATGAATATGGCATCTTTAAAACTACAAAATACCATTTTTTGTTTATTGAACCTGTCTTAGCCGGGTGCTACTTGAAAGTTTTGTTTTAGTCATAGCTCCTAGACCATGGGGCATATAAAAAATGGTATGGGCTGAAAATATGCCCCAATATGTCAAAAAAATAGGCTACTCCCATACTGTACAGTGAGTGCCACAGTAGACCTAGCCACACAGTGGACACGCCGGGGTAACGCAGGCCTGACTGCAGTTAACTCCCTAGTATGGGCATGCTGAGTGATGTGTGACTTATAAATGTCCATGTGACCATCCCATTCAAACCAAAATGTTACATGTTAAAAAGACATGTTGTTCTACCAAATATAGTATGACTATTCAAATATCATACTGTACAATTCAGACTATGGTACAGGCCAAGGCACATGCCCATGGCATAAAAGCACCCCTATACTTGCTATACTAATATAGAAATGATTGTATCAGGCATGTAGTAAATGATGACAATCACCGATAATGTAATTACTCTGGGTGTTAGACTTTAGTGGTTATCCAAGGTTAGTCATAGGGATATTGGTCAGAATGATGAATGGATATTCAAAAACGACTGAGGCAATATGGCTAATGCCTTACTCAAAAAGACTTACTCGCGATCGGATTCTTATAGGTTTTGAAAGACTAAGGTAGTTTGGTCATTACTGACTAACCTAACAGTATTAACTAACAGTGGTTGGACCTATAGGGAGCCAAAAAATGACTTAGGCACTATCTTAAAACCTTGCGTATAGGCCGCAGCTAGTACACAAGTCAAATCGCCAGTTATAGGATCAGGACAAAGTCAAGGTGCGGCTTTTACGCGAGTTCTCATATGTATACTACAGTACTAAAGTCACCACAATCAGATCCCTCATACTTATACAGGAAAAAACAGTAGTGGGCTAATCAGCACTGGACTTTAGTCATGAATACTATATACCAGAATACATATGTATTTGCATCAGTATAGCTACACTTAATACACACCGTTTTATATCTATGTCCTGCTAAATTTTGATGTATGCCCAGCTAACAAAAAAAGTGTTATTTTACGTCAAAATAACGTTTTAAAACGTTATATAACGTTATGCCATAGTAAGTAGCCTTAGAGGAACGTTATATAACGTTGTAAAATGTTGTATAACGTTTTTAGTTTACTGGGTGTTGTATTTAAAAATCATTTATGAAATAAATACGCACTCAAAAAAGAAAGAGATACTTACCTGAAGTACACCACACTCTACGATGAGGATGACTTCAGCTTGGAGGTGGATACCAGCACTTTTGCTGTCGTCGAAGATGAGTTGGCCTCCTGAAGGTAAGAGAGTAAGATAGTTAACATTGTTTTGTTCTAAGGCCTATAAAAAAAAGACCTTTGTTCAGGTAACAGAAACATATTTTAGTAAAAAAATATTTCTTTAGTAGTAAAATTCAAAAAATTCGCTTCCAAAACAGATTAGATTAGGCACTAAAAAAGGGTAAAGTATGGAAAACTATCACAGCTCACCCAAATTCAAGTGTACTCAATGTGAGGTATAATGTACATAGTTCCAACACATTTTGCACGCATTTTATACATGCATGTGTCCACTTGAATAAGGGAAGCGTGCGTCCTTAACCCTTTCGTGCCCAAGCGCGCCAATTGGCGCGGTTTTAGGCATAAAAACAACTTCATTGAAGTAGAGAACTATCCAGACACTTCTATTGGGTCAATTTCTAAAGTTCTACCCTCATATTAAGCCCCATGACCTCACAATTTCAATGAGACCATCGTTCTTGATGTGAATTGTATATCTGAGGAATGGTGCAAGGTTAACTAAAAAATAAGTGATCAGATATGTGATACATCGCAGGTATCTAAAATTCACCCAAAATGCACAATTCTCACTAAAATACCCTTTGATATATATGAAAAATATGTTTTTTCACATAAAATCATCTCAAATCAAGTTTTCCTGTAGTCACTTATTATGGTATCAATATTCCTCAATTTTCACTCAGAAGGTTCCTATGTAGAACGTTTTCTATGCTAGGAATAGACTATTCATAGTAAAGAGAAGACACCTCTTTAGCCCTACAAATACAGTACATTGCTTATAACAGGCCTATAACAGCTAATAGCAGGTTTTGGGTTGTCATGGCAACCAGAGTTAAACAATTTTCTGTAGTCAAAAATAAAGTCCATCTCAAGAACATTCAGAAAATGTTTTATGACCCGAATCTTAAAATAAGAGATGAAGTTAGGACATAATTTCTCACATCAGAACAATCATGTTGAATAAAAAAAATGGATATTGATCAAATAGTTCTGGGTACCAAAGGGTTAAATGCGAAAATTCATGCAAATGTGAATACACTCGGAAAGACTATTGAACCAATGCGAAATGGCAAGTGACATGCGAGTGCTGCATTAC
This sequence comes from Harmothoe impar, assembly GCA_947462335.1. Lineage (NCBI taxonomy): Eukaryota > Metazoa > Annelida > Polychaeta > Phyllodocida > Polynoidae > Harmothoe > Harmothoe impar. The sequence goes on along the minus strand of OX381717.1, from coordinate 39,293,995 downwards.
TGCATCATGAGAACAAAAATGAATATAAAGCCTTGAGATATCATCATGCTGACCTGAAATGGTTAATGTTTACTGACCTTGTAGGATGACATAGAGCAGTATAGGAGTATCCATGTCTAGTAGAATGACCTGGTTCTTGGGTATGACCACGATATCCCCTGCTATCGGCAGACCGTTACCTCCCCATGTATGAGGAGAACTCCATAGGTCCACATATATAAACTTGGCCCCTTGCTGTAAAGGAAAAAAGGGATGTCAACATGTAAAATGATTTCAAAGTAGAGGTCTATACCAAGAAGGTCTACCAAAATAGGAATCAGAATGAAACAAGTAGTAGAAACTGCCATTCTTATATATGAGAAATATCAGTTTGCACCCATTTGATAGCTTTCAGATTTAGAGATTAGGTAAAGCCTAAAATAATGAAAGCTCTATATGCTGCCGTATACTGTTTTGCCAATACTCACTATCTGGGTGTATCACCTAATACTTTGATATTGTTTTGGTATACTATTGTGAGAAATAAAATTATTCTATTTTCTATGTCCTGAAATAAACATCTACACTGTGTCTGTCCAGAGTCATATCTAAGGATATAGACAAACTGTGATTAAAAGCATCATTTTAACTTGAAAGAAAGGATTTATTCTGTCTAATTAAGTAAATTGATGAGTTGATAGACTAAGATATTGAGTAGGGTTATCTAGCCGGTGTAGTCAGAAGCGGCTTTCATTGGTTAAATAAGTGGGGTTGCATCAAAATGGAAAAAGGCCAACACCATTGACACGTGTGGGGGCTAGGGCGCATCTCTCTGCCGTTTGTCTCCATGCGATGAGGCCCCAGCCCCTACCTGTGAAGTATAATAGATACTGTACCAAAGGAGTTTTTAGTTTGAAGCCATTTAATGAAGTAAAGATAACATTGAACACAGCCACATCATAATCAATGGGCCCTGTTGAATACAGTGCTTCCAGTGCTTAAGCATAGTGAAAATTGAATCTCAAAAAAATAAAAACACTCAGTTACTTACAACGACAACAGCCCGTCCATACAGCTTTGTAACTAGTCTAATGACCGACGTCGGCATGACTACGATAGCGGAAGGATTACACGTGGAAGCGGCCCGCTTCTTGCGACTGGTTTGGATGGTTCTGTTGTACTGCCCGAGCGTACAGACATATTGAGTGGCGTTACAGCTCTGTATGTCACAGGGTGCACCGTCCACCGTCACTGTGTCATCATCCATGCATGTACTTTCACTGCGGATACAAATTGCACATACAGGGCAATTCAATTGAAAAAAAAAGTTTGCTTAAAATCAACAAAAATTAATATACATTTTGATTTTCATCTATCATTGATCATACATTTTTACAAGGAGGGTGTGTGGCTTTATTATTCACGATTTTGCCAATTATGTAATCATTCATCTATTTTTTTGTGTTTTTTCTGCACATAATTTTAGGCGATTCTTTCCTTATTGTCAGAATAGTCAGAAAGGGGTGGTATCTTTCTTCCTGACAATCACAACAGCTCACACAGTATCTAGTGTTGAATAAAGACTCATCTTGGCTTCAGAAAGGAGTCTGTCACAATAAATTAGAACCCGCCTGGGAGTGCATGGGACCAAACAAATCTTCATGATAAATGACCATTCCCTTACTACACAGAGAATGATAAAGACAAAGATGAGTTGGTTAGTTTAGGGAGCCAAAAAATGACTAACTTGGTTAAGCACTATAGTGACTGAGAGATTGGTCCCATAAGGGAGCCAAAGAATATCAGTGTACTTACTCGAAGCCTGTTCCAGTGATAGTGATGTTGGATCCGCCACCTGTTCCCCCCCTCTCTGGTGATATATTTGTAATAGTAGGTGTCAATGAATCCTTAAAGGTGTAGTTGTTGCTGACAGTATGAGTTATGTCACCACAGGTGACTTTAACTTCACACTCAGTTTCACTTTCACATTCAGAGATGTTGTCTATTGGATTGGAGAAAGAAAAAGAGATGGATAGAGATTATTCAAGTCTTCCACTGTTATAATTGAGAAAAAAACTGCCAGTAATTTAATCTGGGAAAGTATGGTATTATAGTAACATTATAATTTTTACTGATCTTGCAGGCCATGAAAAACTGAACAGGGCTTGCCTCTGCAAAGGCATAGGGATGTTTGCACTTGGCATGAAATAAAAAGGCTAAATGCATCAACCTAATATTGGACACTAGATGTTATGTTGCTTCTGATACTTTCTCCAAAAAAACCTTGACCAACCCATCTAACAGACTTGATCAGCATATTAAGAAGCTGTTCGGCAATAACCTGTCTAAATAAAACCAGTATATCTATTTATATAAGATCTGGTAAAGAACTACATGATAAGATGTGGTAAAGAACTACATGAGTTGACTTCAATTTCAAAAAACAGAAATAACATTTTACCTTTGCATTGTGGTGTCTCCACAATTAGCGAAGTCAAGGTTGTGTCCGGGGATACTGCCGCAGGTTGACCACAAACTGTAACCGACACACCAGATCCTAAACCCTGCCCAGCGATTGTTATTCTGTGGCCACCAGTATTGCTGCCTGCAATGGTGAAATCATATAATTATATCGGCTGTTGTTAGGCACAAGGCCTTCACTGCAGCACTACACAGGGTAGCACATTCACTGCAGCACTACACAGGGTAGCACATTCACTGCGGCACTACACAAGGCGGTACATTCACTGCAGCACTACACAGGGTAGCACATTAACTGCGGCACTACACAGGGCAGTACATTCACTGCAGCACTACACAAGGCAGTACATTTACTGGGCCACTACACAGGGCAGCACATTCACTGCAGCACTACACAGGGCAGTACATTCACTGCGGCACTACACAAGGCAGTACATTTACTGGGCCACTACACAGGGCAGTACATTCACTGCGGCACTACACAAAGCAGTACATTTACTGGGCCACTACACAGGGCAGTACATTCACTGCGGCACTAGACAAGGCGGTACATTCACTGCAGCACTAGACAAGGCGGTACATTCACTGCGACACTACACAGGACAGTACCAGCAAAAAGGGAAATCGTAACCAAATATAATTCACTCGGTGGAATTCCAGATTAAGGTAATTAGAAGAATCTTTTGAAACATCCAGATACTTGCCTTGAGTAGGGCTGACTTGAGTGACAGAACAGGTACAATTGATAGTGTGTGTTCCCACAGAAGCAGCATGTCCTGTTGGATCTGCATGTACACGGACAGTATAGCTCCCCGGGCCCAGGTTTGGTACGGTACATTCGATGACTTGTCCGCTGACATCGGTGACTGGACAAGGGTGTTCAACACCTGCTGAAGCTGTATGTAAACAGATACATTTACATGGACAATCTTGTATAGTTTGCTGCTGAGCGGTCATTGTTTGATATTATAAAATGCTTGGTCATGTGTCGTTTGTTATAGTGTGACATTGCACGCTGAGCACAGCGCCAGAGACTGAGCAGTAATTAGATCAAGGATCTGTCCGTCCTGCACATTACATCAGCTACAATCATTACGTTAGTTACACACGAACATTACGTTAGTTACCCCAGCACAGTTTTATAAATAGAAGAGAAACTTTAAGTAAATCTTAAAGTAGATTAATGGTCATCTTTCAGCAGCTTTGAAATCAATCAAAGTTACTTCAGGCTGCTTAAAAAGGCCATTAATATGTCAATCTAAATCTTTGTTAAAGTTGCCTAAATCTGATGTTTTATGCAGTGTGAGTAACTTACTTGTGAGTGTGACTGTGACATCGGCTGCAGTAGGCAGCGTTCCCTCCGTGGTAATCTGTAGGGTGCTACCATTGCACGTGCTCGTTGTAGTCGGGGAAGTGGCCGTGATGTTCAGACTTTGCTCGTAAGTGAAGTTGCAAACATCCAAGACGGTGCTGCCAACTGTAACCTTAACCATCACTTCACCGGCTGCCCCATTAGCAGGGGTCACCACTGTGATGCTACCAGAACTTGGCTGTTTGGTCGTTGGAGTATTTGCACCAATTTGGACACTAACTGAAGAAGTCAATCCAGTGCAGGTAACACTGATGGTTGTCCCACCTTGAATGGAACCTGTCGTTGGGCTGATGCATCCGCACTCTGCAATGGCAGTTAATGACGCGGCTGCATTTCCTGACAGTTCCGCAAGTCCATCGGTACAAATGTATGTAAGTACGAGACCAGTGGTAGTAGCTGGAACCTCACTGAGCACACATGTTGTCATGGTGTCAGTAGCTATGGTACTGCCTGTAACGGCACAGACATGGTCTCCGAATTTGATGCGGAGCTTGCTCTTATCAGTGCACATGTTGGTACCATTTATCGTAACCACTGTCGAAGTTCCGCTGATTGTTGTTGGACTGACAGATGTCACATTTGTTGTCAGGCTACTGTTGTATGTGAACGTGCAATTATTATCCAGGGTACATGGTAGCTCTACGATGGAATTTGCTGGATTTAATGCGTTAATGCTCTGCATGATTTTCAAGACAACAACATCTGTGGTCCCTACTTGTGGTGGCATTGTACCCGAAGTTTGATTATAATTGGATGCAAGGTTTCCGAGCGGTGTATTCCCAACCATCAAATTCACCAGGTCTAGTGCGAGTCCATCGGCAATGATGATGACACCGCCCAGTGGGGATCCAGCAAGGGGAGACAAGGCTGAGATTTTGGGTTTGATGCTGAGGTGTGGACAGTTGCTGGCACCATTTATGTTTACAAAGATATTACCTCTATTGTTCACTTTTCCTTGTGGGCGATACCATGGTCCAGCCCGCATGGTATACACATGTTGGAGGGTACATACAATTTGCGTCTCAGAGACTGAGTCAGCGCTGCATTCATATGCATTTCCATACATGGCAAACTTGATTTCGACAGCGCAAGCACTAGTACCAAGATAGGTTCCTGTAAGGGTGACTTGGCCATCTGGGTAAACTTCGCACGGTGAGACACTCGTTATGGTAGGGGTACAGGCACTTGAGACTGTGATTGCATTCGCATTGTTTGCTGTTGTGCACGAGCCGGCGTGGCTCACAGTGGCAGGGCAGTTAGAATTGGGGTTACTTGATATTGCTCTTTTCTTCCGACCTGAAATAAAAATTATGTCGTTTTCTCATAAGCCAAAAAAATGATAACTGTCCAGTTACATGGTTAAAACTTTTCAGGTGGTTGAACTAGGATTTCTTTTCAAAATATAGCACTGGAATGTATCTGGGGATCAACTCATGAGTCATTGTGCAAACACTCAAACCTTTGTGTTGAGTCCTAAACAATTGATTCAACAAATAACATCTCTATTTCATTTGTCTAGGGTTGGACCGGGTAGCCTTAACACACCCTTTTCTTTATAAATGTTAATCCAGTGCAGGTGACACTGATCCTAGGCTCAAATGTAGGGTAAATATTTGAAATTTGCATAAATAATAGCCATCATTGTTGTTCAAGTATACATTTTAAAAATCTACCGATGTTTTCATAAAATCAAATCAAAACTCAGTTTGGTCATCTTTTTGCATCATGGCAACGAAGAGCATATTTAACCAATAATGTATGAATATCCCCGAACGCAGGGTGTGTATACTTGAATAACGAACCGAGGTGCGTAGCACCGAGGTTTGTTATTCATGAATACACACCCTAAGTTCGGGGATATTCATATATTATTAGGTTTATTATACGATATTCCCATTCAAATGTCTTTAATTACCTTATATGAGTCCTAGTTTGGCCATTTTGAAGGATTATTGACTGAATATCACTCGTACGCCAGTAGCGCCATGTTGTTTTGAGCTCCCACCAACCCTGCTCGCTGATTGGTGGAGCCTGGTGACGTCATAGCCTCAATCTCCAGGGGATCAGTCATTATTTCAAATCCAACATACTCTCAGTGCTAACGTATAGGAGTGTACTTACGCCGCGCGACCTGCTGCTTTAAAAACTAACTGCTCCCTGATACACTGCAATATACACAGCGTTTCCCTCCACAACCACCACAGCCGGATAGGCATGGCAGCTAGCGTCGCCGCCTTACACACCAAGGGTACCCGGATCGATCCTGGGTGGAAACGAACCTTTTTCAAAATGCCTATTTCTATGTGAAAAAAAGTCCCTAGAATTATTTTAACGAAAGGCTAAGTAAAGTCCAACTTCTACCTTTATAGTAAAAAAGAAATTAGAAAAAAATTTGGATTTTCAAAGAAACTAGACCAAAAAATGCCTTTTCTGCTGTAACTCGGTAAATAATGGTCCTACAGGGCTGGAAATCCGCCTGTAGACTCCTTGTTTCGCCACCTACCTCTACCAGCGCCTTCACGGCGTGGTGGTTAGCACATCGGACTTCAAGTCTTGATGTAGCGTGTTCGAGTCTCCATAGAACCTCGGATTTTATGGCTGCCGATTCCCATTCAGAATCGTTCTGATATTCAGGATATCAGAACGATTCTGAATTCCCCATTCAGAATCGTTCTGATATCCAGAATATCAGAACGATTGCACCCCCCCAAGTCTCCTGTATGCACCAATATCAGAACGCGAATATCACCTAAAATGGTCGGTGTGCGCCCATATCGTATAATAAAGCACATTAAAGCACTACACAATCCTTAAATGGTAAATCAATTTGAATATCAGTAAAAACAAAAAAAAGCTCTTACTAGTGGTCGCTACAGTAGCTTGATGGTCCATGAGCTTAAGGTTAATGGGCACTCCCTCATTAGGTAAGGCATTCACATTCACACAGACAATACAGCTGATGTGTTGGAGGTACACCGCCTCATTGGTCAGCATGTAGCAATGCTGCTCGTTTGGATCATCGTATGTGAGCGTCTCTTCCCCTGAAATAGAAATAATAAATGAACCAAACATGGAACACAAAGGGGTGGGTTAGGACTATGACCCTGAATGTATAGAATAGTGCCATGCCTTTTGATTTGATGAGATATGCCTAGATTTCCCCGGATTTAGCATTAACTGAGAGGTGTCGGTTGCATGCTAATACAGAGTGCCACAGCCACCCTGCACTCACAGTGGGAGCAGTGGGGTCACTCTCTGCTTACTGTGTGAAACTCCCTACCCTGCAAACATCTCAAGCAGAACTCGTGACATTCTCGTATCATAACTCAAGAATTTCAGAACGTTTTTGGAAATTTTGTTGTGTCATATTCCCTATCATTTCTTGTAGTGAAACTCGAGAAATACACATCTTCATTCTACCTGTTGAAATTTCCACGAGTAAAACTTCGGAAATACAAATCAATATTGAACATGTCACTAAGAACATTCACTATTCTCGAAAATCTTCCATGTCTATCTTATGTATACAGCTTGTGTGTTTCCCAGGAAATACACACGTTTCTAACTTGTGTCATTCTTGAGTTCTGTTTCGAGGGCACTACATAATATTTTGTCACTTTACCAGTGCCGAGGGAGGGACTTGATACCGAATGCAGCCCATTTAAGGAGTGAACTTTCGACGCTAATCTAATAGAAAGCTATACCATGCAACAACAAAAAAGCAATTAATTTCTAAAACAATACAAAAAGAAAAAAAGGAGCAGACTGTACAAGCAGAAAGAATGGTCTATGCACCCCTCATGGCTAATCATCTCTGCATGGCTCCATTCATTAAATAAGTCATGATATTCCAGTGTTAATGGCTCAATTTACTCTTACCTTGGTTCCTATTAATATAGGCAGTTCCCCCTTCTACTTCTTCCAGTTCCGGTAAGATATTAACCTCTTTGATGGTGACCTCTTGTCCTACAGGAAAGGTCCAGTTGAAGGTGACAGAATCACCGAGGTATATCTCCACAGTTGGGGTGCTCCAGGTACATACCCCTCCTCGGTCTGAGTTGGAACAACATTAAAACATAATCGTGAAAAGGAACGTCGATCATTTTCAACCAACATGTACATTTTTTATATAAATCTGATGTACTACTTATTATGTGTTTAATAAAGTTTGTGAATTTACTCGACCAGGTCGTGTTTTGCGTATATAAAATCAACACCAGTATTAAAACATAATACATTAGATAGAGGCAAAAAGAGAGAGATAGAGAGAGAGAGAGAGAGAGAGAGAGAGAGAGAGAGAGAGAGAGAGAGAGAGGAGAGAGGCAGACAGAGACATAATAAGAGGTAGAGGGACACGGGGACAGGGGAAGGATAGAGAGGGAGATCCGGAGCAAGGAAAGAGTGAGAGAGAAGATAGAAGGATTGATGGTATACATTAAAGTGGGTATATCCGTATAATATTTACAGAATAGATGTCGATTAAATGTCATCAATGGGTGTTGATAGGTCACAAAGGGATCCAATGTCCCCAAACCATGGGCTTTTCTAGTGTATTTTCAATGGGGGGAATAAAAGAGTGCACGCTTTTATTCCAAAATGACCCTATTTTGGGCAAGAAAATCCAATTAGAGCAAAATCGGAGGGAATTAGGGGGAATGGAACAGATATGAAGTCAGATATATTATTTGTGAACATTCTGACACATTTTTAGGAAAATCTATTTTTTTGTCCCACACATCGGATGTGCTAACTTTAATTTTGTATAAAACCCGATAATAATTACTTTTTTTCTTTTCTTAAATAGAAGGGCAAATACTATGCATTTTTCAAAACTTGTAAATACTCACCCTCGTTCACCTCAGGAGAAACCACATGGGTGACAAAATTTCTTTCCAGCGTGAATCCGATATCGGCAGCTGTGATGCCCGTTACTTCCACTGTATACAAGGCATTCGTTATCAGGATTGTTTGAGCGATCGTTTGACCCGTGAACAAACCGGTTACTGACATTAAGTTGTTTGTTCCTCCAAGTAGGGACGAGGCTGCGGGTGTGATGCCAGTGATAATGAGTGCCACTGTAACGTCAGCAATGGAGTTTGTGCTGCAAAACATGAGGGAGTCATCTTTTATTTCATATCAGGATTTCATGTATTCTGTTACTATATATAAATATATATTGTAGCGGGCGGGAGAGGGGAGGACGGTCACGCGAGGCCTCCCCTGTCGCTACACTCTCGGGCGGGGCGGGTCCGTACGAAGACAAGTCGTACGGAACCGCCCCGACCCTTTTCCGGACGAGCGCCGAGACGCTGGGGTGGGTGGGGACTATATAAGGAGTGGCACCGCCGCAGTTGTTCAGTTTGTGTTACACGATATACAATAAAGGATCTCTTGGAATACCCTACATGGTCAGCTGTCGTGTTCTCTATCCGATGCCCTTAATTTCCATTGTTACATTGGTGACAGGGGTGAACAACAGGCATAGGACCCACGGACATTACACGATGTTAAGGGGCGAGAACGGGATGGACAGCGGCGAGAGGGGAGAGGCGTTGCGGACGAGTGATGAACACCCGGAGGGAAGACGCACGGTGGAGATGCGGGACCCGGGAACCGCGGTGGAACCGAGAGGGGCGGCGCTGGAAGGGCGCTTGGGCGGCAACTTGGTCGAATGCGCGGACGAAGATGTCTTCCTGCGGAGGAGCAGGGACACAGAACGGACGCCGGACGTGTGGAACTTCGGACGGCCGGACTCAGCGGGCGGGGCTCGAGGGACGGCGCCGTGGCGCACAGACGGCCGGCGACGGACGGGATGGGGCTCAGCAGAATCCGCAGGGGCCGGTGGCGACTTGCCGCGAGAAAGGACCGGGGGGCGGCGGAAGGAGCCCGTCCGGAGAGGGGAGAGACCGAGAAGTGGCGAGGGGGACGAGTTGGGGGGCCAACGGATCGTCCGGGAGCAGGGACTGGCCGGGGGACTGCAGGTAACGGTGCCTAATACGCCGTCGGGGGACGGGGGTCGCCCGGTGGTGATGCCCGCACAGTTCGACGGTACGACCGATCTGGATGAATTTATGGCGCACTTCCGACTTTGTGTGCAGGCCAACAAGTGGGACGACCAAACGGCGGGTATGTTTCTGGGAATAAGCCTCCGGGGGAACGCGAGACGGCTCCTGTCCCGCCTGGCGCCGGGGGAGCAGCTGGCGTACGCGGAATTGGTCGGGGCGCTGCAGCAAAGGTTCCAACCGAGGAACCAGGCAGAGTCGCACAAGGCTGTATTCCGGGGGCGGGACCGACGAGCAGAGGAGGACCTGGTCTCCTACTCAGAGGAGTTGGAGCGGTTAGCCAGACTGGGATATCCGGACGCCCTTCAGAGGGTGACGGAGGTGCTCCAGAGGTTGGTGGGGGCGGGCCTGAAAGTGAAACCGCGGAAATGTCAACTAGCCCGGAGGGAAGTGTCCTTCCTCGGACATATAGTAAATAAGGACGGGGTGGCGACGGATCCCGAAAAGGTACGGGCCGTACGGGAATGGCCCCGACCACAGACGGTGGGGGAAGTCCGGAGCTTTTTGGGACTGGCCGGGTACTACCGGACGTTCGTGCGGGATTTTGCTAGCATAGCTAAGCCCCTCTCGGCGGCGGCGGAGAAGGACCGGAGGTTCACCTGGTCCCCGGAGTGCGAGGCGGCTTTCGAGGAGCTGAAGGTGAAACTGACATCTTCGCCGGTTCTAGCGTACCCCGAACCGGAGGGCCAATTGATCCTGGATACCGACGCCAGCAATTTCGGCCTGGGGGCGGTGCTCTCCCAGAAGCAGGGCGAGGCCGAGAGGGCGTTGGCATACGCCAGCCGCACCATGTCTAGGCCGGAGAGAAATTATTGCGTCACCCGGCGGGAACTGCTAGCAGTGATGTTTGGGCTCAAAAAGTTTCGACACTATCTGGTGGGTCGGCCGGTTCTCATCCGCACGGACCACGCGGCCCTCCGTTGGGTGACGGACTTTAACCCTTTCGTGCCCAGAACTATTGCTGAAAGTCAATTTCTTTAAATCATCATTGGTAAATTGGATAACCAATGAATAAGTTGTTCTGACATATGCTTTATATTATATTTTTTGAAAGCTATTGAAGTGCCCCTTTTAATACTTTATGAAAAAAAATCTATTTTGGGTTGCCATGACAACCAGAAACATTCTTTTTACTGATATCAAGCAATATTGCCATCTAAAGGCCAGGTTTTTCTCTTTTAGATGGTATTTATCTTATGTTGGCTTAGAAAACGTTCTTTTGGGGTTCCAAATGAAGGCATATCTATTAAAAATAGAATTATGTCAAAATTTTCATTGGAATCCTTAGAGAAAACCCAATTTAAAAGGTTTTGATTCATTTTTTATCAATATTTTCACTATTTTATCAATATTTCTGTAATTAATCTGCTCTTCTATTGCTATAGCGCGCACTTTAAGTGCTTTTAAGGCAGTTTTAAACTCATAATATCTTCTAGTGTAGCATCCCATCAACACACACACACATGCTACCATAGGGTACCTGGTATCGTTAGAAAGCCTATGTAATTGTGCATAATTCAGTCTTAAAATTATCCAAATCCGAGTCCTAGGAGACCCAAGGTGCTCTCCTGAATATATATGGGTGTAAAAGTGCGCACTTTTGGAGTTCTGGGCACGAAAGGGTTAAGGAACCGGAGGGCCAAGTCGCCCGGTGGCTGCAGGTGCTGGGGACGCACGATTTCACGATACAGCATCGCCCGGGGAAGGACCACAGCAATGCGGACGCCCTCTCCCGACGACCGTGCCGGCAGTGCGGGCTGGGGGGGTCGGAGCCTACCGCGTGCTTCGCCCTGACCCGGGGGAGGGCTCGGGCGGAACCGGAGGAGGAGGACATGGAGGAGGGGGCGGATGAGACCACAGTGACCCGGCTGGGTAGCCCGGCCGAGTGGAAGGCGGCCCAAGACCGGGACCCGCTACTGGTCCGGGTCAGAGAGTGGGTGCGCGGGGGAGACCCCTCGGCCGGGGCGGACGAGCAGACGGAGTCATACGACCACCGGACGTACGCCCACCAGGTGACCCGACTGAGGGAGGGGCCCGGAGGGGTACTATCGCGGGCATGGTACACGCCGGGGGGAGCGGACAGGCTGCAGATATTAGTACCGGCGGAAATGCAGTCGGAGGTGATGAGGGGTCTACACGGGGACGGACTGGCGGGGCACTTGGGGCGGCGGAGGGTCATCCGGAGATGCCAGGACTTCTTCTACTGGCCGAACTTCAGGAGGGACCTCACCAGTTGGTCCGCCCGATGCGTCCCTTGCAACCAACGGAAGCCGCCGGCGGCCCCCCACCGCCACCCTATGGGACATGTCCCCGTAGGGATGCCGATGGAGCGGATCGGGGCGGATATAATGGGGCCACTGAGCCCCTCGGCAGGCGGGAACGTGTACATACTAGTCCTCGTGGAGTATTTCACGAAATGGGCGGAGGCGTACGCACTCCCAGACCACCGGGCCCCCACGGTGGCCAGGGCCATCGTGGAAAACTTCGTGTGCCGGTTCGGCACCCCGGTCACCCTGCATACGGACCAGGGGAGGGAGTTCCAATCCTCCACCTTCCGGGAGAGTAGTATAGTATGTATCTGAACGGGACTATAGTTAACTACTGTTTATTACTCAATCGACCTGCAGCCAATCAGAGGCCTCCATTTGGTCACGTGACCCCCTCATTTGCATAATTACGTAATAGGCCACGCCCCCTCATTTGCATAATTACGTAATAGGCCACGCCCCCTTGATCACCAGCCAATCAGGGGCCGCCATTTGGTCACGTGACCCCCTCATTTGCATAATAGGCCACGCCCCCTTGATCACGTGACCCCCTCATTTGCATAGTAGACTACGCCCCTTTGATCACCAGCCAATCAGAGGTCGCCATTTGGTCACGTGACCCCCTCATTTGCATAATAGGCCGCGCCCCCTTGATCACGTGACCCCTTCATTGGCATGATAGGCCACAACAACATCACGTGGCTATCTTTGTTTGTAAACAACACCACGTGGCTCTCTTTGTTTGTAAACAACACCACGTGGCTCTCTTGTTTGTAAATAACACCTACTAAGTTTAGTCATAGGTAGCAGTAGTGTTTGTAAATAACGCTTACTAAGTTTTCAGTCATAGGTGTCTAGAGCAGCAGCAGCAGCAGCATCTTCAGCAGCAGCAGCAGCAGCAGCCGCGTCATAAGTGTCTAGAGCAGCAGCCACGTCATAGATGACTAGTGCAGCAGCAGCAGCAGCATCTTCAGCAGCAGCAGCAGCGTCATAGGTGTCTAGAGCAGCAGCTGCAGTAGCAGCAGCGTCATAGGTGTCTAGAGCAGCGGCAGCAGCATCTTCAGCAGCAGCAGTAGCAGCAGCGGCAGCAGCAGTAGCAGCAGTAGCATCTTCAGCAGCAGCAGCGGCAGCAGCAGTAGCAGCATCAACAGCATCTTCAGCAAAAGCAGCAGCAGCCGCGTCATAGGTGTCTAGAGCAGCGGCAGCAGCATCTTCAGCAGCAGCAGTAGCAGCAGCGGCAGCAGCATCTTCAGCAGCAGCAGCAGCGTCATAGGTGTCTAGAGCAGCAGCGTCATAGGTGTCTAGAGCAGCAGCCGCAGCAGCAGCAGCATCTTCAGCAGCAGCAGCCGCAGCAGCAGTAGCATCTTCAGCAGCAGTAGCAGCAGCAGCAGCAACATCTTCAGCATCAACAGCATCTTCAGCAAAAGCAAAAGCCCGTAACTTAGCATCATGTGCATCAGCCATAGCCGTAACAGCGACACTGCGACTAGCATAAGCAAAACAGGCTATTTTTTTAGCAGCTGTACAAGCATTTATAGCATTAGCCCTAGCAGCAGCCGCAACAGCGACACTTTTAGCAGACGTTGCAGCATCAGTAGCAGCAGCATCGGTAGCAAGAGCGGAAACAGTAGCAAAAACATTAGCAGCACGAGCAGCAGCGGCGAGAGTAACAGCAGCGTTGTTAGCAGCATTGGCAACTTCGTATGCAGCATGTGTAGCACGAACAGCGATACGAGCTTCACGTTTTGCATGAGCAGCAGCAATAGCTGCAGAAGTAGCCATCACACTTTCCAGCCACCCGTACGAATCTTGATAAAAACCAACCTCCACCTTGCTACTTGTTAACTCATCAGTAAACATGGACGTCTCCTCGTGTGGTGTTGTCGCGGCTCTGTAGTAGTGTTGGGATTGCTCACATTCGGTAGAACGTAGAGTGATTCCTGATGACGCCATGCTGAAGGTGGTAGAAGAAGTGTGTGGGACTCATGTTTCACTCTCGCTTATGTACTAGGCTCCGAGATAAGCTTCTTAACTCAAGAGGAAAACTCTCACTAGGAAGGCGACCAGCTGTCTACCTGTGTAGGTGCGGGTTCGTTACATCTTTAATCCTGTTCGACCCCCCGAGGAAATAGATGAAAAAAACAAAAGACCATCTTTCAAGCACTCGAATCCGCAGTCAGTAGGAAGCTATAAGGAGCTTAACTTGTGTTTGATTTAAGCTGTCTACCACACGCACACGCTTGTAGTCACAGCTAGAGTGGCAGACTTCCGTCCGCCCGCTGGCGCATGACAATCGACTTTAGACACCCCCTGTAGTTTTTTTTTGCATACACAGTTGACTAGCATCTTAATCTCTTACCCAGCTATAAGCCCATATACATGTAACACGCATTACTCCTCTTTATGGTAATTATCAGATCGATTTAAGGGTGGAAAAGGCTTAGGTGATTTAGGTCCCTCTCTAGCTGAAAACAGGCTTAGACCATAGCATGTAGGCAGCCGGCCGCGTTAAACACCCCCTGTAGGTTTTTTTTTGTTTTTTGTATACACTCTCGATCCCCTCTCTAGCTGAAAACAAAGCTTAGAAGATGCGGTGATCCGGCCACCGGCTGGCGCGTCACACCTGTCGTTAATCACCCCCTGTAGGCTTTGTATACACTCTCTAGGTGAAAACAAAAGCTCCCTCCACGGGCTGGCGCGTCACACCTGTCGTTAAAACGCCCCCTGTAGTGTTAGTATACACAGTTGCCCCGCCTTATCTATTCACCAGCTATAAGCCCATATACGTGTACATGTGATTTTTGATACCCTCTCTGGAATAGGGTGGGGCTCAAGGTGAAAACAAGATTAGACCATTCGCTCTCTCAGCTATATAAAGAGCCTCAATTGTTCTTGCAACAGCACTTCACCACCGGTACACTATCAGTCACGAGGCAGATGTTTGCGGTATGGGTCATACAGGTTACCTACTAATAGCGGTTTGGTGAGTAGATCACTTTTTTTCTCCTAAAAAAAACAACAAAAACGCCTCACTTATGACTCAGGTATGTATATGTAGCACTGTTAGTGTAAGTACACAGTAGAATCTACTGTACTATAGACTCAACCCTCTGAAGACGGTGGAGCGCGTTAATGCGCAGGTCTGTGTCGGCGTCACTTGTTTTTTATTCTAACTAAAAAAGAAAAAAAGTCAGAAGTCAATCTACGACCTATCAAAGACAAATTTGTGATAAGTTCAAACTAAATAAGAGACAGTTTGAGCGTCTCTTAGTCGCTGTCAAAGATGCGAATAACGAACGCGCTGAGGGCGGGGTTCAGGTCACGTATAGTTCCCCGCTCTTTCGTCAGATGGCGCCACAATAGGGGTTTTGTACATTCCTACGATGCTCGCGAACATTTCAACGCATAATGAGCTATATAGGCAACAAAGTGCGCTTCTGAATATATTAAAATATAAAAAACAATTCAATATTGTGTATTTCTGATAGAAATGAGGCAGTTTCTTTGAATACCAACTAAACTATAGCGAGATGAAAAATACCACACCATATCTAAGGCTTTATAAAAGATACATAGTCAGAAACTCTCGCCGAGTCGGCAATCTGAAAAACGGATCAACTCGTTTTGACTCGTTGTGCCACAAGGGCCCCCATCTAACGGGGGCCCTTTGAGGTCAGTCTGTCAAACCACAGTGATCCATGCTGCTTAACACTAGGCGTAATTAATTACGCCCATGTTGTGCAGCATCTAACCAATTGACAGTGTCAGTTGGTTGGCCCCTCTTTAGGGGCCACACAATAAAATAAAGAATAGAGGCCTAAGGGAACGTTCACAAGCGTCTCCCCTTCCTACGGGGTGGGTGGGTCTTTGGGTTTAGTGACAAAACAGCGACATGTGAGTAGGAGTTTGCGTGTCAGCTCTCTTTTTTTTCTTTTTTTTTCCAAGTCTACATATTATTTATGATTAAAAAATTAAAAAAAAAAACCCACGATAATATAGTGCGCTGATCAAAAACTGAATAGAAAAATAACCAAAAATAGGTTGGGGAAATCTCTGCTATGTAGCTGATCGGTCGTTGTCACACGGTGCAGAAAATTTACTTTTTTTTTTTTTTTTTTTTAGAAAATCTATATTAGGACCACAGACGGGGCACATGTGTCACTTGTCGAATATAAGAGATACCAATGGGCTTTGTCGAATTTAAGAACTAGGTCTTGGCCATTGGCATTGTCTATTTTGAGAAGTAGTCTTGCCCGTCTTGCCCCTTGTCGCCAACTCCCAGCACCCCCTGTGTCTCTTTGTCCATATTGGCTAAAAACAGGACATTGTTGCCTTGGCTATTTTACCCCCCGTCTGGGTATCTTATTACTTAATCACTTCGTCTTGACCCTGTGGGGCAGTGGGTATATGGAATAACCGTGTCCAGGTGTACTCTATCTGACACATAACCGAAGGTTACTGAGTTATGTAATAATACCTGACCTATGAGGCCGCCAGTCAGTTTGCCGTGATTATTTTGACACACTCTCAGTTACTCGTAGGACATCTAATACATAATTAGACTCAGCATCATATAAGACAGTCTCGGCCACGCCGGCTGCATATCGGACCAGGGGGATAGTCTGGCAGCGACTCGCCACCCCGTCCACAAGCTGTGTACAGCACCCCGTTTCTCTTTGTCCATATTGGCTAAAAAACAGGGCATTGTTGACTTGGCTATTTTACCCGTCTGGGTCTTATTATTTAATCACCTCGTCTTGACCCTGTGGGGCAGCGGGTATATGGAATAACCGTGTCCAAGCGTACTCTATCTAACACATAACCGAAAGTTACTGAGTTATGTAATAATAACTGACCTATGAGGTCGCCAGTCAGTTTGCCGTGATTATTTTGACACACTCTCAGTTACTCGTAGGGAATCTAATACATAATTAGACTCAGCATCATATAAGACAGTCTCGGCCACGCCGGCTGCATATCGGACCAGGGAGATAGTCTGGCAGCGACCCGCCAGCCCGTCCACAACCTGTGTACAGCACCCCGTGTCTCTTTGTCCATATTGGCTAAAAAAACAGGTCATTGTTGACTTTGGCTATTTTACCCGTCTGGGTCTTATTATTTAAATCACCTCGTCTTGACCCTGTGGGGCAGTGGGTATATGGAATAACCGTGTCCAAGTGTACTCTATCTAACACATAACCAAAGGTTACTGAGTTATGTAATAATAACCGCCCTATAATCCTATGAAGTCGCCAGTCAGTTTGCCGTGATTATTTTGACATACTCTCAGTTACTCGTAGGGTATCTAATACATAATTCGACTCAGCATCATATAAGACAGTCTCGGCCGCGCCAGCCGCATATCGTACCAGAGGGATAGTCTGGCAGCAACCCGCCATCCCGTCCACAATCTGTGTACAGCAGTCTGGACCAGACCACCAACTCTGGGTATAGCATTCGGGATGACTGGAGCAAGACTGGATCTAACCCTTTAATAGTCGCATAGCGCTTTAATGTGCAGTGCCCGTTGTCGTCATAAGCCATGAATGCAGCACTCAGAGTTCCTCACCAGGGCTGCATGCATGCATACACTGGCATATCGACAAAGAGCGTAGCGCATTAAAGCACTATGCTACCTTTAGCATTAAAGCGCTGAGGGGTTATTTTTTGATAGTGTAGAACCAATATCTGTCTAATTAAACTCCTTATCAGTGCTGTTTTTTTTTCACATACAAAAGAATTAGGTAATGGCGCTCCGCCATGTATTGGATAACCACTGCAGCGCGACTCTGAAAAGCGGCGGCGGTGAATTTCCATTTAGATCCTGAAAAGGGGGGCGGTCAGATGTCGTCAAGGCCCTGATAAGTAGGGCAGTTCAAATCATATGATTACATTGAGCTAATTTTCTTGCTGAAAGGAATGAATAATTGTATTTGTATAAAATTCACACACACACACACACACACACACACACACACCCGCCCACCCACCCACACACACACACACACACACACACACACACACACACACACACACACACACACACACACACACACACACACACACACACACACACACAGGACACCTGATGATCTCCACACGATGACCTGATTGCCCTTCCTAAAAAAACAACAACACAAAAAGCCCAACTCGATCTACCTACTCAACAGGGTTTCAGTGTAGAGCGTATTAGGGGTTTTTCTGATGCGTATATTATATTGAGATTGATTTTCAACTTTTGTGATCAGTGGTTGGTCCTTAAAAGGACCGTTTGGTAGAGAGAGAGGGTCGCAGGGACCTTGCTGCTGAAGCGGAGGGCGTGGTCATAACGCGTGGTGGTCCTTCAGCAGCTCCTCCAGCACGGCGGGCGGTAGTCCTTCCTCCATGCAGACTTGCTGCTTGACTCGCTCCACGCACTGGCGGATGAGTTGATCAGCGACGTTCGCGATCAGCTCATCCACCACACCCTCTGCTTCAGCAGCAGTCCGCTGTCTCTCCTCTCTCTGTAGCGAGGCTACGAACTGCTTCTCCACGGCCGCATCGATCATAGATCGAGAAACGGCCACGAAGTTCTGTCTCTCCGCCTCCTCTCTCTGTAGCACGGCTACGAATTCCTTCTCCACGGCCGCATCGATCATAGATCGAGAAACGGCCACGAAGTTCACTCCGTGAGCCATTTTGTCGAACTGACTTCCTAGCCGCCTGAGAGATGCTGACGTCACACTATTTTCGACGACGCTATGACGCGCACGAGGTAGACAGACGACGTCGTTTCACTTCCTTATTTGGAGTTTGGGACCTTGTGACACCGAAGTCATACCGTACGGTCGCGATAAAGCAACTAGTGTTGAAAAGCGCGCCGGTCTTGTATAAGCGTCGGAGTATAAGAGCCTCCAAATGTTTTTTCTCAAGCACTAAAATCGCGACTTTGAATAAGCGCCAGCGCCTAGCTTGTATATAGCTCCTGAGTAAGAACTTCACCGAATTGAAAAGCGCTCCCTCAGAGCCCTTAATCGCGACAGTACGGTACAAATCTGATGTCAACCCGCGCCAAAACCAAAAAGGGTGTTCCGGTCACACGTACCTACGACGAGCGACCTTCAGCTATCACCACGTGAAGAGTTGGAAATAAATTTTGTACGGCAAGAAAACTGAAAACTGATAACGATTCCATTAGATAAGTATTTGGTTCCAATCTATGGCGAGATATTTCCACCAGAGCGATTGATTTATATGTCTGTAAGGTTCAGCTCTCCAACACTCTCCAATATCCGCCGGTGCACGACGGTCGCCGCCCATCATTAGTGACAACTAAACTTCTGCTGGAGAGTGAAAGTTACGTTGAGTCTTGAGGTGCGCAGAGATACTATCTGCCGCAGCCTGATTTTAGTTCCACGCTATTTAGATAACCGCCCCATTTAAAATCTCTCTCTCGATCCTAGAAAAGGAAAAAAAGGCTAGAGTTTATCATGGACGCGTCTCAGTTTTAGTCAAGCCGTAAAGTGAAGAACCCGAGCTTGTACATATACCCACGTGAGGAGTGACATAGCGGGGCGTTCAGTTAGTACTGAGTCTATAGTCAAGGTCAAGTTCCACTCTCTAAACAGAGCTTTAGCGACTCCGTCATCTAGACTAGACCGCGCGCGCGATTTTTTTTGCTGAAGCAGCTAATCGATGGAAACGTAGAGAAGACGTACTCGATCAAAAACTGCTTCAGAGACTTGTTATCAGGTATTAACAGTTAAATCAAAATATTTCAAAACATCCAGAAAAGCAGAATGACATGTCCTACGAGCTACAGCCGGGCACTGACGAGCAGACGCCGCTGACGTCATTTCAATCAGGTCGCAGCGCTTTTTAGACACCTTTTCTGTAGGACCCGTCTCATACCTTAGTATATAATACCGTAAACGCTGGGTGATTAGTATATGATCACATTGACAGTCGCGGATCCACGAAGAGGCTGGATAAGCCACGAGCGGACCCGCGACTGCAATGTGACATAATCTTACCATGCGCTTTGTTTTGTTTTTGTTTCTATTTACAACAGCAAACATTTCAACAGCCTATTGTTTTTTTAAAATGATGAAAAATCGGCCCAAAAAAAAGTAAACATTTTAGAGCTAAATTTGTGGAGGATAGCCGGACATGCTGATGTCACTAGACCCCTAAATTCGATATGGTGACATGGTCATTTTCTTAAAAATCGATACGACGACACGGACACGGACATCTAAGTGACATGGGCCATGGGGCATTTCTTGAGTCCGACATGTGACATGGACCATAGTGACATGAGGAAAAAAAAATGTTTGAAGAGTGCATCAGAAAAAGTACCATTTCAAACCTAAGCATTTCGCCAAATTTTTTTTTTTCTTTTTTTTCTTGGATGGTACCCGGCTTTGCGGTGTCTGGGTCCTTGAAAATGTACCAGAATGCTCAAATTCGGGTTCTAAATATTTTCAAAAAACGTTTTCTCCCTTAGTGACGTGTGACACGGGCATTTCTTAAATTCGACATACGGCTGCATGGGGAGGACCCACCCGTCAAGGGCCCCATGATGACTCATACCCGCCGCGTTCAGTCAATCAACCGAGATCTTTTTCTGTGGTGGTGTAGAAGGATCTCCCCCCTGAGGTTACAAAGTCACCTCTTTATTTAAGGGGCTACGAGCCGCAAAGTCGCTTTCGCAAAGTCGCAAGAAATATTCAAGTCAAAAAGTCAAATTCATCAACTATCAGTACAGTCGTTTGAAAGTCATCAAGTCACCGAAAAACTCCTCTACAGTCACCTCCGACTCGCCTCCTCCCTAAAGGGGGGTAGGGAGGAAGCGATTCCCTAGAGATCAGATAATTTTTTTTTTTTCTCCCGAGCAGACCCCAAAAGCCCCCCTCCCCCCCAAGTGCCCGCCCACCCCATAAATAGTGCCCCCCTCCCCCCCCCCCTCCCCTCCCCATGCATCTTAAAGTGCCCCCCTCCCCCCCTCCCCTCCCCTCCCCCCTTATAGAAGCCTCTCATTAGCTAGTCCAAGTCATGTGACCAAAAGAGAGGCGTAGTCTGTCTATTGTCTATATTATGCAAATGAGGGAGGGGGTCAGGTCACGTGACCAAAGGGGTGTGGCCTATTTTCCAAATAAAGAGCGCTTCCGGTCACGTGACCAAAGGGGTGTGGTCCTATTATGCAAATGAGGGGGTCACGTGACCCATTATTATGCAAATGAGGGAGTCACGTGACCAAATGGAAGCCACTGATTGGCTGGTGATCAAAGGGGCGTAGTCTACTATGCAAATGAGGGGGTCACGTGATCAAGGGGGCGTGGCCTATTATGCAAATGAGGGGGTCACGTGACCAAATGGTGGCCCCTGATTGGCTGGTGATCAAGGGGGCGTGGCCTATTACGTAATTATGCAAATGAGGGGGCGTGGCCTATTACGTAATTATGCAAATGAGGGGGTCACGTGACCAAATGGAGGCCTCTGATTGGCTGCAGGTCGATTGAGTAATAAACAGTAGTTAACTATAGTCCCGTTCCGATACATACTATACTACTCGGGAGGTAGTGAAGCTGCTGGGAGTCCGGCAATCGCGCACCTGCCCCTTCAATCCGAAGTCGGACGGTATGGTGGAGAGGTGTAACCGAACCATAGAGGCGCTCCTCTCTACGGTGGTGAGGGAGGACCAAAGGGACTGGGATCGGCAGCTCCCATTCGTCATGGCGGCGTACCGGGCGACGGAGCACTCCTCGTCGGGGGTTTCACCGAACGCCATGATGCTGGGGAGGGAGACGGCGGCACCCCTTAGCCTGATCTACCCCGTACGGGAGCTGCAGGATGTACCCCCGGGGGAGGGCTACGTCGCCCGCCTGCAGGGGTGGATGGCGGGGGCGCATGCCTCCGCTAGGGAGAGCCTGGGCCGGGCGGTGGAGAGACAAAAGAGGAATTACGACCAAAGGGCGGTCTTGGACCCCATCGAGGAGGGCGCGCAGGTGTACTTTTACCACCCGATAAAGAAGGTGGGACTCAGCCCGAAGTTACAGAGGTACTGGACGGGGCCCTGGACGGTTCTTAGGTGCATCGGCGGCCCGGTGTATGAGATAGAGATGGGCCGAAAACGGCGGGTAGAGCACTACGACAATCTGAAGGTGGTGCCGGGCAACCCGGGCGAGGGGGCGGACTTGGTGGCCATGGTGACCGGGGCGGCAGTGGACCGCGTTGGCCGGGAGGGGGCGCCCGCGTCGCGGGATCCAGGGTCCCCGGGCCGGCCGGAGGGCGGGGCGGAACGCCGGGGCGGCCCGGCCATTCGCTCCGGGGAAAAAGGCGGGGGTAACTATGGCGAGGACGGGTCCCTGGAGGACTATATAAGCCCGGGGGAGAGCCGGGGACAGTCAGTCATGGCCTTGCACCCGCGGGATGACTTTTACCCGATGATACTGACTGGGATGGGATCGTGGGAGTCGGATTCAGACTCGGCGGAATCGGGAGAGGTCCGGGAGGAGGAGCTGGCGGAAGAACAGAGGAGGCAAGTGAGGAGTGAATCTCCAACCCACTGGGGGAGGATCGCCCGGGACAACGTTCCCGTGGTGCGGAAGTGGGTAGAACGAGTGGAGAAGGGGGACTCGGAGCCACCGCCGGCCGAATATTATATATGGAAAGAGGCGCACGGGCGGAAGAGGGAGTTCCAGCTGATAAACAACATTTCTTCGGACGAAGAAGACGACACGGAACGGATTCCGGTGACGTGGGCGACAGCCGCAGCGCAGCAGGGCAGACCGTGGAAGTCGAGGCGGAGAAGAGACGAAACGATCTCCGTTCCGGTACTACCCAAGACGGTGGAAGAAACCCGCACGGTGACGGTCGGGGGACCTTTCCCGGGGAGGGAGATGCCGCAGGGATCCACTAAGAGCCGGGGTAGGTCCCGTTCCCCGGGGGGGCCCTCGGGGAGGGCAGGGGATCGAGACGATGGGACGAGCCGCCGGAAGGGAAGCGACCGCTCGGCGCCGGACAAGGGAGGCCGGGAAAAGGAAAAATCGGATAGGAGGGGGTCCTCTCGGTCAGACGGGTCGGGGAGCCGACACCCTTCGGGCTCCTCCCGCACAGACAGCTCGGGGAGCAGAAGATCGTCCCGCACAGAAAGGGGGGAAAGACGGTCCTCCCGGGAGGGGAGAGGGGAAAGCACCCACGAGAAACGGGCGGGGGACAAGAGAGGGGCGTCCGATGGGAGAAAAGGGGATTCCCCACCCCGGTCCCGTGCGAAGGATGGGAGAGACGACCACACGGGCGTGAAATCAACAGTTCCCACGGCGGGGACCAGCGGCAGCCGGGGTGGCGCCAGTCCCACGCTCCTAGCGGACGCCGCACCGGGCGTGAAATCAACAGTTCCCACGGCGGGGACCGGCGACAGCCGGGGCGGCGCCAGTCCCACGCTCCGGGCGGACGCCGCACCGCACCTTCCCACGGTCCGGCCATCTGGCGCGCAGCCAATCAGCGGCGTGGAAGGCTTCCGCACGGACGGAAGTCACCCGGCTCCGCGGGACGGGAGCCAATCAGGAGGCGAGGAGGTAGGGAAGCCGGGCGGGACGCCGGTATTTAAACCGGAGGGGGAGTCAGGCCTCAACAGCTTCTCTTACGACATGGCCACCAACACGTATAACTGCGGCTTTTGCCACCGACTCGACCCCAGCTTGCCTTGGGAGATCCCGGCGGATGAGTGGGACGCCCACATGGAGGGCCACCCCGTCACCATAGTCGGGTGGAATTGCCCGGAGAAAGACGCTGAAGGGAACCCCTGCCGCATCCAGAAAGAAAAGGACCGAAGGGCGGACTTGATTGTGCACATGAAACAGCACCGGGAGGGGGGGGCCCGCAGCAAGAAAAAGCACCCGTGGGAGATGCCCGGGGGGATGCCGGATGCCACCCTCCTCACCAAACGGCCCAAACCCGCCCTCAAAGGCACCGGAAAGTCGTCTAAGAAAAGGAGGGCGTCGTCCGAATCAGTGGGGGGAAAATCCAAGGCTTCCAGGGAGGAGGAGGAGCAGGACGGTAAGCAGGGAACGAGGGACAGCCGGAAGAGCCGCCAGAGGAGGGACTCGTCCTCCTCTCGCCGGACGGCTTCGCCCTCGCCGGAGAAGAGAGAGACACCGGCACGCACCAGCCCCCGACGGTCCAGGTCGCACTCTCCGGTCACCGAAACGGCTACCCCGTCACCTCTCGTGGAGGGGTGTAGCCCCCCGAACCGGCCGGGTACGAGCGGAGGGACTCGGGAGCCGGAGGAGGGGAGAGACGCCCGGCTAGCAGCGGTCGGGGGGAAAAAGGGACTCATGCACCTTCTAAGTGAACTATCGGAGGAAACTATGAGGGAGATCATGGGCGCCTCCGGGACCACCCAGACCATGACCCTGACAAAGACGCCGGGAGGCAGTGTCACCGTACTCCAGGAGTCGGTCACTGAGGTTGACCAAGAAGCCTCCCCGGATAAAACAACCCCGCGCTCCTCGCCCCGACGGAGATTGTACTCCGACATCTCGCCGGGGCAGCCCACCGCCCCGAACACTGGCACCAGGATTACCGTTGTGGCACAGGTGCATAAGGAGGGGAGCGGAGAGGAGGAAAGGACGACCGCTCCGGATGGAACCGCCGCCGACGGGTCCGAGACAGTCGAGGTCTCGGAGGAGGTGGACGGACCGGACAGAGGAGGCGAGGAGGAGACCTCCACCGAGAAGCCACAGCCGGACGACAAGACCTCAACCGAGAAACCACGGCCGGACGAGGTAACGCCGCGGCAGCCGGACGGTACGACGCGGCGGTTGACCCCGGAGAAACCCGACGAAGGGCGTCGGCAGCCGGACGAGACGGGGCCCGATGTTTCGGGCAATGCAGTAGACCCACCGGATGAGGCGGTGCCCAGCGGCTCCGGGGGAACGACGACCCGTCCCCCCACCACACGACCGCAGGAAAACCGGGGCGTGCCGTCGGCGGAGGCGGTCCACTGCGGGGTACAGGTGGCATTGCCATGGAGAGCAACCGTGCCCCTAGACCCCGAGCTTGAGCTGCGCCGGCACCTGTCAACCACCGGGCTCCACCTGGACCAGCGCCCCCTCACCCTGGTCGGCGGCCGGAACGCCACCTCCATAGAAGCGCGCGGCAGAGGGGAGTGGCTGGTCGAGCAACGGCGGGTGTACGTCTACACCGAAAGTAACGTGGTAAGTCAATTAATACTCCCGTACGAGGGGCCTGTACCGGCCGGAGAAATAGGAAGTACTCAGTCGCACGAAGCAGCAGAAATGGAGCCTGTATTTGCGGATGGGGGAACGATCGCGTATACGGGGGAAATGCAGCTCGAGCCCGTATCGGCAGAGGTAGGCACCGCACCTGTACGGGTGGCGGGGAGTAATGAAGCAGAGACGGGAGCGGCGTGGGCGACTCCAGTACAGGAGACGAGCCCCTACATCGACTTGCTGTCCGAGCTGGTGGCGGTGGTGGGCCTGTAGTGGCCCCGGGGGGAAAGATATCCGGACGGGATTTCTGCCGAGCGGGGGTGAAACGACCGGGTGTAAGTTCTTACGAGGGCATCATTCCTGTTTTGCAGCCGAGAACAGCACCGGAGCGGCCGTGAGCCGGGGACCGGCACCCGGGAGGTCCGGAGGCGGCGGGAAGTGCCGGGACGTCGCGGCGGGCGGAGGGCGGAGAAGCCATTTCCGGGACGAGGGCGACGGGGACGGATGGAACGGAGGGCAGCGGAGGCCCCCTCCACGGCTACGCAGTGTACATAATAGTTAGGTGCAAGACGGAGGGCAGCGGAGCCCCCTCCACGACGATGCCGCGGGTGGCTAGCTAGTAAATTAAGATTACTCGAGGGAACACTAAGGGAAGGGAAGATTCCGTACGGGGTTGGTGCTAGATGTAAGTTGGTGCTAGATATGAGTTATATATATAAGTTATGACGACTACACTTGTTGATGTTTAACTGTACGTACGAAGTGAGGGGGACATGTGTTAAATTAGGGTGGGGAGAGTGTAGCGGGCGGGAGAGGGGAGGACGGTCACGCGAGGCCTCCCCTGTCGCTACACTCTCGGGCGGGGCGGGTCCGTACGAAGACAAGTCGTACGGAACCGCCCCGACCCTTTTCCGGACGAGCGCCGAGACGCTGGGGTGGGTGGGGACTATATAAGGAGTGGCACCGCCGCAGTTGTTCAGTTTGTGTTACACGATATACAATAAAGGATCTCTTGGAATACCCTACATGGTCAGCTGTCGTGTTCTCTATCCGATGCCCTTAATTTCCTTACAATATATATATATATATATATATATATATATATATATATATATATATATATATATTGTAAGGATATCAGAAGCATATCATAGATAACACGACAGCCAGCCTTGTGGGTATTCCAAGTGATCCTTTATTCATGAAGTCCAATATCTATCTGATGAGTACAGAGTCAGTCCCGACTTATATACCCCCCTACAGCGTCTACATTCTCGTACGAGAATGTGCCGATTCTCGTACGATGTGCATTCTCGTACGATATGCATTCTCGGCCGAGAATGTGCCGATTCTCGTACGAGGCCACCCCTGTGCCCGCTACACTCTCCACACCCTATTTCTAAGCCCCCTCTAATACAACAAGCAACTAAGCCCAACCAGAAGGCTGTACAGGAAGTTTCTATTAGTTGCCTACATTTTACTTTTATCTTACTATTACATGGTACAAAGGGAGGGCTGAGTCCACTACTCCCTAGTCCATCTATCCATGATTCCAATGGTTTTCCTCTCGCCGCCCGGCGCCCTGGTCCATCAACCCGGGATTCCAATGGTTTTCCTCTCGCCACCCGGCGCCCTGGTCCATCAACCCGGGATTCCGATGGTTTTCCTCTCGCCGCCCGGCGCCCTGGTCCATCAACCAGTGATCCTGATGGTTTTCCTCTCGCCGCACGGCGCCCTGGTCCATCAACACGGGATTCCGATGGTTTTCCTCTCGCCGCCCGGTGCCCTGGTCCATCAACCAGTGATCCTGATGGTTTTCCTCTCGCCGCCCGGCGCCCTGGTCCATCAACCCGGGATTCCGATGGTTTTCCTCTCGCCGCCCAGCGCCCTGGTCCATCAACCAGTGATCCTAATGGTTTTCCTCTCGCCGCACGGCGCCCTGGTCCATCAACCCGGGATTCAGATGGTTTTCCTCTCGCCGCCCGGCCCCCTGGTCCATCAACCAGTGATCCTGATGGTTTTCCTCTCGCCGCACGGCGCCCTGGTCCATCAACCCGGGATTCCGATGGTTTTCCTCTCGCCGCCCGGCGCCCTGGTCCATCAACCAGTGATGCCAATGGTTTTTGTCCCACTAGAAGTTCCGAACCTTCTTGGTGCATCCCTACCACATCCTGGTACATCTCCGACCACTCTTGGTGCATCTCCACCACATCTCGGTGCATCTCTGACCGCTCTCGGTGCATCTCCGACACATCCGGGTTCAACTCCGACCCCTCTCGGTGCATCTCCACCGCGTCCCGGTGCATCTCCGACCCCTCTCGGCGCGTCTCCACCACGTCCTGGTGCATCTCCGTCCCCTCTCGGTGCATCCTCATCACGTCTTGGTGCATCTCCGACCCCTCTCGGTGCGTCTCCACCGCATCCCGGTGCATCCTCATCACGTCTTGGTGCATCCTCATCACGTTTTGGTGCATCTCCACCACGTCCCGGTGCATCTCCGACCCCCCTCGGTGCATCTCCACGGCGTCCTGGTGCATCTCCTTCCCCTCTCGGTGCATCTTCATCATGTCTTGGTGCATCTCCGACCCCTCTCGGTGCGTCTCCACCGCATCCCGGTGCATCTCCGTCCCCTCTCGGTGCATCCTCATCACGTCTTGGTGCATCTCTGACCCCTCTCCGTGCATTTCTGACCCCTCTCGGTGCATCTCCACCACGTCCCGGTGCATCTCCAACCCCCCTCGCTGCATCCCCACCGCGTCCTGGTTCAATTCCGACCCCTCTTGGTGCGTCTTCACCGTGTCCTGGTGCATCTCCACCATGTCCCGGTGCATCTCCGACCCCTCTCGGTGCATCTCCACGGCGTCCTGGTGCATCTCCGTCCCCTCTTGGTGCATCCTCATCATGTCTTGGTGCATCTCCGACCCCTCTCGGTGAGTCTCCACCGCATCCTGGTGCATCTCCGTCCCCTCTCGGTGCATCCTCATCACATCTTGGTGCATCTCTGACCCCTCTCGGTGCATCTCCACTGCGTCCCGGTGCATCTCCAACCCCTCTCGCTGCATCTCCACCACGTCCCGCTGCATCTCCGACCCCTCTTGCTGCATCTCCACCACGTCCCGCTGCATCTCCGACCCCTCTCGCTGCATTTCCACCATGTCCCGCTGCATCTCCACCACGTCCCGGTGCATCTCCGACCCCTCTCGGTGCATCTCCACCATGTCCGGCTACATCTCCGACCCCTCTCGGTGTGTCTCCACCGCGTCCCGGTGCATCTCCGACCTCTCTCGGTGCATCTCCACTGGGTCCCGGTGCATCTCCGACCCCTCTCGGTGCGTCTCCACGGCGTCCCGGTGCATCTCCGACCCCTCTTGGTGCATCTCCACTGCGTCCTGGTGCATCTCCGACCCCTCTCGGTGCGTCTCCACGGCGTCCCAGTGCATCTCCGACCGCTCTTGGTGCATCTCAACCACGTTCCGGTGCATCTCCGAACCCCCTCGGTGCATCTCCACTATGCCCCAGTGCGTCTCCGACCCCTCTCGGTGCATCTCCGACCCCTCTCGGTGCATCTCCGACCCCGCTCGGTGCATCTCCGACCCCTCTTGGTGCATCTCCACCACGTCCCGGTGCCAGGATCGTACTGCATCTCCCTGGATCATCCTTGGTCTGCTAGGATCGTCCCACAGCCCCCCACATCGTCCTACACCTTCCTGTGTAGTGCCCAACTTGCCAGGATCGTACGACGGCCGCCACTCTCGTCCGACATCCTCCACTATCATGCCCGACCGTCCAGCATCGTACGACGGCCGCCACTCTCGTCCGACATCCTCCACTATCATGCCCGACCGTCCAGCATCGTAAAACGGCCGCCACTCTCGTCTGACATCCTCCTGTGTGTGCCCCGACCTGCCAGGATCGTACGACGGCCGCCAGCCTCGTCCGACACCTCCTGACGTGGTTCCCCTCCTGCTAGGATCGTCTGCAGTCTGCCAGGATTGTCCGACATTTTCCTCTGACATCTCCGACCTGCCAGGATCGTCCGACGGCCGCCCGTCTCGTCCTAGATCCTCCCGTACGATCCCCGACCTTGCAGCATCGTCCGACGGCCGCCAGCATCGTCCTAGATCTTTCCTTACGATCCGCGACCTTGCAGCATCTTCCAACGGCCGCCACTCTCGTCCTAGATCTTCCTGTACGATCCCCGACCTGCCAGAATCGGCATAATCATACTTTGGGTGTCCCATCTGGGGTAGGTAAAATATGGACTGTGCTCTGAGTATCTGGAACAGCTGCATGAACCAGCACTAAAGTACAGGACTAAGTATAGAATACTTCAATTCATAGTTCAGAATGTACAACCTGTTCTAGATGTAGATGTGATAGTTATGTTTTAACTGAGATATATAAGAATTTTGGGATTTTCCTGGTGGTAGTAGTATATGAAAAGGTGGGTTTGTAGTAGGCAATGCATTAAATGTGCTATTCATCTGATTAACTGAGAGACTCACAATGAGAAAATCAATGGTGAGCAAGTAATGAATGCTCCCACACTTCTATGGTACTGAATAAAGCACAATTTGCCCATTATTCAGGAGCGAATAGATGCTATCTTCTTGTATGCCATTACTGCACTGAAAAAAGCAGGTTATGTCCTTTATTCAGTAGATAATGAATGTTAACTTCTCATATATTCTACTCTACTGAAGAAGGTACAATAAGCCCTTTAGTAAGTAGAGAATGAATGCTGATTTATCATATCTATGTACCCTATAAAGTCTGATATATATATCAGAGTGAGGGGTATTTTTAACTGTTATCAAATATGACTATTTGCCAAGACAAAAATGAGGCTTATTCTGTTAAAGATACCCCTCCCTCGGACTATTTGCCAAGACAAAGATGAGGCTTATTCAGTAAAAGATACCCTTCCCTCTGATTATTTGCAGAGACAAAGATGAGGCTTATTCAGTTAAAGATACCCCTCCCTCTGACTATTTGCCAAGACAAAGATGAGGCTTATTCTGTTAAAGATACCCAACTAGCAACCTAAACCTTTTCACCTACTAGCGACCTATTCATTCTAACCTTGTGTAATATAATATTGTCTATAGTATTACTTATAAATATGAATAATCCTGCGTCACATACCTTCTTTCCCCCAAAAAAGCCATGCACCATGTTTTTCTGATAGCACCCTTAAGGGAAACCCTTTTCCCCGAGGTTATATTCCCCTTGGATGTTTTTAGATTCTATTTCAATAATCCCTATATATAGCGACTTAAGGTGGGAGTTACTATATATAACTCCCACTTTAAGTCGCTAACAGGTGGAGTCGCTTATGAAGTCACTAGTAAGGGTCAAGCTAAAAGTACCCCTGTCCCTTATGGTAATTCCCACTTTAAGTCGCTAACAAGTGGAGTCGCTAGTGGCAGCGATCACTGGTTAAAAAACAAGGTTTTCCTGATAGTAACTCCCACTTTAAGTCGCTAACAAGTGGAGTCGCTAGTAGAAGTGATCACTGGTTAGAAAACAAGGTTTCCCTTATAGTAACTCCCACTTTCAGTCGCTAACAAATGGAGTCCCTAGCAGAAGTGATCACTGGTTAGATAACAAGGTTTCCCTTATAGTAACTCCCACTTTCAGTCGCTAACAAGTGGAGTCGCTAGTAGAAGTGATCACTGGTTAGAAAACAAGGTTTCCCTTATAGTAACTCCCACTTTAAGTCGCTAACAAGTGGAGTCGCTAGTAGAAGTGATCACTGGTTAGAAAACAAGGTTTCCCTTATAGTAACTCCCACTTTCAGTCGCTAACAAATGGAGTCCCTAGCAGAAGTGATCACTGGTTAGATAACAAGGTTTCCCTTATAGTAACTCCCACTTTCAGTCGCTAACAAGTGGAGTCGCTAGTAGAAGTGATCACTGGTTAGAAAACAAGGTTTCCCTTATAGTAACTCCTACTTTAAGTCGCTAACAAGTGGAGTCGCTAGTAGTAGTGATCACTGGTTAGATAACAAGGTTTCCCTTATAGTAACTCCCACTTTAAGTCGCTAACAAGTGGAGTCCCTAGTAGAAGTGATCACTGGCTAGAAAACAAGGTTTCCCCTTATAGTAACTCCCACTTCAAGTTGCAAACAGGTGGAGTCACTAGTAGTATTGATCACTGGTTAGAAAATAAGATTTTCCTTATAGTAACTCCCACTTTGGCCCTGGCTGACTTAATAAAATAGTCATTTTTCCATAGAAACAAGCTAGCCCTGTATGAATTAATCATTCTAATTTTTCCTGGACAAATTTCTGTTCATTCCCTTATATATTATCACACTTTAGCCCCAGCTGACTTCATAAAATAGCCATTTCGAGCCCTTTTTCTTCCATAGAAAAAGGCTAGCCCCACAGGGATTAATCATTCTAATTTGTTCTGAATAAATTTGCATTCATTCCCTTCTATATCATCGCACTTTGGCCCCGGCTGACTTTATTAAATAGTCATTTTTAGGCCCTTTTTCATGTGTCCAGGTTGACATAATATACTCACTGAATAAAGGTCATAAAAAATAGTCATTTTGAGGCCCCTTTTCCCATAGAAAGAAGCTAGCCCCACAGGGGTTAATCATTCCAATTCTTCCTGGATAAATTTGCATTCATTCCCTTAAATATGAAAGATTTGTCCTGAATAAATTTGCATTCATAGCCTTATATATCATCGCACTATGGCCTCGGCTGACTTGTTTAAATAGTCATTTTTAGGCCCTTTTTCATGTGTCCAGGTTGACATAATATATTCACTGAATAAAGGTCATAATAGACTTATTAGCAGTAGAATATGCCCCTTATTCATTGAAAAATAAACCCAATAAAGGTGGAATGGTGTAACAAGACAACCCTATAGGGATGGTGTTGAAGCATGAGATCCTAGGTTTCTCCCAGTTAATCAGGTGAATAGACTTTGCCTGTGGCAATCCTCATACTTCATATACTACTTGCATTGGGACCTTAATCTAATTGGAAACATTTTTTTTTTTTTTGGGGTGTTTATGCTACAGGAATGGGGAAAATTGAATGTAAAATGATGCAGCTCAATGCAAAGGAGGTTGTGCATCTACACTGGTTCCTTTATCACAAATATTAGATGAATGGGAACAGATTTACGTATGTGTGCCATTTCAACTGTATAGTACACCGGTCCAACTTTTCCATCCAACCAGCTATACAATGCTATAGGACCCATAGGGATACCTAACAATGCCAGTGGGACACCCAATGTATGATTATGCCCCAGAATCGTCCGACAGGTGCCAATCTCGTCCGAGATAATCCAGTATGGCCCCCGACCTGCTAGAATCTCCCTGGATCATCCTTGGTCTGCTAGGATCGTCCCACAGCCTCCTACATCGTCCTACACCTTCCTGTGTATTGCCCAACTTGCCAGGATCGTACGACGGCCGCCAGCATCGTCCGACATCCTCCTGTACGATCCTCCATGTCACAGCATCTTCCGACGGCCGCCAGTATCGTCCGAGATCCTCATGTACGATCCTCCATGTCACAGCATCGTCCGACGGCCGCCAGTATCGTCCGAGATCCTCATGTACGATCCTCCATGTCACAGCATCGTCCGACGGCCGCCAGTATCGTCCGAGATCCTCATGTACGATCCTCCATGTCACAGCATCGTCCGACGGCCGCCAGTATCGTCCGAGATCCTCATGTACGATCCTCCATGTCACAGCATCGTCCGACGAGCGCCAGCATCGTCCAACATCCTCCTGTTCTTCCTCCGGCCTGCTAGAATCGTCCGACGACCCCCAGTCTCGTCCCACATCATCTAGTACGATCCCCGACCTGCTAGAATCGTCCGACGGCTGCCAGTCTCGTCCTACATCATCTAGTACGATCCCCGACCATCCAGCATCGTCCAACGGCCGCCATTCTCGTCCGACTTCCTCCAGTAACATCTCCGACCTCACAGCTTCGTCCAACAGCCGGCAGTATCGTTGTATGATCTTCAACCTGCCTGTATCATTCATGCCCGTATTTATGGCCTGGCCACATCGTCTGGCGTCCCCCAGCACGGCTCCCGACCGCACAGCGTCGTTCAGCAGCCGCCAGTATCGTTGTACACTTTGCTGCACCGTTCTCAACTCGTCCGGATCATCTGCGGTCGGCCCGAATCGTCCGCAGTCTGCAACCGGCTGCTGGATGATATAAACCAGAACCATAACAACTATGTTCATGCAATGATTTCTCCCCGCCAACCTGCCTTCGGACTTGTTTGCCATCCTTTACCAACGTCGTCGTGTTGAAGCACAGTCGCCGCTGATCACTTCCTAGTACTCCTACTGAGGTGCTGATGTTGGTTGTGTGTGTGGAGGCAGGAGGGGGGGGGGGCACCGTCCTCCCACCACGACCATCCACTGTCCTTCTCGCCCCTCCCTATCTATCTGCCGCTTCTGCTTGTAGATCCACTTTCCATGGGTCCGTATGTCCTTGAGTTCACCGCTGTCACCATTGTAAGGATATCAGAAGCATATCATAGATAACACGACAGCCAGCCTTGTGGGTATTCCAAGTGATCCTTTATTCATGAAGTCCAATATCTATCTGATGAGTACAGAGTCAGTCCCGACTTATATACCCCCCCTACAGCGTCTACATTCTCGTACGAGAATGTGCCGATTCTCGTACGATGTGCATTCTCGTACGATATGCATTCTCGGCCGAGAATGTGCCGATTCTCGTACGAGGCCACCCCTGTGCCCGCTACAATATATATATATATATATGTGGATCAACAAGGGAAAAGGGACCTCCGCGGGGGATTTTTAGTACCAACTTTGGCCACCAGGGGGCTCCATATAGCCAAAAAGGACCAAGATATAGCAAAAACTTATCTATACTACTTTTTTATGTAGAATATGATCGGCTACGTTAGAAGATTCCATTTTTAGTGAAAACATTCCATATTTGGAATGGAAAAGAACGTTTTTGGGCCTAAATTGGTGTTTTTGCACATGTTGGTTGCCATGGAAACATGATTCCCATTCTAAATCGAAAATTTTAAAAAATTGAATGAAAGAAGGCCCCAAGACAATTTCTATGCTGAAAACAGAATGTAAATACCATTTCTAGATCAAAAGCTGTGGCCAATTGTTTGAAAACGTTTGTATATTTGGTAATTAGCATAATTATGCTAATTAGATAGGAATATCTCTAAAACAAAGGAAGATAGAGCTTATTGGCATTTAAGATTGGACAGTGACCACACATATTCAGAGCCAGTACTCAAAAACTAGAAGTGGTACCGGCTTATAAAAGATATCACTGGAAAGCTGATGACATCAATTTTATTATTAAGTTTTTACCTTGGAGGACCCTTTTCCCTCGACTGTCCACATATATGTGTGTATATATATATATATATATATATATATATATATATATATATATATATATATATATATATATATATATATATATATATACAAATGATGGCCAAACAAAAAAATCTATAAATCAAATTGAGAAATCTATAAATTGAATTGAATTGCATTGAAGTTTTCAGATTTTTTCCTAATTCTAAATAGTACTTTCCAATGGGTGCTATCGTTGGTGTGCACATTGAGCATACATGAGGTCCGTTTTTAAGACAATGGATTTCTAAAACCTTAATTATCAAACATACTCCCTTTTAGTCAACATTTTAAGGACTGCATATCACTTTAATGCATTATGCATTTTACTGTCATGATGCATGAAAGAAACCCTTGAGCCTAACTCGCCAGTACTACACTCAAGCATCATAATTGCTTTTCTCACAAATGGTCGGCATGATGCATGATGCATGAGTGTAATACTAAACACAACCCTCAAAAGGGTAACATTAAAGTTCTAGACGGCTCTTAAAGGGTAACATCAAAGTACTAGTTGGCCCTTATAGGGTAACACTAAAGTACAAACTGTACTACATGGTTCTTTAATGGTAACATTAAAGTACTGGACGGCCCTCACAGTAAACAAAAAACGTTATACAACATTTTCTGACATTATATAACGTTGTTCTAAGGCTCCTTACTATGGCATAACGTTATACAAAGTTTTAAAACGTTATTTTGACTTAAACCAGCAGCTGTCGATACTGTGAACATTTGGTCTCTTGGGGTGCCGTGAGAAGTAACTTGCAGTAACAACATGGCGCAGGGCGGGAACGTAACTACCGACCAGGACCCAACAAAATCGCCTCGGGTGAACTGCATCATGGGAGCAACATCGATATTAATATGGTCCTAAATAATTTGTTAGCTGGACTTAAAGGGTTAGGTTGAATCCTTACATGAGATCAGCACAGCCAGTTGAGGTGGCAAGACACAGTTTGTAGGTGCCGGGCGGCATGGCGGGTAGCGTGGCAGACACCTGGGTACTACTCCAGGTGGTCACCGTAGGATGGATACAATCAAGTATCGCGGAACAATCACCCGCGGACGACTGCGTACCAAATTCAGTGCTCGTCAATACCACCGATCCCCCTGTAAACATAAAGGTATACCATAACTGCCTGCACTGATAATCTTTATACTCTAGGGCGTATTTAGTAGTGACTATCCCAGGTTAGTTATCGGGATATTCTTCACAGTGGTGAACTGATATTTCACAATGACTGAAGCAAAACTAAATAATTGACTAATGCCGTACTCATAGAGATTTACACTAATGCTCATAAAATGGAAAGACTAGGGATGGGTTGGTCAGGAAACACCAACCTGTCAGTATCAACTAACCTAAATTGGTCGTATAGGGAGCCAAAACACGACAACCTGGGTTAATCACTAGTGACTGAGTTGGACTAAGGTCAGAATATCAGTGTGTTTTTAAAAGCGCAACATTCTCAATAGAGAGTGGGTAGCTCACATCCACAGGTGTTGATATTACTAATTAAGGCCTTTTTTGAAACTCAAACACGGCAAGAGCCATCCAAGCAACTTTAAGAAACAATCAAAGCCGATGAAAGACTTGCTTTCATCAGCTTGAAGCAACTTTAATTTCTGTTCAGATTTAATTTAGTTTGTCTTATGATGCCACACTTTGACATCGCCATGTGACATCTACATCATGTTCCTAGGCCACTTGCTTCAATGATGTCAGAGTATGGTGACCTCTGACCAACATCATGCATTGGTTCATGAGCATTGGTTCAACCTTTTCAATGGGACTCTCCTTTATAGAGGTACATGTCCATTTTGGAGACTAATTTAAATTACTAAGTTGCATTAAAGTCTGTAAGGAATTTAGTATTATGATAATTTGAAGAGTTTCGTTGCAAAACACAACATATCCATTCCAAAATTGAACCATGTAGTGATTTCTCTAAGGCTACCATATTGGCAATTATAGTGCCTCGGATATAATGTGTACACCAGAGAAGGCCTAAAGACATGAAAAATAGAATTTTGAGGAACAATTGTTTAAAAATTGCATTTACCTAATCCTGACCTACACCCTTGTCAAAAGTTGGTGTCAATTTTCAAAATGGCACTTATTGCTTTTTGGAACCAAACTCTTCAATTTACACCTACCTGCAACTGTTAAGTCTGTAGTAGTTGCAGTGGCTATAACTACGGCTGCGGGAGACACACTGTCAGAGTAGGTGAAGGTAAAGGTGGGAGTCATCGCGACTCCATCACATGTAACTTCCACCGTCTGAGCATCAGCCCCACTCTGTCAAATACATGGAAAATAAAGCTTTATTTTAAGTGGAGAAGGATACTTTCATTGTTAAGCATAGGAACACAGCTAAAAAATTTTTAATCTCTTTTCAAGAAAATAAGATAAATAAACTCGTCTGGGGGAGAAATGACTAGTTTTAAGAATTTTTGGCTGTGAAGACTTGTTCTCCACGGGGGCTTGGAGAAATTGGAACCTGATCATGAACCACGGCCCTTTGTCCACTGTGACATCATCAATTTAGCTATGACACCAATCTTTTAACAACTATCCTAATGGGAGTAAACTTTAGTTACCACTCAAAAAAATACAGAGATGCTCTCGAAACTGTCTCTTGATCATATTTCCCTGGGTCACATTTCACTTGTCAATATGAAACACCTGTCATCATCATGCATAAATTTAGCCCGGGTTAGTTACTCGCCAGGACTGTATTCATGCATTATGATGGCCTTCCCACTGCATGTATGTTTGCATCTAAGCACATTGAAGTTGAAACTTGAAGCAGCTCTAAGTTCAGTAGTGGCATGTAAATGCCACGGATAGGTCATGATGTCATTTAAATGGCATTCACTGCTATGTTAAAATACGCTTAACCTGTTCCTTTTAACATTTTTATTTTACTTAAATGCAAACATTCATGCAGTGATCAAGTGTAAAACAAATCAATGTTTGACAATGCATTAAGGTTAAAAACTATTGATATCATACCTGAGGGGGTACCACAAAAATGAGTGCAGTCGCTGTAGTCGATATGACGCGACACGTGTTTCCATCCATTGTCACTGTGCAGTCTGTTAGTCCAAACCCAGCGATTGTGTCTCGATAACCTCCTAAGAAGCAAAACAACATGTGGTGTTGTAAATTAGGCAGGGAATAATTTTTTCCAATTTCTTTTTAGAAATCAAAATCAAATGAGAATCGACCACACTCAGATTACTAATATGTTTTGTATATATATGTATCTTATACATGGTGCTTTAACAGGTCTTGGTAAATACATATTATAGACAAATGCCAATGCGCATTGATACCGTATTCATAAATGGGGGCTGCGGCCATATCTCATAAAGCCGCAGCCTGAGTGGGATATGCTCCAAGCCCCCATGAGTGAAATATAGCAGATAGGTATCAATGTAGTTGGCATTCACATTAATTTTTTATTTGAAGCCATTTAATGAAGAAAAGACAGCTTTTTCTTAGCTCATTGAATATGGCCACATTGTATTCCATGGGGGGAAGTGAATACGGCCCTTCCTATTGTTAATCTTGTATTTAAAAAAATACTCTATATTGAATCTTGTATTTGAAAAACACACAAAAAAAACCCTGGAGAAGCTTATGAGGGTGGGTTCATTTTTCTTCATGCCTCCCTTCACCTTTGCCCACAGCTCGCTCTTATTACCACGCAATAAACAAGTCTCAAATATTGATACCATCTCCCTCTCTTTTCAAGACAATCTCATTGAATACACATCTCTATCTCTGCCTTATTAGGTGACAGAGCCATGTAATTCTCCCCCATGTCTATACTGCACGTCACCAGTCTATACGAAAACGTGGCGGACACCGGCTATAGCCGTCTCAAAATGTGCTGGTCCAGCAGAAAGTCTGTGTCTGCCGGTCTTAATGACTGGCTGTGATCCTGGGCTACACGCCAGCTTTTACGGCTTGTAAATCAGACCATTATTAAGGTTTCTGTAGAGTTAACTAGAAGGCCTAATTATCATGTAAAAAACACAAAAGTTTTCAAATTATGATTATTTAAATGATTTAGATATACCAGTAACCTCTATTGGACATCATATCCTATGTCAATTCTTGCTTTTTACTACATTTCTAGATACAAATATTTCCCGGGGTATCCGGGCCTGCAAATATTAAGCTGGGCCTGCAGTTTTACAAATCTGCAGGACTGAATGTCCTGCAAGGGGAAAAACTTTTTGTATAGACTGCGTCACTGCATGAATCATCCGATTTAAGCAACTTTAAGCAAAGACCACTTTATGCATATTTCAGTCAATGCCATTTAAAGCCACGAAAACGCCTCTATGACCTTTCCCGGAACAAGGCATTGCTGATCTTAAAGTGGCTTAAAGTGTTCCTTTAAGGCATCTTAAATTTGCTCAAAAACAAACATTCATGCAGTACTAGATACTGATGTTGTCAACTTACCTCCTCGATTGCCGGTGGTGAGGCTTAAACTCGTTAGGGGGCAGTTACAGTCCAGTGTATGTGCACCAGCGCTCGCATACCCATACGGGTTCAGCAGATGTATGGTATGAGTGCCGTCATACTCACACGTCAACGTACACACAACTTCAGTTGCACTTTGACTAGTTACGGCACATGCAGTTTCATGGTCACCATTCTTCATGATCACTGTAACTGCGGCGTTTGAGTCTCCGTTGAGTTTTGTACCGGTAATGGTAAGCGTTATCTCTGTGTCGCAAGTTGCTGAAAAAGAGAAAATTCTGTGTCAACAGGAAAATCTAGAGAGTTGTTATTTTTGAACAGTTGTCTTCAGTGGATTTTTGCGCGAATGTATCAAAATAACCTCCACCCAGTTGTAAATGAGAGGGATCCCACCATGTTCAGTGATGCATGCCCACTGGCCTTTTTACCTAAAATGGTTTAATGGTTTAATTTTCATCCCTCTGCAGCAGTGTTGACAAAAACTGCCTGCCAGTCGGACAAAATATATACACAATATACAATACAGTCACATGTCACATTTAGCAAAAATCCTTTTTTTTTTAATATCCATTGGCTTATCTAGATTATCAAGCTTTCCAAGAATTCCAATCATTCAATTACCTGTAGTGGAACTTAGACTTGTAATGGTAGGTGTTTTATCGGTCGACCACTGGAAGGTACAATCTCTCTCGTCGTTTTTAGAACATCTTGCCGTTATACCGTTTATTTTAACCATAAGCTTAAACATAAAAATACAACATTCATATTATCGAATGGGTGTGGGGGGGGGGGGGGGTTGTTATTCAGAAATGTGATAATAGCTTATGAACAAAATGTAATATCACATAATACTGTTAACTGAATGTGCAAGTACAAATAATATTGTATTACTATGGGTTGAGGTATAATGTAGAAAAGTTATGCCCACTGCGGCAGAAACACTGCATATTCTGTGTTAAAAATGATATTGTCCCTCTGCCATGCCTTTTGCGGCCCGGCCACCTGCGTCCACCTGCACAACTGTCGTGAAATAGCGACAAAAGGACTATACCTTTTTAACACTGAATGTAACTTGTTCCTGCCGTAGTGGACTTTCGACTTTACACCGAACAATTGACTGAGATTCGCTAACATGATAGTCAATACAGGGCATTACCACCTATATGTATTGTATACATGATACTCAGTTTTCATGATTATTCTAGGTTCACTGCTTAGTATTCAAACTGATTGCCTGCAAAAAATACATCTTGATTGCTTTGATATATCTAAGAGCTCTAGGCTTTGCTGTGTCATTCTTAGTTGGATAACATATAGATTTTAGATAATTGGAACTGACCTGGGGGGTAGTATGTGTAGTATGCAGAAAGTCTCCCATAACAGCATTAAAAATCTCTTGTGATGGTACTTTAACTGCGCTAGTAAAAGCTAATTCCCACCCAGTCATACCAGTCACGCTCATCTGTCAAATAACAAAGATCAGGTCATATCAATGACAGCCATGATGAATGCAATCAAAGACAGTGTTAACCCATTAAAGATGAAAGCCCCTATTCCCCCCAAATTGAATACAGATTCAGGCTTCCATAGTCACAATTCTAGGCTTTGAGGTCTCAAAAATGATGCAAAAACCCAGTACACTCAGACTTTCATCATTACGAGAGTTCAGCAATGCTAGACTCTGGTCATCAAGAGTCGAGCCAAGCTGGACTCACATGTGGATGTGAGTCTAGCAATGCTGGACTTTGGCCTCAACGAAAGTCAGGCATAGCTGGACTCTCTTCTGTACAGTAAGACTAGTTGCTTATTTGCATTGGGCGATAATGCTGGCAGTGCCTGACCCTGGCGAGGGTTCAGCTGACGCTCACATTTTTCTCTGTGTACATTGTACTTTTAAATGTATGTAACTATATTTTTATGAAACGTGCAATGAAGAAAATCGATACAATGTACTCACAGGTGGCAGTGGTCTTGTCCCAGCGACAGTCATGTATTCCACGATAACCGATAAATGGGAACAGGTCCTTTTCGCAATGCTCACTCTCACATGTCCAACTCCAGGCTTAACGCTGAGACAGTTTTTCAGTGCATTGGGTGAGAAGTCCCAGTTTAGCGCTACAAAGAGAAACATACTTACAATGTCAATTAGATACTTATAAACTGAATTATTAATGATAATATATGAGTAAGGACTCTGATGTATTCCTGGATAGACTCAAAGTGGTAACAAAGTTACGTAGGACTACATTAGTAGTATAGTATGTATCGGAACGGGACTATAGTTAACTACTGTTTATTACTCAATCGACCTGCAGCCAATCAGAGGCCTCCATTTGGTCACGTGACCGGAAGTGACCTACTTAGGGGATTAGTGGTGACGTCACGTGACCTAGTTAGCCAATCAGAGGCCGCCATTTGGTCACGTGACCGGAAGTGACGTCATATGACCTACTTATGGACCGGAAGTGACGTCATATGACCTACTTAGGGGACCGGAAGTGACGTCATATGACCTAATTTAGGATCACGTGACCGGAAGTGACCTGATGAGTCACGTGACCGGAAGTGACGTCACATGACCTAATGGCCAACCGGAAGTGAGTGACCTCATTGAGGATCACGTGACCGGAAGTGACCTGATTGACCACGTGATCGGAAGAAGAAGAAGAAGAAGAAGAAGAAGAAGTTTTTTGTTTAGGAAGTGAGGGTCTTTAGGATCACGTGACTGGAAGCGACGTCGTCACATGAGTGACGCTTTAAGAGACTGCGCGACTTACTAGTAAAAGAAGACGTATGAAAATAAAAACACAGCAATAATTTATTTTATTTTTTTTATTTCTTTTTTTTCAATCTTGATAAACACTCTATTTTTGAAAAGATGCACTCAATCAAGCAATAACACGCTTATTATTTTTTTTCATATCTCTAAAGGACTCGTTGTCACACCGTCAGAATGCACGCGACGCTTATAATACAAGTAGCGCACGCCGTCTTTCTCTATGGTGTAGGTGACCATTTTGTTTCGCACCACTTTGAAATTTCTATTTACAGCAATGAGAGTTTTTCGTTGGCGAAGAACATCCAAGAAGTCGTCTGGTTCCTGAGGGTTTTGTTTCTTCTGTACGCCTTTTGCACTCCATTTTTTGGATTTTCTTTCACCGGTGTCGCTGACTCGATCGTAGCAAATATAAGTCTTAGGGTTGAGACTTAGGATCCCGTCACCTTCCCACTCCGCTTTCATGAGCCCCGAAGTTCTCAGATCGTGAAGGTACCGTCTCTCACAACATCCGCCGGGCGGCGGACACCATTCTCGCACTCTTTCCGTTTTTGTCTTCACGAAAAGCTCTAAGTGATCGTCGCACACCGCTGTCGGAAGCCACTTTCGTTTCTCTCTGAAGTACGTCTCTCTCAGGCGAGGTTTGACTAGGTCATCCAACGTGTCACCGCTGAGAGCCATGTAAAGACTGTCGGTGTCCATTTGACAAAGGGCATAATCGCGCCGATCGACGAATCTATCCAAGAAGTCGTATGTGAACTCTAACATTTTCAACTTCGCGTACTGGTATACCATGAACCCTATTTGAATAGGGAGGTTGTTCTTGACTGTTTTCGGTTGTAGTTCGACTTCAAACAGATCGGAACTCAACTCGGACGCCTTTTTGAAGCGCCACGAATTGGCCAATAGTTCGAACTTCCGACTGTCAGTGTATCTCACCGCCGTGTGTTTTTCTTTGTTGCAGATTGTTTTACCGTACGTAGCGTTTCCCATTAACTTGTAACAGTCTGACAGAATTTTCTCGTTCTCGTTCACGTCGCCACGTCTTCGCGCCGCCGTTACTTCGTCCGCGAAACCGGCAAAGGAGCGTTTAGGTAGGTATTCTACGACCAGCTGCACTTTGGTGACTATCAAACCGTGCTCTAAATACCACTTGAGAAGCGGCGTTCCCAAGAGAATATTTTTTCCGTGGTAACTCCCTATCAGACATCTCTGAGGCGTGTTCAACAGCTTTTCTTCCTGCGCAAAGTCTGACATGTGAGGTCCTATGTCCGATTTTGAAACGGTCACGTTCTTGAAAACGGGGGTCATTTCTTCGAAGTAGTCTCATAGGTGAGGCGGCGTAGTGATGTCCACTTGAACTAAACCGAACATTTTCCCGTCTTTCACAGCGGAAAGGATGTCGCTCTCGCTCATCGCGTTTCGAGACACTTTCAAAGCGTCAACCTTCCAGCGTTGTTGGGAGGCCTTAACCCGCTCATCTCGACGCTTCATCTCTCTCCATTCGCACTCCCACACGACGACCAGCTTGTAACCTAGCGCTTTCAAGTACGCGCTTACTCTAGTCGTTCTGTCGCGTCTCTCCTCCCTCAGTGAAGCGCACTGATATCGGTGCGACGGTATGCACTCGTGAGCGTGGAACCAACACCCGTGAAACTGGAAAACCGTATTAGAGGCCGCGTGAAACCCGTCCACGCGAATTCTCCGACAGCCTACAACCATCTCGCCGCCGTTCAAAGCGTGGCGCAGTTTCACGTCGCGGTCGTGCTCTACGAAGCGTAACCACTCCAAAGCGCTGTGAGAGTTTCTTTGCCTAATTTCGGGCTTGAACTCGGTCTCAGGTCGTCTCACCGCGTAATAGCCCGTGCAGTGCGCTTCGCTCATGCAGCGCAAGTACAGAGAGTTAGCGTCTAGTCCTAGGATGTGTTGGCACGGTCTCGCTTCTTCGCCGTACTTGTGCACCCTTATCCGCGTGGTGCCCTTCTCGTGAAATCTATGGAAGATGATGGAAGGACCGCCGACTAGATTTTCTTTGATCAGAGCGTGGAGGACGGCGTCGAACTGGGGGAACGTTGTGAACGCGTCTTCTAGGTTTTGGAAGAGGAACCGTAAAGTCAAACCGGCGAGAGAAACTCCGTCTTTCAACATGTCAATGCCGCGATCTTGGAAAAATTTAGCGTGATTTTTCAGAGCTTCTATGAAAGGTTTGACATCTTTGTTGTTGTAGTGGATCAAGTAATCTTCCATAGTTTGCATCTTCTTGTCGGACCAAACCTTCTGACATGCGGCGTAGTCGGATTCGGACATTTTGACGCCCGTCAGTTCACTGTCAAAAGCCGATCTCGGTGGCAGCGTTCTGTTTGCCAGTTTCCTGGTAGACGTCATCCATTCGTAAGGAAAGTGACCTTTCTCTTCGTTCCTGGTGAAAGCTCGCAAATAGGTCGCGTAGTTGTAACCGGGTGCCAAATAGTTGACTACGTCCAAGAAAACCGTGTGCTGTGTGTAAACCGCCAAGTATTGATTGCTTCTCTTTATGACGCTGAATTCTTGGTTTCTTCGGTCTCCGGAGGCAAAGAACGAGTGAAGGCGTATTTTGATCAGGTTCAAGTCGTAACGCCCCGAGTTGAAGCCCACGACTGGAGCTTGACGGATGTATCTCAGAAGACGCTTCTTCAGTTGAACTAACAGGTGTCTGGTCTGAGCCGCAGCGAAGCCGCCTGGAGAAGGGGTGAACGTCGCCTCCTCCAGCAGGAGA
This sequence comes from Harmothoe impar, assembly GCA_947462335.1. NCBI lineage: Eukaryota > Metazoa > Annelida > Polychaeta > Phyllodocida > Polynoidae > Harmothoe > Harmothoe impar. The sequence goes on along the minus strand of OX381717.1, from coordinate 39,249,179 downwards.
GCTTCACCTATCGCCGCATCTAACTTCGCTAACGTCGGTCGGTAAAGTTCTAGCACAGCTTCCCCGATGACTTTGGCGTTCTCGTTTATGTGATTTAAAACTCGGTCCAACAAGGGGTTGGAATCTGCGTCGGATTCTCTGACGAAGCAGACGGGCCCCTCCCACCCCGGAAAGTCGGATGCGGCACTAGCCGACAAAGGGACGTGATCCCACAGCAGGGACACGTGTTCCGTCGACGGTTCTTTGCACGGTCTGAAGAAAGCCTCGAAATCGAAGGCGATCTTGTAAGGGTAGATTCCGGAATGTCCGTCGGGGGGAAAAATGGAGAAGTCTGCTAGCGCTTCGAAAATCGTTCTCGAATTTTGGTAGATGCCACCTACGTAGCGCAACTTGACTTGTCGGCAAGAGGAAAGCTGGTTCCTGTGTCTCTTCAGCAAGAACTCGGTGGTGAACGCCGCCTTACACTTGCAACATTCGTATATGCCCGCGTACGCGTTGAAGTCCGTGACGAGAGAGACGTGCAAACCGCCTTTCGCCGTCAGGTGTAGGTTGACTTTACCTCGGGCGGCCAGAGTTCTGGAAGGCGGTCTGATCAGAGTAACGCGTCTTCTCAACTTCCGCCCCGGCACTTGACGCGACGCGGTGTAGACCGCTATTTGTACGTCAAACAAGTTCTCTAACGCGGGTAAGTCGCGGATGTTCAGACCCGGAAAGGATTCAGGTGTGGCAGCGGGACAGAACTGACGTAACAAATCTGAAGCGCGCTTGCTGGTGTTGTATAAGTGAAAGGAAATGCAGCGGAAGATGCAGAGGTTGTCCTTGTTGGGAAAATCTAACACGCCGCTTCTCTTTCCAACTCGACCGGCCTGAGTGATCCTACCGCCTATGGGGAATTCCCCCGGTCCCATGTAAACGCAAATGTTCAAATTGGTAGGAAAAAGAACGTGCCACTTTGTGTCAGCGTCGCAAAGTTTCCGTACTTCCTTGCAAGCGACGGTGTTTTCCATCTTTGAGAGGAGCTCTTCCAAAGTTTCTGAATTAGTTATAGTAGGGAGCGGTTGTATGAGAGTTGCGTTGTTCTGGGAGGCGTGAAAGTAGCGCAGTTTGCTCTTGTCTTCTCTGTGTTGTAAGAGTAAGCCTACCAAGAAACCCACTTTGTATCTGAATCTTTGTGTCAAGTGAATGCGACGCATAGTATCTACAGCGTCACTCAACTCGCCGGTTGGTAGCCTGAAGTTTGTTACACTCACGCGAGTCCCGTGCATCCTGACGCCCGTTTGTATCGCAGGCCAATTCGCCGTGAACGTTTCCTCCCCGTTCGGTACAGCACATATGCGCGGAGGGACGGTCACCCCGTCCAGAGATTCGCGTCGACAGGCGATCTTTCGGCAATCGCCTTCGCCACATAGAGGGCAAAACTTAGGTACTACTCTACAATTTTCTACGTGTCTCTCGTGGTTGTACGGTCTTTTAAACATTTTGAAACACTTTTCGCATACGTACTGTGTCATGTTTTTTTCACTCAGTTACCAACTACTTAGCCGTCTAACTATCTATCTATCTATCTATCTATCAATCTATCTGTCTATCTATCTATCTATCAATCTATTGTCTATCTATCTATCTATCTATCTGTCTGCTGTCTGTGTATCCGTCTGTCTGTCTCATACAGCGTACGTCAAACGCTGTGTGTGTGCGCGCGTGAGCGTTGAGCGTCTCTCATTCCGAATCTATACCGAGATATTTGAGAATAATCTCTGTTTTGTCATCCAACTCTTTGAGCGCTCTGGCGGACAGCGTCACCCCCTGCTGTGTGGTTTTTTTGTCAGGACCTTCGTACTTGCGCACGTGGACGAGGTTCTTACCGCTGTAGTAGCTCACAGCTGCGTACACTTCGCCCTCCTCATCCAGCACTGCGAACCAGGGGGTGTGATTAGGTCTTCCTTGCGCGGCCGCTGTGTCGCGTATGCGCACCACTGCGCGGATATCGGCGATGCGTGCTATTAGCTCGCGCAGCGCGTCGGCCGTGAAGTGCACTCGCTTGCTTCTGGTCAGAGACGCCTCTTTCACCTGGCCATCTTTTGTGTAGCGCGGCCTCCTAGACAGTCTAGCCACGTCCTCCCAGATCTCCAGCGTCAAAGCTCCGTCTAAGCAGAACTCTAACCCGAGAAGACGGGAGAAGGGTTTCTCTGCTTCTTCTCGTCCATCTCGTTCTTTTTCTTGTATTTTTCTCTTCTTAGTAGGCCTTGTTGTTCTGGAACTCACCTTAGAACGTTTCACACCCGCAGGAAGAGTAACACCATCAGCGTGAGCTGAATCAGCAGCAGAACCGATAGCAGGAGCAGCGTCAGCGCTGGTGGTATCCGAGGCCTCGTTGTTGGAACAGAGCAGCCACACGCCGTCGGTGCTGAGTGTAGCGGTAGAAGATGAAGCGCCGCCGCCCTCGTAAGGTGGCGGTGAGGGCAGTCGCCACGGACCGGACGGGGCGCTACTAGTGGAAGTGAGGTCGAAAGGTCGAAGAGGGGAGCCGAAAAACGTACCGCCCACCCCTTTCCCTTCGGGTTCTTCGTACGCCTCGTCGTCACCGTCGTTCTCTGTCTCACCCTGTTGCTGCTGCTCCTCCTCCTCCTCTTCTTCTCGGTTTAGGGGCTGAGTGTCCGAATAGCTGTCACTCTCAGCGCGAGCGGCGTCGAGGGCGTCGGTCGATGTAGTGGTGGAGGAGAGGGGCTGTGCAACGTGCGGCAGGTCATCAAAGTCATCAACAGTAGTGGGGAGGTAAAAACCCGGTTGCCAGTACTGCGCTGTGCCAGGAGCGTTGTCGTCAGTAGTAGTAGCGGTAGCAGCAGGTGCAGCAGAAGCAGCAGCAGCAGCAGCAGCAGACGCAACAGTAGCAGGCGCAGCAGCCTCAGCAGGCGCAGCCGTAGCAGGCGCAGCAGTAGCAGGTGCAGCAGCAGCAGCAGCAGCAGCCGCAGCCCGAGGATCACCAGCAGCAGCAGCAGCAGCAGGCGGAGCGGCAGTAGCAGCGGCAGCACGCTTAGCAGCAACGTGTACCGTCGCGAGTGTAACAACGTCGCTAGCACGATGAGTACTACCAGTAGTACTACTACCACAACTACTACTACTACTAGTACTACTACTACTACTACTACTACTACTACTGCTGCGAGCGCTCGCTACAGCGGGAGGGTGATAAGACCAAGCGGCTGCGGCGGGAGTCTCATTTTCAGTAGCAAGAGGAGGCACTGACGCTAAACGAGCGCTGTTCCGCGTAGTCTTCTTGTTCTTGGACGGCGCTAGGTGTTGTCTTTTGCTCATGGTGGTGACTGTAGAGAGCAGCAAAAGAATGAGTGAGTGAATGGAGGTTTCCAGGCCCCTTATATACGCCTTCTCGCTTCTAGAGCTAAGCTACTTACTGACCCTGTTCAGCTGCCGCCGGCTGGCCGGCGGCCATTCACAAAGAGAAACAAAAGACATAAGGCATGACGTTTTCAGCTGGATCCCTTTCCCCCCTTTTGAGAGATCGACTGTCATGAGCTAAGCCGCTTACCACCCTGTTCAGCAATTCAACGCGCATTAGCTGTATAAAGGATTAAGCGGTTGCTGCCGTCGACTGACCGGCGGCCATTCACAAAGACATAAGGTATGACGTTTTCAGCTGGATCCCTTTCCCCTCTTTTTTTGAGGGATCCACTGTCATGAGCTAAGCTACTTACCACCCTGTTCAGCAATTCAGCGCGCGTTAGCTGTATAAAGGATTAACGGTGATGAGCTTAGAGTGTGTATACAAAAAAAACTACAGGAGGCGTGTGGCGTGAAGCAGGACCCCCCCTAAGACGAACGTGTCTGTCTGTGAGTAGAGGCGTGTGCATGTGGTGAGCGACTTAAGTGTAAGACAAAAAAAAATCACCACCTCCTGCCGTGGTGAGTAGACCGGGCCAGCCAGGCGGCGGCCGGCTAGTTCAATAGGGAGGGGTGACAGCTGACTAAGGCTGTGCATGAAAAAAATCCGATTTTCACCTGACCTCTGACGTTTGTTACAATGAATGTCAGAGGGAGGGAGACGTCCTCAGGTAGGGGGTAGGAGGTAAGGCTATGGATGAGGAAGAAACACCGTTTTCAGCTGGTCTCCACGGATAGCGATGACATACCCCTCGTCATCTAAGCTCTTAAGGAGCAGAGCGGCTGAAAAAGCGTCATGCGGACAGGTCGCTAGACAGCTGGAGTGCTGTTGGAAATGGGATTAAACTCCCTCTGTATAAAAGCTCTGATTTCTGTTGGAAAAAAACCATATCGCCTCTGACCACAGTAACGTCTACTACCACCACCACCGCCACCACCGCCGCCGCCGCCAAGACGAGACGAGATGGCTCAAGCTATTCCACTTTCAAGCTCGCCTTCACCGCCTTGTCCACCTGAAAAAAAGTTAATGCGGCTTGACGACGTGAGACGCGCGAGGCAGACCGATGGGGAGAACAGAGAGGTAGGACAGCGGCGGTTAGCCTATAGCGACGCCTTGCTTCGTCAACTAGGTAAAGAGTTGAGCGGCTGTTGGAGAGAGTTGGGCAGTAGCTTAAAAGTTACCGCCGCCCGTATGGATGCTCTAGTAGAGCGCAGTGTCAAGACACCAGAGGAGCTGTGTACGGCGATGTTCCGAGTCTGGTGGGGTGAAACCCCGCATCGTCATAGATGGGGAGAGCTCGGTCGCGTCTTCACCCGCATTAGACGCGTGGAACTGTTGGCTCAGTGGATGTCCCTTCTCCACAGACAGGGGTTGGATTTCGAAAACCCCGACTCGCGCGCGATGCATAAGCACTTGGGCACCCTCGGCAGACGTCTAGGTAGCAGGTGGAAAGAGGTGGGGGACCATTTTAAATTGTCGCCTGAGAGGTTAGATAAGATCGCTGAAGAATGCGAATACGGAGGAAGTCCCGCTGAGTATAACAATTAATAATAACAATTAAGACGCGCGCCCTCTTAAAGTGTCACTTCCTCCAGTCGCAGCTGATCGCCTCATCGAGGCACGTGATAAACAAAAAAAAATGAAGAGACACGCTTCTTCCTCTCGAGAGGAAGAAGCGTGTCTCTCGATTGAAATCTTTTTCTTTTCTTTTTTTCTTAAAAGAGACAAACGCCCCTTAGAGTGCCCCCCCACCCCCCTAGAGTGCCCCCCTCCCCCCTCCCCCCCTCCCCCCCACCCGCCCCATGCATCCTAAAAGCGCCCCCCTCCCCATGCATCTTAAAGAGGCCCCCCTCCCCTTCCATCCCCTCCCCTCCCCTCCCCCCCCCCTTATACACTCTAAAGAACGCTTCTACCTAGTTCAATAAGTCACTTCCAGTCGCTCGTAAAACAATAAAAAATGAAAAAAAAACAAAACTTATATCGTAGTGTTTTTTATTAGTTTACCGAAAAAAATAAGAGACTCGCCTCCTCCTCCTCTCCTTCTCCTCCTCCTCCTCCTCCTCCTCCTCCTCCAAAAAAAAAGATATCACATTTTAAAGCGCGTGACCCCTTAAAGACGCTCATCTCTTCATTAAGTTGCGTGACGTCACTTCTTCTTCCGGTCACGTGATCAATCAGGTCACTTCCGGTCACGTGATCCTCAATGAGGTCACTCACTTCCGGTTGGCCATTAGGTCATGTGACGTCACTTCCGGTCACGTGACTCATCAGGTCACTTCCGGTCACGTGATCCTAAATTAGGTCATATGACGTCACTTCCGGTCCCCTAAGTAGGTCATATGACGTCACTTCCGGTCCATAAGTAGGTCATATGACGTCACTTCCGGTCGCCGTCACCACTAATCCCCTAAGTAGGTCACTTCCGGTCACGTGACCAAATGGAGGCCTCTGATTGGCTGCATGTCGATTGAGTAATAAACAGTACTTAACTATAGTCCCGTTCCGATACATACTATACTACTTACATTAAAGAAAACGATTTCTACTTCAATTGGGTAAATAACTCCCCAGTGTCACAGAAGGTGGCAGCACTGTCAAGTATGGAGAGAGTAATTCAACACTCTATCGAATTTATCACTTTAGAATGCGTTTTTCTACATGAGTTTTTTAAACAAATATATATATAAAAAACAGAAGGGTACAACCTAGCCATTCATGAATGTCAAATGAAGCAATGGCAGAATTAGTTTTTTTGAAAATACATAATGTTTTTCTCCAAGATGAAACTGCATTCCCGGGTAAACATAATACTATTATAAAGTAGTATGAAATACTTTCCCTACATGTTAAAAATCACAGGTCAAAGGCCAGTCCAACAAAAAGGGGTTCTGAACCAAGCATTGAAAAATATGATCAGAGCAATTTTTTATTTGATATAGAACGTTGTACTTCAGCAGTTGTTAAATGGTTCGGAGATCGATTGGACAGCCCAGTACTCCGTGAGTAAATTAGCCTACTTTAAATACATGTTAGAATTAAATAGCAGGAAAATGTACATTGTATCTAATAGTATTCTTACAAAACATGACTATAGACTAATGCAATTATCAATACGTCAATGTAGTTCCTCTCACCACAGCCTGAGATATCCAAAGTGCCCCTGATTGGCGGAGACGGCTGTTTGTGACGTGATGCTCTGGCATATTGCGCAGTGGAAGCCGCATTTTCGCCATCGCAGCTCCATGTTGTGGTGTTGATACTTCCAGTCACATTCTATAAAGATAAGTGGCACTACATTACATAATCATGTATGGTTTTTACCCTCTAAGGATGGCATGATGCCTCATTGCATCATGCCCTTGGTTGTCATGATGCTTAAATGGCAGTGCTGCATTCAAGCATCATGCCGACCCTCCAGGGTTGAGACACAAAGGAAGGGTAGGCATGATGCACCAATGCAGCACTGGCGAGTTACTTGCCAGGGCTGCATTGGTGCATCATGACAACAAATGTAATCTTTTAGCGACATTTGTCCATAAAGGTTTAACTGACAAAACATGGCACATAGTGACATTAGGGGGAGCCCCTTTCTTTGAGTTTTTCTGCTACAGTTTGGTCCTTTAGTTTTCAAGATAGTCCAATGGGTTACAGAGAACTGACCTCCCAAACATGGGATGGTATGAACATATTTCTGTATAATAATATCATATGTAATTAATTATATTAGAAAATAAAGGACTGAATGTGAATTATACAATATTAATGTAAGTTCTGGGATCCTTATGAAAGGGCAGATGGCTTTATTAAAAGGCAAGGAAATATCAAGATATAGGCCTACGCAGAACTTTTTTTACGTTCAAGACCAAATCAGAATAAAAACGGAATCTTAATTTTGGCGTAGTTGGAAATGCCAGAGCAAACTCACCACGGCTTTTTTCTTGTAACTATAATTTTTCCTGTTTTTTTGTAGTTTCTCTTGAAATATCATGTTTAGAACATAACAGTTGTTTTCTAATAAATTTCTGATTTCTATTGTGACCATCTCTCATGTTGTGTGCCGTTACCTTGACTTATAATTACAGCCCCTGCATTAATCAAGTGGCGTGAAGAGCCCAGTACTCTGGGCCTTTCCCAGTGGGCACAGCACATTGATAATTGATTGTCAATGTTGTATCGATATTGGTTCAATGTTGATTCAATATTAAAGTGAATTTTGTGCCCACTGGGTTATAGTGGAGCTGCGGGTTTTTAGCTGTACAGTGACTCTCTGAGAAGTATCAAGGGGTGTTTTGCAATAGGCTTTGGAGCGTGAGAAATCTTTACCAAAAAATGAATCTGCTAAAATGCAAACATTCATGCAGTGAAATCTTTTATTTAAAGCATTGCTTACCTCACAATTCCTCAGGGTAATAAGTAGCTGTTTATCGAAGCAGTTGTTTGGTTCAATTTCCATATTGTAAGTGGAGGTTGTGTTTTCCACCCGTGAAACGATCACTTTCTTTACATTGTGGCCATGCACACCGGCCGGTTTTCGTACCACTGTAATGTGATATGTGATCAGCCTTTTAAGGACGGATGTCGCTAAACGATTAATTTGTCATCAAGTTGATTAGGCCCCAACCCTAATGGATAATCTAAGTAGGGGCCTATAAAAGTAGGAAATCGTAAGCATTTGTTTTCTGATACTGGAAAAGTATGTATCCACTACCAATCTGGACCCATCTGAGGAACTATTTTGCAATTAGAATAGGTTGCATTGTAGGCCCCCCTCATGCAGGTATATTTCTATTTAACCCATTTAAAAAGAGAAATAACCTTTTATGGCAAATTCGAAATTTCAAATATGTTTATCTTAGAAATAAATGAGATTTATAGGTCTCACTGGGCAGGCCAAGCTGGACAATTAAAACATTGTAATTATCCTATACCGTGGTCAGAAATGGAACCGGACTTGCTGATCCTTTCCGGTCCGTTACCCTATTATTTTATATAAAAAGAAATGCAATTTCCTTCGAAGTTCACTTTAACACCGGAACATGGCCAAGAACTACTGCAGTAATAGAGGTTCAATTGCCAGATAAAATCATGAATATGATGTGACAAAGTTGAGAAACGACATCGGTATTTATGAAACTTACGTGGACTTGTCAGTTGGTTCTTGATAGTGGTTGATATGCGTCCAAGAAACACTGAGTCAATATATATGGTAGGGTTGTTGCCATTGTTGAAGCGTATCGACAGCTCTAATGCCTCTCTCAAACTAACAGTACTACCTAAAATCACAAAGTTTTTTTTAGGATATCATCGGTGCATAAACGTTAGCATTTAAACAAACCTTTTCTTGTTTAGAGTGATTTTTTAAACAGCTTTGAATTCTGTAAATGCCATGTTAATATCACGGGAAGGTTACAAGGGCATTTAAGCAGCTTTAAGTGGCATTTACTGGAATTAAAGATGCTTTTATAAAATGCTAATATTCATGCAGTATGATAGTGCAATAACTAAAGCTTGTAGAGCCAGAAATAATTTTGTTTTAAACTTTACTATCTTGTGTTTAACAAATCGTTGGTGACTATAAAAAACAACACCATACTGCATGAAGTAATAGATTAAAGCAACTATAAGTAATTTACAAGCTGATCAATGGGCCTATAGCTCCTGCAACATTATTCATTAATTCATCATATGCTTAAAGTTTCTTGAATTCAAAATGTCATCAGCCATGCCCACACACTTCGCTGTCATATGCATGGGCCTTTGCCTATTTAGCTAACAGCTGCAGTGAATATTACACTGCATAAATGTTGGCATTCAAGCAAATCAATGACCACTTAAAGCAGCTTTAAGTCCAGTAATGCCATGTAAATGTATTAGAAATGCCATAAAGCAAGGCCTAAATGCTGGGCACTTTATCTAAAATCGCGCATTCACCAACGCTTCCTTCATAATATTTATGTTCTTTAAGGATATAGATCTAATTCACCTAAATGCAAACATTCATGCATTGTAATAAACACTAGAGGCTACCTACCCTCAATTGCCCGCCCAGCAGCTTGTGCAAGATCCCGTGTAAGGTAACAATTGTACGTCCAGCTGAAGAAAAAATGTAAATAATATCAATAATATTGCAAGTAATATTATTAACTTGGCATTACATATCAACATGTCACATCCCCCAATTAAATACATAAACAAAGGTTTACTTGCATTTTTCACCACTGAGTTAAAAAAAAACACTGAATGATTAGGTCACTCCAAAAAAGGGGTTTCTCATCACCAAGGTCTGAAAAATCTGACGAGGGAGGCTTTTTTCCCCTTTTTTTTTTACTGGCAGGCTAAAATGTACGGGATGATATACGTTTTTCATGACCAAAATTGACATTTAAGTAGTTGAGAGTTTATGGATCTTTAAAAGTAGGGAAAATGTAAGTTATTTCTATCCTACTGCATTACTGGTCGTATTAGCTTTAATTTGATACCAAATATCCCAAAATTTGTCCATTTTTATCGTATTTTTCATAAAAGAATCAGCAAAAAAACAGTTTTCCTCCAAAGCTGATTTTTATGATGCGCGCGGTGATGAGAAACCATTCTTTTGTTTTGAATTGCCTTATTCAAACCAACCGCGTCATTGCGATGCTGCATAGGGTCCCTCTGGTGTGTTTACTTAGAACCACCCACCGGTTAACATGCATGCGCAGTGGCGAGAGTGGTAACTATGTATATACCCATATAAACACTTGAGGCTTTAATATAGTGAATTTATTTCATGCACTGAAAATCATAGCTGACAATACCTAAATTGACAACCTTAGATTATCAATTTGATGATATAGGTCATCATTATGATGACCATGTGATCCCATAACACCCAAGCTCGTCACAATGACTACCTTAGGTCGTCACATTGATTATGACCACCTTGGGTTGTCACATTGATGACCTTTAGTTTGTCAATTTAGGTATTGTCAATTTGAAGACAAAAGGTCAACAGTAATGATAACCTCCGGTTCCAGATTTGCCATGTCCCAAAGACCACTCAATGATGACCCAAAGCCGTCATTATGACAACCCTGATCTGATGGACCTAACGGACAACCCTAGACCATCAAGGTTTTCAGTGTGTCATTATCAGTTAGTAACAATAATTATCAAGACTTAACATAACTTATCTGAAAAAGCGAATTCATGAAGGTAAGATGATCAATTATGATCATGTGACAGGCCGTGAAATACTGCTATTTTATGGGTTGTGTAAAATGCAGCATCCTTTGGTTAAAATCAATGGGGCTACTGTATTCACCATGAAATATGTAGACAAATGCCAATGCCCATATGCATTGATACCGTCTCTGCCGTATCACGCAAGTAGGGGGCTGGTGCCATATCGCACGAAGCCGCAGAAATATGGCAGAGAGGTATCAGTGTAGTTGGCTTTTTTCTTAGCTCATTGAATACGGCCACATTGTATTCAAATGGGGGGGTATTGAATACGGCCGTTCCTATACTTAAACATAGTGAATCTTGTATTTCAAAAGAAAAAAGAAAGAAAAGTATTTGCAAGGCGGGATGTGAGATTGTAATGCTGAAATCATTCCTCACCTATTATCAGTAGGAGTAAGAGGTATCTCTATTTCAGCCGGATCGTCACTCTGAACATAGCTGAATTTTACACCGATTTTCAGACTTAGGTCGTCACTGTATGGTTCCACTCGGAATGCTAGGCAGACCTGAAAATTAGATTTTGAACGAATGAAATTATTTCTTATCATACAAATCATTCCATCGATTCTCAATTTTTCGATACTTAAACTATTTTCGCTGCTGGCCTTTCTATTAGGCCAAAAAAAAAAGGTGTGTTTCAGGTTACATGGTCTGAAAATCTAGGGTAGGTAGGTCGGATTTTTTTTTTTTTAAATTTTTTTTATTTACTTTAGCCTGAAAAGTACCCAGGAATCGACTCACAAACTACAATGCCGACTCGCCGACGACGGCCTCGACTTGTGAACTATCAGATCGACCATTAAATAGCCCCAAAATGACCCAAAATATAAATAACTTTTCAAAATTGCATAAAAATTTCTAGGGTTGGCCCTGTTTTGCTAGGTAGGGTCGGGTAACCTGAAACACACCTTTTTTTAAATTTGGCCTTAGGGAAATTAAAAGGTTTGTTGATCCCCGAAAGTTGTGAAAATGCAAGTTGTTTCTAGTTCAATGCATCGCCAACCGTGTAAGTTCCCATTTGATACCAAATATGCCTACTGTACCAGGTGTATGGCTAGAGACTGGTGGCACCATCTGAGGTAGAAGGATGATGGTGGACCAGGCAGTTTATAGAGTGTAACCTATAGACGACAACCAACTGTCTATGGCCAAACACATGGTACAGTAGGGCCATCGAGGGTTGAAAGATAATAGTGGCCTATAGATCAATACAGCAATAAAGGCTCACTTTTCCACATTTAAGCAATCTTGCATCATGCCGACCCTATTGGGTTGATACATTCATGGACACTCAGCTACATGTATATAATCTTGCAGTGTTTGCCTTAGGGAGGTTATCAGGCTCATACACTGTTAGGAGTGAGTGGTGTAGCTGCACAGTATAAATGGAAGTATTTTTGGTCTCGATTGCTTTATACTGTAGGTTACACCACATTGTGGTGTAGCTGTAGGCCAATCCAAAGATCCAGGGTACGGACCCCAGTCAGGCTACCAGTGCAATAATTATTTTATGTCCCCCCATTTGCCTTTCTAACTTATTCAAAATGTAAATTACCTATATTTGCATAGCAATCTATTCTTTCAATTTTTTAATGGTTTATTAGTGTAATCCAGGTGGATTCCAATAGTAATACCTACTGTGCTCAGTGGAGACTCGAACCTAGTACCTCATGTGTGTGGGCTTTACAGTAGGTGAGTATAGCTGAACGGTATGTAATACTAGAAACCAAAAATATGTGAATCTACAATATATCTCACTGTGCAGCTACATTGACTTCTAACAGTGTAGGGTCGGTGTGATTCTTGAGGATTATGTAACCTATGCAAGTAATATGACTGCAATGATGCATTAAGAAGACTATACTGCTCTTAATAAGTTAACCCTTAAATGATACAGTAGACTTACCGTGAATGTATCATGATTCATATATGTCGCTTGATTGGTCGAACTATCCTCCCAGATCTTGGTGGTTTCTTTTAGTTTGAGGCAGCACCTGCCTGAGAAGCAACCCTCCCAAATTCCAAGTGCGTCCCCACCAAAGCCAGCACAAGACTGATTGGGGGCATCGTCAAAGCTCCTCCAGCCGCGGGTGGAGCTTTCTGCAATAGCTTCTAGGGTGGCATCTGCCGACGTGGCAGCCGTGATAGCAGAAACAGCAGCCGCTTGTACCTAGAAAATACAATCACTGCATGAGGGTTAGCATTTAAACATATTTAAGATGCTTAATGTCACCACTTGCATGGTTTACCACATGGAAATATTCATAAAAGCAGACTTAGACATGCACTTTGATCATCATTATCACAATTGTATATATGAAGAGTTTGGTGCAAAATGACAGATCTCCATCCCAGAATTGAAGCATATATTATATAGTGTTATGTAAAGACACCTTGAGGTCAATATTTGTACTTTGGTAACTGAGTGTATACTAAGTAGGTCCTAAGGAAATGAAAAATAATAAATTTGGGAAAAATAGTTTGAGGATCATATTTCACTATCCCTATTTTTGTCAGATTTTTGTCCCCATTTTTAAAATGGCGTTTTTGTCGTTTTGCATCCAAACTGCTTATATATAGGACAGAGAGTGTATAAGAAATTACAGACCTCTGTAAGACTACTGAAGTCCCTGACAAGATGTGTAGGTCCCCCGGCGAATTCTAGAATGTTGGTGTCTGCTTGTACAACGACACTTGTCGTCTTAGTGGTGTCACTAGCTGTCGGTGCGGACAGCGTGAGTTCATCTAACAAGAGCACAAAGAATGATAAGCACATTTATAAAATATTATGATCAAGTATGGAGATTTTTTTTTGAAAATGTCTGTTTAATCTTGTGTGTTGCTTCGAAGCATATTGTCATCATTTTGTCATCAATGCAGTGCTGGCCAGTAACTCAGCGGTATTGAACGCTACAGGAAAGCAAGCACGTTACCTATATTTTACAGCGGGGGGAGGGGTTCGAAATAATTTGGACCCCGTCCAACACTGTTGTTATATTATGACCACTCCTTGAATACAAAGGGCTACTTTATGAGGAGGTCAATTTGCACTCATTGGGAACTCTTTTTTTTACGCTTTAAATGTAGATGTATTGATCCTCTCACAATTTACAGAAAAGTGGTAGGTTGAAGAACAATGATAATCATAGACGTCAATGAGGTCTTTTGATCACCCTCCTACCGCGAGAGTAAGTCAGATATGGATTCACATTATTAGTGGCTGCATACGGGTTAAAAGCCTTGGACAATGGTAGTTATCCTCGGCTGGCGCCTTGAACAATTTTGTACACTTGTACAGCTACTTTTATCAACACTGCATGAAGATTAGTATTTAAGCAAACCCTTTATTACTTAAATTCACTATTTAAGTTTTTTTTAAAATGTTAAGTATGTAAATGTCACAGGAAGGTCATAATGACATTTAAGTGGCTTTACATGGCATTTAATATATGGCATTTAATACAATTGAATATGCTTAAAGTGTGAATTTAAGCAGTGCAATATTTTATTAAATGCCAACATTCATGCAGTGATATCTAAAGCATAAGTAATACTACAGTACTTACCAAATGGCAGTTTGCTTGTTATAACATACTGATAGCCTTCTGTGGGTGTCGTCTTAACCACCGAGGAGACACAATTAGCCTCGTTGAATGTCAACAGGTAGATTTTATTTAAAGCTGCTTCAACCGTAGCCTCCGAATCGCTCGTTGTCACCTCCTCTATTGATCCAGAAAGAAGAGATTGATTTAAAAAAAGTTCAATTAGTACTGAACACACTAATCTATTCTCAAATTAACACATTTGTAGACGAGGTACATTTGAGTATATATAACCAGAAAAATAGTACATGATCATAGTTAACCTTCTGACCAATTTCCATCATGATTCAGAAATGTAATACAAACACTTGGACCAAGTAGGCTAGTAACTGCAACTTTGAACATAAATCATTAAAGTGTCATTTTTAGAGGAATGATCATTTCCCCCCTCGAAGACGGCACCGTGCCTTCAGCAAAACGGATTGTCATGATACACCAATGAAGTGCTGAGAAGAAGCTCGCAGTTGCAGCATTGGTGCATCATGCTGATCCTGGTGACCCAGGGCTGCATTTGTGCATCATGTCGACAAAGGGCATGGTACACTAAAGCTATCTGAGGCCCTTAAAGGGGGGTTGTTTCATTGTTTAAAAGTGACATGATCCCATGATTAGGGCTCAAAAATCTGTTTCTTTAAAAATTAACCAGAATATTCCCTATGGCCATATTTTATATGCTACCTAGTGTATTTACTCTTATTCTCTATGAAACAGCTTTAAATTCAACTAATTATTAGATTAACACTCTCACCGCCAGCACCTAGGCCGCTATAGCACCAAATTCACTGAGCTGAACAAGAAAATATTACTCAAAATTGATGAAAATATTTTCTCACAAATCCTAGTCGAAGCACTCCATGTTTGGTATTATATTAAATCTTATGACATCCTCTTTCACATCCTATATCTATTTGTGTTTCAAAGAATATTCAAGGAGTAGCTATGATAAAACCTCATTTCCATTTTTTGATGTTTATGATTTTTCAGAATTTTGGCAAAACTACAGGGAAATCCGGCGGTGGGAGGGTTAAGGCCCAAATTAGAGTGCACTTATAAATCCCCCCATTGAGGGTGCACTGTAAAGTATGCACTATATCAATCTATCATAACCTACCAGATATTGTTCCATACAGCTTGAAGTTCATTGGGATGTCCGCATTATCTGATGTGACCAGGAATGTGCAGGTGAAGGACCTTTCAGCATAGTCTGGCAAAGCAAACTCTACACGCTGAAATAAAGGATCAAAGTTCATTTTCCAACGATTCCAGTTAACCCTTTAAGGACGGCATAGTGCATTAATGTACCATGATCGTAGTCGTCATGAAGCATGAATGCAGACCTGTCAAATAACTCGCCAGTGCTGCATTCAAGCATCGAGCCAACCCTATAAAATCTTATTCACCTGCTGTAAATTCTTGCGCATAAGCCAAACTCCCCTATCAACCGCATCATGATTTCCAGGAAATCATGTTAGCCACATGTGGGGTCTGGTTGTGGCTACTGTAATACTGTACTAGTAAAAAACCCTTGTATGTAAGCCACACCCTGAATTTAGGCAAAATCATATAAGCCTCAATTGGGTTATGACTCAGGACTGGGCGGCGAATCGGTATTAACCGTAGCCCAGATTCTGGTGGTATATATTAACATACTATCCTGGATGTAACCTTAAAAATGTGTGAAAACAAAAAAAAACAAGCAATAGCTTCTATCGGTCCTATGTGAATGAAGGGTTACATACCTGTTCTTCAGTCACTACTAATGATGACACATTCAATTCATGCTTCTCATTTTGTGCACCGGGCGTACGAAAACTATACGTGTTTGCTGAATTTATCACTCCATACATGAAATCCGAATATGCTCCTCCATGGCTGTCAATGACCGCTGCTGACACTTTCATCCTGGAACATGAAGAGTAAAGACTGCATTACCATTGGCATTTAAGCAAACTACACTGTAAGAAGTAAGTACTGAAAACCTACAGCAAAAGTTGCTTGCAGCTTTTGTCCCAGTAGATTTTGCTGTACATGTACAGCAACTGGGTGCTGTACAGTTATAGCAAATTATACTGTAGGTTTCATATTATTGTTGTCATCAATTTATATCAATTAAGCAATTTAAGGAAACTATTTGATGCTTAGAGTCACTCCTTAAGTAAGTTTAGGTTAGGTAAATACCAATAAAAGATGCTTAAAGTGTTACTTTAAGCATTATAATTGTAAGCAATCTTTGCAATCTTTGTTAATATGCCAACATTCATGAACTTTTGTCTTAGAATGTTAGCTTTCAACATTGGGGCTGTTATTATCATGGCAATAGAGGTTGGACTTTGGCCTTTGATTTCACTTTTGGATGGACAATGCATACTGCTTCTACTAAGGCCTCAAACATGCATGCCATTTCCCAGCTTCGGGGCGCACTCACTGTGTATCTGTCTGAGTGTTACTGATGTCAGTGGTACGTTTTAAAAAAAAATAATTTAGGACTTCATACAATAATGAAGCTCAGTGTAGCAAAGATCAATCCACCAAGCACAATGATTGTCTCTGTTTTTTATAACAGGTACTGTACCGCCAATGTAAAACTATATTAACTGTTACTATACCGCCAATGTACAACTATAATAATTTTTACTATACCGCCATTGTACAGCTTGCTGTAATTCATTTTATACCCAACACAACAAATAACTTGTAATATATAAAAATGTTATTTATAATATATCTCACAATTGTCTCTATAACACACAAGCCACAAAGGTTTATTTACTATTACCCAAGCCTGCTTCATCATATAAATCAAACTAACGGGGATTAACAATAGTAGTATTTACCCAAATAAAACAAAATCTGTATCTATTCATTACAAGTCTTACTCACGTTTGTGAGGCCACTTGTGAGGCCAATGGCGCGCTCCATACAATAGCGTCATTATCCCACCGATCCACATGTGTGTAGTAAGCTCGCAATAGGACCAGGGTATTATCATCTTTCTACATAAGGAAAAAAAATGAATTGAGGGATCGCATGAGGTAAGAGCAACTGTAAAATATTAACATGTTTAGTGAAACCTTTGAAGGACGGCATGTAGCTAAATGGTGACATTTGTCGACCAGGTGCACCAATACAGCCCTGTTGAGTAACTCAATCCTCCTGACAGAAAACGACTTATTTAGGGCAGGTAAAGTTAAATAATTATGGAGATATAACCACCGCCATTTTCTTTATTTCATCCCTTACATATCAATGAAAAAATTTATTTATCTTAAATCTTTTTTTATGGTGGCCAGTCAAGGATGGCACCTGGTCAAAGATGGCACCCAGTCAAAGACGTTCAAATTGGCCCGATCTCATGAGACACAGCCTGTAGATTATTACAGTAAATTCCCGCGTACTACCCGCAGGTTGTACGCGAACCAAACTCAGCTTTCATTTGATACCAGACATGCTTATAGAGGGTGTTGGTTAAACGAGGGTTTTTCTCGCTATAGAACAGTACTAAAATTGAAATTTTCTGAGTTGGGGGTGCGGGTTAAACATGAGATGCGGGTAGTACGCTTGAATTAACAATATGTACATTACACTGTCAGCTGAAAACGATAATTTTCAAGAAAATACGTAAAATTATGTCATTAAGAATGATACTAGAAATCCACTGATTTTTTGTTTCATACTCGAGGGCATATTCCTGTTTCAGAATTCCCTTTCATTTCTATAACATGTTACTTTTTAAAGGAAGGTAATTAATGTCTTTAAAATAAGTTGGAATTTTATTGGTAAAAATCAGATTTGGTTTATGAAATTGAACAAGTAATGAAATTATATTCAGTAGAATAATATCGTGATTAACGGGTTTTGACAATAATATCAGTTCGATAGAAGATGCTCTTAATACAATCAAAAGTAATGACAATTGATAGCTGGGCCATATCCCCAAAATTACATTGATATATTTCAGATGCATACATATTAGTAGAAACACATGTGGCAGTTTCTGTGACACCACATACATTTTAAATTGTCTTGAAAATAAGTTAGCCCACTAGCACAGAAAGGATATTTTGTGTCCCAGGTCTACTGCATGAGTTGTCAATCCTGCCAGGTCAAAACAACTATAAAGGTGTCTTACAGGGAACACGGTCTGAAAAATTAGGGTAGGTAGGTGGTAAGTATCACATGGCTCAGTCTCACGACTTTGTAAGAAGATAATGCAGAAACATTTCATTGTTATACCTATTTGAAAGGGAACAATGTTTTGGATCAAGGAAAATATTTTCCAAAGTGAAAAATGTTGTTGGACATAGCCAAAATAGCCACCAAAGTTGAGTGATTTTGATAAATAGGGTATCACTTTCTTGGTGAAATTTTCTCACCCTCAATCAGCGCATGCAATGTTTAACTCTCTACAATGGTGATGTGATCACCGAGGGAGTCATGCATTGAGGTCAAAGTGGGAGGGGAGTATTTTTCCGCAAAAAACTTTTTTTTATAAATAAGCCAATTTTCTTAGATTCATGACGCGATTTCAACGGCAATAAAGTCTGGAGAGAGATTTGGACTATACTCAATTAAAAGATACTGATGTGATTATTCAAGAAAAGAATATAGCCAAGCACACATTGGAAATGACCACGAAAGTTGGGTGATTTTAATAAGGGACCCAACTTTGATCACCCCCAGTGCCCTCTGTGTCGTATTTTTAGAGTATATCCTGCTATGTCCAATAGTACTGTATTATGTCAACACCATTTTTACATATATAGTTTTGTTTCAATCAGTAATCTGATCTAGGTGACATTTCAAATGTTGGACTTTTCCAATATTTGCCTCATTTCTGACTGACTTTGGAGTCGTCCTGCCCCTACAAGTTTAGATCGATCTCAAATGTTATATGTCATGTCCCCTGTCCATATATAGAAGATTTCATTGCTATAGTTGTTGGTTCCCAGTTGACATAATTTCCGAATGAGACACTCATGAAAATGGCCCAGCTTTAAGATCTGCCTTTGATGAGCCTACTACCCCGCACTAAATGGTAAGCCACATCCAAACCCCTTGGAATTTTGGAGTCCATATTTACAGATGTTACTCAGAAGATATTAGGCCATTATCCTACCCACTTAGGATGAATTCTGAGATGGTCACCCGGGGAAATCTCCCATTTTTATATCAAGCCTTGTGTGGAGCAAGGGTTATGTTGCCTGAAATACCCCTGTTTTTAATTTGGTTAAGCACTCAAAATAATTTTCAGTGAAGTTGCTAAGTTGAAAATTTGACCCAGCTATTTTATAAATAGGTATACCTACATCGGAAAGCAAAAGTTTAAATTTGTCGTCAACCTTGATCCCGAAGAAAACTTCTCCTGTGCCGAGAGTGCTAGGTCTACCACTCATTGCCCCTTTGTATATCATGCTGTAGTCTTGATTAGCATTCGAGGTATCCTCCTCGAGCCAGGTAAGACTGTCCGAGAAGGTGCAGGTCGCGCCCGTAGTATCCACATCCAACATATCCTCATCTGACGGTAAAGTCGTCGTCTGCTCTTTGCGGCACATTTGCAGACCTCGATTTCCTAAATCACCCAAAAAGGTAAAATCATATTAGGGTGAAACCTCGCGTATCAGCCGCGGCTTATACGCGAGTCAGACTCAGCTTTATTTTGATACCAAACATGCCTATAGTATATCTAGGGTGTGGATTATATGAGAGTTTTTAAAAGTATACTACAGTTCCAAATTAACAATTTTCAGATGGCCTCTGTGGCTTATGGGTTCGCGCGAACCAAACTCGGGGTGTGGCTTATAAGTGAGTTAGGCTTATACGTGAGTAAGGCTTATAAGTGAGGTTTTATCGTACTGTTGAGTATTACTGGTACCCTCAGGTGTCTTTTCCTCTTGGGATTTCTATGAAGGGTTTTAAGTATTCATTTTTATTCAATTCAGGAGTATGATCTTTATCATACTTACTGCCAGTTATAAGCAAATTACAGCTATTAAATAACTAATGGTGGAGAGACCTATTACGAACATGAGTCAGGGTATAACTGGTATTCTTATGTTTTCCATAGAAAAAGCCTTAACAAAATCAGTTTCGAAGTCAAGTATATATTAATCTCCAAACAGGTCATGAATGATTGTTTGAATTATAGTTGCTGTGAAAAGCGACTGTAGTCATAGAGAGCCTTAACATATATATGAGTTTACACATGCGCCGTTGTATATAACTTTGGAAGTAGACAACATATCACCCGTTTAGTATAAAGCAATAAAGCTTATTAGCCAGATGTCCCTCAGCCTGGTGCGGGACATGCGTGACCCTAGCATGCAATATAAGCTTTATTACACGACCAGAATACATTTTTCTAGTCCCCCTACCTTTTAGTTGTTGTTTACATTACAAATGTTTATATCGTTAATTTGCATTATTCACATCATTGTCTGCTTTGTTTACATCATTACCATTGTCATATTGCTTCTAATTGGCCCCAAAATCCGTACCACACGTAGGAGTGGTACGGAAAAATGTACCACACCCGGTTTTCCTTCTTCGTTATTACATTGGATCGTACCAATATTTAATGTTAGGTCGTGTAATAATATCCAGTTGACTTCTTGCGGCTTATATCTTATTCTTACCTAAATATGTTGAGCTAGTTGGACTAACCCGATTTGGAGCAGGGGGTATTTTCACTACAATCTGTGTCGTAGATGTAGATACCACTTCGCAGGGTTCGCCTATAAATATTGAACAGTATATGTTATACATAGAAGTAAAAGGACACATGGTTTCAGCTCAATAAACATTGTTGAACCATACAGTAAATCCAATGATAAAATCTCGGCCGATTCACATCTGTGGAATACAAGCAAAACAGGATATTTCTAAAAGGCTGAATGCACGGAGGCAAATCTGTTGGATCGGATGAAAGTTCACAATTTTAAACCGATGAATGAATCTCGTCCGATCTGACGGATTCACATCAGTGGATTCAGCCCTTAAGAAAGAAGATTATTATAGGTTTAATTTCTGTAGTAAGTGCTGGAGGGGAAAAAAGGTTTCCACGCAGCCTCCTGAGAATTAGGACAGCATAAAACTATCATGAAATTCAAACTTTCTTCAAGTAGGGGAGGCAGGAATATCATATCCGCCGGGGAAACAGGAGTACCCCACCTGCGAAACAGGACCATTGTGTGGATTGGAGGTCTAATCCACACAAACAATGCGGATATCACATTTCACATTTCACATTTGGGTGCATCAAGTATAGTTATGGGAAAATCATAATTTTCTACAATTTTCAACACAGAAAATAACATCTCAACAATATCTCAATGAAATTGCAGGCATTGATCATTAGGAACATGCATGTTGAAAAAAAGAAAATAGGGGTTTACAGGCAAATGAAATCATCCGAAATTGATCAAAATAATTTTCAATTCATTTACTATAATGAGCCCATGGGTATGGAAAATAGGAAAAATAGTGATAGGAATATATAAAATGCCAAGGCATGGCACTTGAATGTTGGATAAAGGTAGATAATGACATTTAAGTAAAGGATATCTAATATGGTTGTAGGTAGTTTGCTCATTGCCACCAGGTGAAGTGTGCATAGATTGTATAAAGTACCTGTAAGTGGATATTCCAAATATGCCAATAAATGATCATCCATAATTTATCTGAATAAGGGTGTATTCCACTGAAGTGAATCAGCTGTGATTCAGTTGTCGTACGAGATTCATCCATGGGTTATTAATATTGTGAATTTTTCGGTCATAGCCGATTTACATCAGTGGAATTAACCCTATACCAACATAAACTTTGCCAGAAGGCAGTATTCCACTGATGGAATCGGCCGTGATTCTGTCTGTCGAGGAGATTCTCCCATAGGTTTAACATTATAGACTTTTATCTGATGACGAATTTTCGGCCGACCGACGTTGGTGGAATACATGCTAGATGAGCAATGGATGAGTTCCAAATTATAATATCCCCAATATCATGGTTAAAAAACAAGTAAGGCAAAAATCTCACCTGGGCCCAATCCTGTTGTAAGAAACACTTCAGTGGATTCTTCGTCAATGAAACTTGTGCCTTCTATTGTGACAAAGGCACCTCCTTGTATACTACCAGCAACTATGTCTATACCAGTTATTTCTACAGAAAGACAAAGGTTAACGAGAATTGAGTGAGACATACTGCATAAACATTGGCATTTAAGCCAACGTTCTCTTGTTTAAAGTTACTCTTAAAGTGGCTTTATGTTCAGTGAAACGGCATCTTGGCAGCTTTAAGTGGCATTTACTGGAATTAAAGATGATAAAATTCTGACTTCAAGCTTTTCTTAAATGCCAACATTCATGCAGTGTTTGGAGAACAAGGATAAGTAGAAAATGGGACTCGAACTCGGGCCTCGGACATGGAAAGTGTTGATGCTCTAGTAGGCCAGGGGGTTTATGAAAAAGATTTTCCAGTAATAAAATCCAGCACACTTCTATAGTGCCAAGGAATGGTTGGAAAAGATTTGACCAATCTTAAGGGGAAGGAGGTTTTGAAAATCCACCAACCCCCTGCTGCTCAATATTGTGTAATAATGCCCTCCTTGGTACCCTAGTGAATATGAACACACCTGCAATGGATTGGAAATTGGCAATCTTCCCAGAGGTAGTTATTCTTTGACATCTCTTCCCACAAACAGAGCTGAATAAAAGCAGACATTGCTTTATAATGGTTATGCAACTCGTATATGTTAAATTTCTAAAGCCCATAGTCCATGGTGGCAGGAAGATATCATTTTCTGTGCTATAATGGTGTAGTACCACTACCGCTCCTATTTCTCACCTAAAGCCCGCTGCCTACCCATGCGGAAATTGTGTGGAATAGGAATAGGAGCGGCAAAGGGGCGATACCATTTTAACACAGAATATAACTTGTTCCTGCCGCTGTGGACTTTGGCCTTAAGAGTTAAGTCACTGGGGCCTATTCACTGCATACACATGACATGCTGCAATGTATACATATGACTACACAGAGACAAAAGGTGATGTTAAAATGAGATGTTAAAATTAGTCAAAGCCATTACTGGTTGTATTTTTTACATGTAGAACAATTAGGGAACATCACCTAGGGGTGCAACTAATATGTGAGTTAAGCTTATTCACAAAGTTTTACAGTAAAATAGAAATGAGAAAATGTGTACTTACTCGCCGTATTTGTCCACATTGATGGTGACATTGTGGTTTCCTTCAATTGAACAATAGATTACCAAAGGGATGTAAAACGTGGATTTTGTAACCTTATATTTTTCAATTACAGCAGTATAATGGTTTTAACAATCGGTATGGTAATTAGTAAAAATTGAACAAGTGATGTGCTGTATGAATTGATTAAGTCAAATAAGAATCGCATACAGATGAAAACCAGCATCCTTTACAAGGTTAATATCTATGTGTTTTGATGTGTTTTGTGGTTAGCCGAACGGTTACATTGTCACTATACTAGTGCAGCTAAGGCCAAAAAAAAAAGTTGTGTTCAGGTAACATGGCCCAAAAAAAATAGGGTAGGTAGGTCGATATGTATTTTTTTTTTACCAAATATTTTCAAGGATTTTTAAACAAAATTCCTCCCATTTTCCTATAATTTTCAGAGAAAATATATAATTTTCGATTTTTTTTTATTTCAGTAAAGAAAAAAGTGTTTTTTGGTAGAACAAACACAAAAATGCCTTCCCCCCCCCCCCAAAAAAAAAGAAATTGGGCAGGGCGAAAAAAATAGGGTTGCTAGGGATTTTTTGGCCTAACTAAAACACTCATGACGAAATCTGTCTGTTCTTATGTCTGTTTTAATTCCTCATTGTGCACCTCTATGGTGTTAAGGAGTCTTCCTCTATATCTGCTTTTGCCATCTAAAGCCATATTTGTATGGGTGATTTTCTTCTCACATCTGTTAAAAATCGAAAAAAAAATCAAATTTTCAAATAATCGATTGAAAATCTGCAGTACTCTGAGAAATTGACCAGAACACATTCCCTGTAGTAGAAAACAGTCCTTATTCTTCAATTCTGAAGTCAACATGGTTCTTACCTACGGTAGCCGGGTTAGCAGTGCAGTCAATTTGGGATGTTGTAGCGGATGTGCTGAATTGAAAAGAAATAACAAGGGTGAGTACAATTGTATTGTTATATTTTAACCATTCAAAGGGGGAACATCACCACTCACACTTAACCACATGGTAGACTAGTACAGTACTAGAAATGGGGATGGGACATGCTCGGTGATTATGCCGCTTTAACAGTCAGATAGTTAAACACTTACCCAGTGGGCACAAAACATTGAATCAACATTGATAACTGGTTGCCAACGTTGATTCAATGTTGATTCATCGTTGATTCAACGTTGAACTGGATTTTGTGTCCACTGGGTATGTGGCCTTTAAATGGTTTAACATTGGATAGGCGGTGAGGTTTTGTGTCATAGTACAATGCTTACATTGTGCAAGTAGGCGTTTCTGTATCGCTCTTCACAGTTTTGACGTTTGTGATCGATGCAGCGTTTGAATTTGAATTTGCGTTTGATGAATCAAACCTGTTGGTCTTGATGTCACCGTGGAGATGGATTCCTTGAGTTTCACCTGAAGTAGAGAATTATTGCATTATTAAATATTTTTAACTCATCGGTCAATTTACCCGGCATGACACAAAAAAGTTGCTCTCGATGATCTATTAGAGAGTATTAGATCGGAACCTATACGATAGCATGTACTTGTAGGAAAATGCTGAGAAATAAAGTAGACATTACCATACATGGTACAAGTAAACAAAAATGTCTTAAACAATATATTATAGAAGCACATTGGTAAGTAAAGGCCCTAAAGGTAGGCCACAAAAATGTCACACACACACACCTACACATGAAATATCCTTCAGAAAAAGATTTTTTCTTTATTTACCATAATGAGTTTGACAAAATTGCAGCAATGAAATAAATATACTATTAAGTTTGAGACTTGACTTTATTTGACTTCATTGAGAATTTGCACAGGTATTATCGTGATAAAATTTTGTTGTATTGTCCATTGAAAATATCTCAGAAATACATATCTCAAACTAAAGTAAAATATAAGACTATATTCAAATTTCTTAACCTACCTGCTATGGCTGTGTTTGGCAAAACCCATTTTAACTTCACGTCCTCTGCATCTTCTGCTTTCAACTAGAATTAAAGTTGGGATATCCGATGGTTAAGGCTCAAAATTCAAAAATCTTCTTAAAAGTGATACAGGATACTGCCCAAGACCATACATCTATTTCTGGTACAGTGGTTGAAATGTAGGGTTCAGAATCTAGGAAATATCAGCCAGTTTAAATGGGAAAAAAAGTATATTTGTAATTTGTTATGATTATATCTTATAGTACTTTCATACTTGCAGTAGACGCTCATATAATATTGCAAAAGGTACGACAGAGCTAGACTACCACCTGTCTATGGTTAAACACATGTTACAGTAGGGCAGTAGGAGTTCTATACAGAAGCATATAATGTCTTTGTGAATATTCAGACAGATTTATCATTAGGTAGGGTCTTTCCTGAAACAGAGGTGGTCAGTATATCGAGGGGATATTTTTCTATAAGCTTACAATAGTATACTTTCTTCCATTAATTTGAAAGAAAGGTCACATTCATATCAGTTTAACATGCACTGTAAAAAAAATGTCGTCAAAATGACGGTGAATCACCGGCAACTTTTGGGACATAACTTTCACAGTTTTTTTAACGGTGACGGTCACCGTCAATTTTACGTAGAATAACTGTTAATTTTACGTAGAATCATCGTTAATTTTATGTTGAATCACCATTAATTTCATGTAGAATCACCATCATCCAGATAGATTAAGAGTATTCAAATATACAGAGATTCAGCGTTATTGCCAGTGCTATTACAGATTTTTGGGAATATTCTCCCTTATAGGGAGTCTGATTATGGTGACTTAAATTACTGTAGTATACATCTAGAAACCTACGGATAAGCCAAACTTTGACTTTGTCCTGATCCTATACGCCACACTGGCAATCTGACTTGCATACTAGCCGTGGCCTATACATGAGGTTTTTATACTTGGGGGGGTGGTTATTTTGTCAAAATGAAGTTAGGAATGCGGACTGCAGCCTCAAATATGGTACTCATCTTGAGCAACAAGAATATGGCTTTTGTTTTTGATTTTGAAAACTCCTACCCCCCCCCGTACGCCCGCTCCGAAGATAAAAAGTCGGAAAATAATTAATTTATTCAATTAAAAAATTCCCACATGATGTGCATCCCTTAATATTCACATCAAATCACTTTGAGGTAAAGTGTAAAAATGTAGTGGACTAAAATGAGCTATTTTGAAGTTTTGGGAAAATTCAAGATGGCCGCCATTGGCCAAAAAAACTGTTTTTCAATGTAATTCTATCCATATTTGGTCTGCCACACCTGAAATCACTATAGAATCACTTGGCTATGGTGTATAATGACATACTGCTATTTTTAAACTTTTGAAAATTTCAAGATGGCCGCCAATAGCGGGAAACATTGCTTTTCAATGTTATTTTATA
Source organism: Harmothoe impar (assembly GCA_947462335.1). Classification (NCBI taxonomy): domain Eukaryota; kingdom Metazoa; phylum Annelida; class Polychaeta; order Phyllodocida; family Polynoidae; genus Harmothoe; species Harmothoe impar. The sequence goes on along the minus strand of OX381717.1, from coordinate 39,222,363 downwards.
TTTGTATTTGGTCTACCATGCATGAAACACACACAAAAGCACTTTGATGTGGGATTGTCAGCTATCATTAATTTTTTTTCAAATTCAAGATGGCTACCTTTGGTAAAAATATTTATCGTAGAAGGTCCCTATAGTCTGATTGCTGGTTATAGGCGGATATCTGGATGTACCGTAAATTCCCGCGTACTACCCTCATCTCGCGTATAACCAGCACCCCGACTAGGGGTCTGAGTGGTCCCAGGGAAAACCTTCATATAAGTTATAACCCACACCTAGACTTTTGTAAAATAGCTACATGTACATGTATTACCCATACCCCCCACCCCTCTGCCAGCAGTTGAATGCTGTTTACCTGCCCTAGCCTAGGATGTTTGGTAGAGAGAGTAAGGTGAGGGGGCACCACAGGGATCCCAGATAACAGTAGTGCCTGCTGGAATCTCTGTATTATTTGTTCAGAACATAATAGATGACTGAGGACAATGCATTTTGAGAAGGAGAGACCCGTTGCTAGCGTTACCTAAATATAGACTGGCATAGAAAGGCACACTAGTATAAATTCTGATAATGGTAGGGACACTTTGTAGGAGAAATTATTTAGGCTCATCTCACTCCAAACGCTTTCAGAAACATAACATATGGTAGCACAAGTTTTGTTCAAACTCACTTCTTCACCGAAAAATTGGGAACCTTTTCACTACAATAAGGATCTCATCCTTAATAAGAGTCACTGCCAGGAATCCAGTGGTCAAAGGGTTAACATACTCTGAGTAAATGCTGCGATACACATGCAGACTATGTTACAGATACCCATCCAGTATCAATAAAATTACCAACACCCTTTAGATTGGTTTAAACCCATACCGTTTTCTTCCCTTTTCACATTTTACACAGTTTAACCCAAGATAGAAGGCTACCTTGGTATCTGGACAATGAGGCTATAAGTTCAGGGGTTGGTTTCTGGATCCACTATAGGATGATTCCAAAATAGTCTCAGAAATAGCAGCTAATCCACCAGAAAAGTGGAATTTACATACAATAGATAACAATAGGAGTGAAGTCTATTCATGAGAGCAAATTCTACAGGAGATAATCAATGTATAACTATCATATGAGGAGCTGATTCATACATTTGGTGTTAGGAGCCAAAACTGCACTTTGCATATAATGCAGTGCATAGGCCCCATAACTTTAGCTAGGAAAGCTCTTGTAACCGACAGCAATTAATTTCTTAAGCTTTTGAGTGAATTTAGTTTTGATCGTAATTGTCCTATGCAACATCCTACATTTCTGTCTATTTCTGTCTAACATTGCTTTTGTCTGATGACAGCCATTTTGGATATTTTAGAAAGGGTATCAGTATAGGTCTCCTGTGTAGTTGACTATATAGGGATGTAATTATACGGACCAAGTATGGACATAATTGACACCGAAAAATGATGTTTTTTTCCCAATGGCGGCCATCTTGATTTTTCAAAAGCTTCAGAATAGCTGACTTTAGTGCAGTATGTCATTATACACCATAGCCAAGTGATTCTATTGAGACTTCAGGTGTGGCAGGCCAAGTATAGATGGAATTACTTTGAAAAATGGTGTTTTTTGCCAATGGCGGCCATCTTGAATTTTCCCAAAACTTCTAAATAGCTCACTATATTTTATACTTTACCTCAAAGTGATTTGATGTGAATATTAAGGGATGCACATTATGTGGGAATTTTTTAATTGAATAAATTAACTATTTTCCGACTTTTTATCTTCGGAGCGGGCGTACGGGGGGGTAGGAGTTTTCAAAATCAAAAACGAAAGCCATATTCTTGTTTCTCAAGATGAGTACCATATTTGAGGCTGCAGACCACAGAAAATTTGCGCTAACCACCACCCCTATTTATGCAAGGCAGAGTTTCCAGAGGAGAGTTATATGCATAGTATGTTACCACAAAAAAGGTGTCTAGATCCATACAGCTACTTTCTTTTGGATATTATCAAGTGATCATGGTCTTTTTTAAAACCTATGACAAGATTGAATTGTAAAATTGTCAAACACATAGATCAATAGAAAATTACCATTATTTCAACATGTAAACTCCACTTCAAGGGCTCACACTGTCCAGAAAAATCTTCTTACAAACCAGGCCACCTATCTATGGCAGGACCCATTATATGTGGCTCCCACTTGGATTTGACATTAGAAGATGTTGAATCATTGTAATAGAAACCAGCTTAGCACTTAACAAATATCCACTGTGAAAGGACTGATATTTACAATGCTTCGTTGTATTCCAAATAACGGTGAATCAGCGTTAAATTTTACAAAGTAAATCTGTAAAAAGTACCTCTATTTTTTACAGTGTGATGCTGGTCTATACTACTGTAAAACCTTGCGTATATGCCGTGGCTAGTATGCAAGTCAGATTGCCAGTGCGGCTTATAGTACCAGGACAAAGTCAGGCTCATAGGTGAGTTTTTATTAGTATACTAAATTACAAAATACTACTAAAATACTAAGTAGTAAATCAGCAATTTTCAGACCCTCTCTGGATTTCGTAGGATTCGTCAAAGTTAAGGGTGTGGCAAATACACCAGTTTAAGTTAAATGGCGATATGGTACCCCATGCCGGCAAGGCAGTCCTGGTTAGCTGTCACCTGATAACAAGGTGTGACAGAACATGTACAATGCAAAACTAACAATTTTGACAAAGTGGGAAAATGTGTACAACTTACGGTCACGTCTGTATTGGTAACGCGGGTGCGATCGCTTCCTAGTATCAATGTGACTTTACATGATTTCGCTGGCTTCCCACGGAATCTTGAAAATTGAATATTTCATATCAATGAGCTGCTGCAAAATGTGCTGGTTATACAGTATTACTAACACTTAATTTATCACTACTATCAAAAACTATGAAGGACCGTTCCGGTACACAAACTTACAAGTTGTTTTCCAATGACAATACATCCTAATGAACTGTTTATCTCTCATTAGACACATCTCGACATAATATAACCGTGTTGTCCCATTTCTCCCTGAATGCGTTGGAAGATTGTATTCCTTTATATGAAATGTGGTCAATAAAACTATTGTAAATACAATTTAACGATAAGTAATGTTTAAGGGCTGCATAGTGAACTAAGTGGCTTGCTAATGCTGCATTCATGTATCATGCCGAACCTTCAGGGTTAATATCCTCCGAAAGGGTTGGTATGTTACAGTAAGCATTATGTATCTGATTATGTGTCTGAAATATCACACACTCACTATATTCATATATCAATGTAATATTATGTACTCATCAACATAGATAACAATTATCATATTTTTGAACAAGTCCGATCTATGTCATTCTATCTAAAGTGAAGATTTAATTTAACTTTTATCTTATTTATTATCATGGTGACCTGCCCAACTAATGAGAAAATTAGCTTGATTTTATCACGATTTTAATCGATTTCTAATGTAAACGCATTAAAAAAGTAAGAAAACATAACTTTTGTAAAACCCAATCTTTGGAGAATTTGTTATGCTAAAATTTGCAGCTTAATTTGTAATTTTGGTTGCCATGGTTACCAAATACAACAATAACAGTCAAACCCAACTTTGGAGAATTACGTGCATTGCATACCTGATGATAATTGTATTATTTACAAAAATGACATCATATTTAGTATCAATCAATCGGCCAGTGAACGACTATCGCATGTGACAACTATTTACACATAAACTCAGTACAGTGACTGCACAGACTCACTTTGGACTTTTAAAAACAGTGTATGTGCTACCGCCAACACTATCTAGCCTGACCGTGGTCTTTTTGCCGTTACACTCCAATTCAACTTCGTCCTCAGCCATCTCCGAAGGTAAGCCTAATGTTCATAAAGAAAAAGAAAACATTATATTTTATTCATTCTGACACTACAGTTGAATCAGAGCACAAAGGAAAGAGCCTGACTGTATATATATATTATATAGGTGGCTGTATGTGGATGCGGTTCATTTGTCACATCTTGTACTGTGGGTGTATAGGGAGTATTCCACTGACGGAATCGGTCGTGATTCCATCGGTCGGACAAGCTTGGCCCGTAAATTTAATAGACTTTTATCGGATGACAAATTTTCCCTCGACTGATGTTGGTGGAATACATGCTTAAGCCAGATGTAGTAATGCATTAGTAGCTGCATAAGCCCACTTATACAGCAACTCACTTGTACCATATCTACTCCATAGACTTTTTAAAATCCTATATTTACACCACAGTTGGATGAGACAAAGGAAATAAAAAGGACAGCCTGTCTGTATATGACATACAGGGATGTATATCGTTGCGGTCCATTGATCACCTCTTCTCCTGTGAGTGTACTTCACATTAGGTATACCAGTTAGTAGCTGCAAAAGTGTTATAAACCTTAGACAATGGTAATTATCCTCAGCTGGCACCTTGGACAATTACCCTGTCCTTGCAGGGCTGGGCAGCTGTCTCAATGTCGCAAAAAATGTGCGACAGGCACATCAGGGAGAGTCTGGGCTTTCTAAAGTTGAAAGAATTTTGTAAATATTCCAATTAGGACCAAAGTTAGGACCATTTCAACAGATTTCCTGTCACAATGTTCCCAGTGCGATACTCCCCATAAACCCCTAGGCAAACACCCATTACCAACAATTTTTTAAACCTATGCACTCCCAAACCCTTCAGAGTAGGCCTACACCAATCTCAAGGTGGAATTCCAAACTTTTCCCGGACCAATATGCCCACAGAATGTACCATTAAATCTGGCCACAGAATGTACCAATCTGAAAGTAAAATGCCCAGATACTTTGGTGCAACATGCCCAGAAACTATACACCAATCTGGAAGTAAAATTTCTTGAATTTTTTTTTTTTGACGTGTATTTATTGGATCTAATCATCCTTGCGGATGAAAACTAGCTTGGGCGCATTGCCCTTCTGCCGCCAGCACCCCTACCTATACATAATTAGCTTGACGGTCTAAAGAATATTTATGCTATGTCGTCCATACATTATATATTTTCTAAATTGTGTATTATTAATAAAAGATGATACTTACTAGGTACACAAAGTTATTGATGAGAGTTATTTATGAGTTATTTCTTGGAGCATAGTCTCATGATCCCCTCAATATAATACCAATCTACATATAGAATTACAAATTTCTCCTGGACCAATATGCCCCCAAAACACCACAAAATGCACCAATCTAAAGGTAGATTTTCAAAATTTTCCTGGAGCAACATGCTTCCAAAATGATCAGAGTACATGGTGAAATTTCTAGATTTTCCTGAAACAACATGCTCCCCAAACCATTATTAAAAAGCATCTATCTAAAAGGTAGAAGTTCCAAATCTTGGCTGAGCAGTATGCTCCCAAACCCATCATTCTAAAAATAGAAATTCAGAGTTTTCCTGGATGCACATGCCCCCAAAAGTATATAAGTGAATATGCCCTGAAAGTGACAAACCCCTCAGAGCACACCAAACTAAAAGTCTTTTTAATCACACACCCTAAATTCATCCCTGTTTTCACTTTTTTTTTTCTTTTTTTTTTGGGGGGGGGGGGGGGGTCCCACACCACACAGACATTTAGTCAATGTTGATCCGTTTGAAATACTTTGCTCCAAAGATTTCTAGGTTTGCTCCAGCATATCAAAACATGCCCAGCCCTGCCTTGGTTTATGACACTTACACAGCTACTAACTTGTGCCGTATCTACCACGTATTGAAACTATTTACTTACAAATGGATCAACAAAGACTAGGATTTAATGTATTTGATTGTTCCAATAGCCATGGCCTTACATTTTTTTCTCTACACCCTTTTTAGGGCTTAAATCCTTTTCTAGTATAGTACAGTGCTAAACTAACAGTTCACAGACCCCTGTCAGGCTTATGACATATGTCAAAGTTGAGGGTGCCGCTGATACGCGATGTAAGTTTATATGCAAGAATTTACTATACTTTTCAATAATAGCATTTAACAATATGCAGAGAAGAAAATGAGATATGATAACGATTTTAAAGTAGATGCTCACAAGATCCATGGATCGTCACTAAGCTCCCTCCCTCTTTTCCGATTGATATCGGCTCAATACTGTCAAGTTCGGCTGCAATAGATAACATTTTTTATGAAAGTTGGCATTAATGACCTTTCAGTTATATCAACATAGCAATAACTGAACTTTAGGATGGTTAAAAAGTGGCTAATGTAAATATGCTTAAATGCCAACGTTCATACAATGAAAAGAAGTACTACTGATTTAACTGACTTTTTTCAAATGCTAGTCCATACCATTACTTTCAGAAGGTTTAGCAAGCCTTTGTCAAACCTGAATTAATAATAGTGTTAAGTACTGGGGTAGAACATCTAATCCCTTTTAGATTTCTTCACATTAATTTTGTTTAAGCTATTGTTACATTATCAGTTCTTGATAATTTCGTTCTCTTAGCTATTTTTCCCCTTTTAATTAGAGATTGCAATTTTGCGAGCAAAATGTGTTTACTTACGAGTGCAAGAGTCGCCAACCACTTTTCCTGAAAAGACACAATTTACAGTTTTAACATCTCTGAAAGAGTTGCTTCTGGTAAATGATGACAAAATTGCCATAAAGAAATAGTTATAGTATGGAGGATCTGAAACCACATGCACCTTAATGGGCATGACTTATTTACTTCTTTCGTACAGAGCAGGAAAAAGTGAGAGTCAGTGTCCCTAACACTGCTTCCCTCTGAGCGTCAGGCACGCAGCGACTTCCGGTCGAAGATGAGTAGTTTTGTACATGTACATATTGACATTAACACTGCATGAATGTTTGCATTTAAATAAATTAAATATGTGAAATGGAACACTTTAAGCATATTTAATTAGGATAAATGCCACTTAAATGCCGTTATGCCCTTTCCGGGATATGTACATGACGTTACTGAATTTAAAGACACATAAAGTGTTCCCCTAAGGCATCTTAAAGTTGCGTATATGCAAACCTTCATGCAGTGTAATCGATAATCAAAGCACTGAATTGACTTTTTTTAATATATTTTTTTAAGTACAAATTTGAACTTTATTTCTCACATAAGATCCAGTTGGTGAATTGACAATGTATGACGTACATATGATCAGTCCTCGGTACACATGTGACCAGTACTTATAAAATATACCATGGTACGCATGTTACCAGTAGTCGCATGATATCATGGTTTTGTATAGTTTGACAAATCTGAAACATTTTTTAGAGCAATAAAGTTATGGGAAGGACGTTATCAACGGATAATATTATGCCCCTTACTACTCACATTCGGACTCCGTTCATATACAAAGCCTTGAGAAACATCCGACCTACCGACCCTAGTCTTTCTTTCCATATGTTACCTGAAACATACCTTTTATTTATTTTTGGCCTAATCTATCAATTACTAAATTTGGATTTGGATTCCTGAGAGCCTGCAATACCCTATAGGCTTTAGGCCTCAGCCCCCCCCCCCCCCCAAAAAAAAAGCGCCCTCGTCATATCTCTCATGGCTTAGTGATGAGAAACAATTATATCATTTGGAGTGGCCTAAGGGTACAGCTTAGTAAAATCAATAGACTACTTTACTGACCTTTAACTATCTCATCAACAGCAGTTGATGCAGTTGAATAATATATTAGGTTTGTTCAGAGGATCACCCATCCTAGTCCAAGGCATTTTATGTGTCCAATATATAGATCAGGGAGAGTCATTTCAAATTCACGAATGCCAAATTGAGATCCTGTGCTCTACCCCCCCCCCCCCAACTAGTCCAAGGCATCTCATGTGTACAACATGTAGATCAGTGCAAAGTGGTTCAGGGTTCCATCCACCCATCCTTTGTCATAGTGGTTACCCCTTGTGAGGCCCCTTAGTCTCAAAAAGCCCCTATCCCTCAAATATTTGTGGGATAGGGGCCTTTTGAGCCTTAGGGCACACCTGAAGTCCCTAAATGCCAAAAGCCCCTATCCCACAAATATTTGAGACATGGGGATCATGTTCAAACAGCCCCTATCTCACAAAAACCTCCTCGCCCTCCCCATACAGGTAAGCTGTGTTGTCGGCCTGAATCAAGGCCAAGCCCACATGTTGCGCAAAGTTAGCCTCCTCAACCCCCAATTCCACACACTTCTGCTTGGCAGCCTCTGCATACTTACACGCTGCCCTGCCACGACGCTTGTGAAGGTTACCACAGGAGGTACAGTTTACAAGAGTCCTCATTTTGAGAGAGTTTCGAGTGGTAGGTCTGGCAGGGGGTGCACCGCATTAGCACATGATCTCCTTTTCCAGAACAAATTTTCAGCTGAAAACACCTCCTATTAAAAGCCCAGAGACATGTCTTTTGTCTCCAGAGACATATTCATTTCTCTTATAACAAGGATTTATCACCTCTGGAATTGTATTCAGAACCTGGAGACAAACAAATCCTGTCATATGAACAATATCTTAGACCACAGATTGCAATGAAGACTGAGCCATACCTTCTTCTAAGAGACTACAGTTAGGGTTGGGGTTAGGGTTAGGGTTCAGGCCATTGTAAATGTCCTGGAAAGGTTATGATAGCTTTAAAGTGACTTTAAGTGGCATTTACTTGAATTTAACACGCTTAAAGTGTCAATTCTTTTAAGGAAATCTAATTTACTTGAATGCAAATATTAATGCAGCGATGTGTTTTTTACTCTGATGGGTCTACATGTCCTTCAACTTCCTCAGTAACTGTTGGTAAAGCAGTTTGTTTCATACTCCATTATGAATGATGTAGATTATTATCAATTTAGCAGAGCGCAAAGCATGCCTTACATTGTCTTAATACATAAAGAGAAAGTTGGTTTCTATTACCCTAACCCATGTACTCTACAGCACAGGCGACCTATTGGACCAGTGCTCCAGCGCAGACAGTAGCCACATGTTTGACCTGGTTCTAGGACGCAACAAGGGACAAATAGTCAGGGCTGTTATGCATTGGCCAGGGCCATTTCAAGACAGATGTGACCAAAGCACCAAATTTTATGGATAGAAAAATATGTAATTAATGATTTCAGAAGGGGTGCCAACAAAAGCTATGGCCAGGGGGCCGAGGGGCCCCTTGTAAACTCAGATTTTTCATGAAAAAAATTAAAAGTCTTGAACTGGTATAACTAAAGTTATCACCATAAATATGTAGTATCTAGGTCTATAAACTCTCAGAGATACTGACAACATACATATGTAGTTACTTATTCATTGGTATGTTCATTACTCAAGGTCAAGGTCATTTTTCAAGGTCATACTTTCCAAAAATGCCTCTTTTTCCAACAATGTCTTTAGAACATTAACTGCTGTGTCAAAGAAATGACACAAAGATCTTCAAAATGACATGGAGATGATTGCCCCGGGCATCAGCTTCTCAACGATATGCTAATCATGGTAAAGTGTTAAGAAATGACATACTTGTTGTCACTTTAGTGAACTCTGTTAAAATTGCAAACTGCTCACAATGAACAGATCAATTCTTTATTTTGCTCACCACAATCATATTTTTATGCACAATGAGTGATTCTTATTCAGTTTTTGCCAGAGAATCAGAATCTGCTTGGGGCCATTCTAGCATTTGCATATCTAGGCCTCTAATTAGTATATCTAATTAGATCAGGTAAATTACCCTATTTAGCATGGCAATGATGGCAAAACACCCATTTGTATATTCAAAAAGGTCAGTTCTTAAAGAAATAGCTCTTGTGAATAGAACTACACCAGAATTCAAAATTTTATTTTACCTAATTAGCATAATTTATGCAAAACAATGATTAACTAGTTCTTTCCCCTTGTATTCTTGTTAATTGGGAAAACATAGGAACAAATAAAACTAGATCAATGAGGCTCAGTAGACTTGTGCTTACTAACATGAAAGAGGATTTGAAACTTGGGGCCAGTCAATTTCAAATTCCTATCAAATATGGCCGCCATATTCCTAAATGGCTTCTAACGAAAACTTGAAAGAGCTCTTTGTTTCTAACTAACTTAGGAAAACAAATAACAATTTGAAGCGTGCAAGTAAGAGGTCAGGGAATTCAATCAAACCATTTTGTAGAGCCTATGTGGCAGCCATCTTGGATTTTGAGATACTTTTCCATACAAAACATTAAGAAAATTAAGATTCCTGCCATGTATACTATGTTATCTATATGTCTTACTGCTTCATACTGATGCTTATACTACTCGGCACTGTGTTTGACGTCAGTAACACATACAAGAGGGTATACGCCTACTGGCATAGATATGATTTATTTATGCTGTTGCTCCAGAATTGTCTTGAAAGGTCCTCAACCGCTCTGGCGGGCAACCTAGCATAAAGTCCAACCCTCCCCTCCTCTGAGACTGAGAGAATGAAAATACGCTGTCCTCCACAACAGCAAGCCCACACTGAACAATTATTTACTAGAAAATACCAAGTGCTGCTAATTTAAGCACCCAAGGTTGAATCATACTCTTCCTATCCAGTTATGGACAAGCATGAATTATGATCATCAGTTTTGAGCCATGCAGATGAGACAAGTCACACTCATCTGATCTAGGGACATATTGGCCTTGAAGCCTATAGTTCCTACAAGCATGAAGCATGTGCCCCTACTTAAGGAAATTTGAAAGTGACAGGTATGGGGTCTATGGTTTATTGCTACTTGGGGAACCTTATTTTGCATATTCAAACAGGAACCTTCATATATTTCAAAACCTTTAGGAAATCTGTTCATTATTACCTATAATTTGCTTAAAATACCTGCAACTTAGTAACCTATTTTTGTTTCATTGTACTACTGGAAATAGGTTCTGGTTTGGATAAAATGTCTACATATTGTATAGTGAGGACCATCTAGTGTCATGTTCCAGAACTATCACATAAGTTTGACCTGTCCACACTCCACCTCAGCCCACACCAGGTAGCCGACTTCAAAACTGATCTGCACCCACATCAGGCAGCCCTCACATAGGCCGCACCAAAACCCAATGACCAAAACCTATGGGCTCAAAACAGGGTATTGTAATCGGTTTTCCTAATTTGGGCAACCTGTTTGGGCTGTGCCTGAATCCAAGCCACTAGCCCAGGTAAAACCCAGGTACTGAGATCTGCCCCAGCAAAGAACAATTTGGCCCTATGTGGGCTTGCTACTAGGGATATTCTAATGGCCTACTGCCTCCAACAGCAGCCTTTCTAGAGATCCAATTCATATATATCTGTGAACAAAGAGATCATTCTCTCCCAGTCAGTTGTTACACAGCCCTCTATAATTATTGTTTTAGTTATTGTAAGGCATCACAATAATAGGCAACATTGAAAGAATGCTAGTGTTTATCATGTGCAATGATGTCCATAGCTCTACCTATTGCCCTGATTAAGGAAGATTTGAAGAGTTTGGTTCCAAAACGCAATAAGCGCCAAAATACAAAATCGGGAGAAAATAGGTCAGGTGTATTGTGTAGGGTAAATTGAAAAAAAATTGTGAAAAAAAAATTTGAAAAAGTATATTTATTTAGTAGATAGGGCCTGTCGAAAATTCAGTTTTTTTGCAAAACGCAATAAATCCAAAAGCAGTTTTTTTGCAAAACGCAATAAATCCACCTCACCAAAGACTGTTTTTGTATGTAGGACTGTTAATTCTTTCATGTTTACAGTCTTAATAACGCTTTATTGAATACAATCTTGCTCTATATAGTTAATAGCATTATTTGAAAAAAAAAAAAAAATTTATCTAGAAGGCATTTGAAATATGGACACAAAAACCATGTTTTATGATTTTTGTGGATTTATTGCGTTTTGCAAAAAAACTGCTTTTGGATTTATTGCGTTTTGCAAAAAAAAAAAATTGAGCAAATTAAATCCTATTTCTAAATCAAGGAAAAAAGATGCAAGGATTTTTAAAAGCTACTTGTTGGTGTTTCATGTATGTCCCACTGTACCAAGAAAATTAAATATTGAAAAAAAATGGCCATAACTGATTTTATGGACATATGCAGAAAAACTGATTTTGGATTTATTGCGTTTTGCAAAAAAACTGAAAATTGAAATTAAATCATCCTTTTTCTCCTAGAAAAAAAATCCAAAGATTTCAAAAATCGATTTCTAGGTATTCTATCTTTTGAACATTAATCATTAGTTATTAAAGAAAAATGCTTTCTATTCACCAATTTGTCAAAATCAAAAATACACTATTATCTCAAAACTCATAAAATGGATTTGTTGCGTTTTGCAACGAAACTCTTCATTTATTCATGTTTCTATACCAGAGGGAGATGATTTGCAAGCAAAGATTGTCAAAGATTACTGGACTTATAAGTTAAAGGCAGGCTCTGAGCCTATATGGAGACTTTAATCACTTTGAACACCTTTCTGATCACCAGTTGTAAAAATATATAAATAATTATCTCATAATCTGCTCTGAATCCATGTGTGGGCTAGCGCTAAGTACAAAAGCACATACCTGAGTACCTACCCTTTACTTTAACCAAAACACCCCACTTGTATGTACCATATCATAACTTAAAAGCAATCAAGTATTCACATCGAAAGTCTCCAAATGGTGAAGATAGGTTTTGTGTTATTCAATCTATAAAAAGTAGGTCAAGGTCAAATGGCCAAAAAAATCTCGATAAAATCATATAATGTAAGATATTTGTTGCTACTATGTGTCATAGGGTGGCAATCACCAAGCTTATTTGAGTATTACTAATTTTTAAAGGTTTCATATTTCTTCACATATACCAATAATTTGCTATGTTTATGTCGGAATAAGTGTTACCAATACATTAGTACATTAAATAAGAAGTTCATCTTGTGAGGCAAAGCACCTAAAAGCATTCACTCACTTTTGACTTATAAGAAATAGTGTATATAAGAATTGGTTGAACTATTCCCTGAAATCATAAAGTATCATGGATCAAGTGACCTTGATCTTGACCTTGGGACCTCAATAGCACTCAAACATTTTGAAGTACATCCCAGTAAACACACTTACGTTATTGAAACGTGATTTTGCTACGTAAAATAACGTTTCAATGTAAGGGTTATTTTAGGTATTTGAACGTAAAGCAACGTAAAGAAACGTATTACAAACGTTCTGAGAACGTTATCTGCAGGTTTTTTTACGTAGAACACAAACGTAATATCCACGTTTATTTACGTAATTTACATGCTTTTTTATGTAGGTAATATTTTCAATTTATAAAAACGTAATATTTCTATATTGAAAGGTATCCACTGGATAGTTTGGAGGTGCTAAACATGTGGGCTGAGGTCCGAATTCTAAAATGTTCAATAAATGATAAACTCTCTAGAGAAAAGGGGGGCATAATAAGATCACCAGTGCATTAGTCCAATAATACAACTACACAGGGATTCGAACTCTCTACCTTCACATCATGAGGCCAGCTCTCTACTACCTGTCCTAGCTCGGTGGATGAACAAACATGTGAAAATAGGCCATCTGATTCATGTGATGAGAGGAAAAGAGAGACAAACAGACAACAGAGAGACAGACAGAAGGGACCTTTAGCAACCACGTAAAAGCTCATTAAATGCAGACGTAGCCTATCCTTTAGCACTACTACGTCTGCGTTTAATGAGCTACATTGGGTTTGCTAAAGGTCCCTAATGACAGAGACAGGGGACAGGTTCGCTGGGTAACTTATCTGAGACACAGGGCATCTTTCCAATGCTGTATCTGATAATAAGAGACGATTTTAGATAGGCTAAGACAGCCTCCAACCACAAGAGGACGTTGTGATTGTGGCCATAGAGCACAGGGCAATTCTTGTTCACACTCTGAGAGACTGGGTTCGAATCCCATGATAGCCACCAATACTAAACCAATTGCACCTGACTAGGGCTGTGTTTGGTTTGCTAATAGTCCTTAATTATTTTTTTTACATCAGTCACCTTTTGCAAACCTTTTGCAAACGTTTTCCAGAGGTTCCACAAAAACGTTTTGCAAAGGGTTTTTTGCAAAGTTTTTTTTGGTTCAACGTTTTAACATTTTATAAACGTTTTTGCAAGCATTTGCAAACCTCCTGCAAACGTTTTCCAACCGTTAGGAAAACGTTTTTTTGTTAGCTCAAATGTATGACTGCTTAATACATAGGCTATGTAAAGAGCTATGTGCATGTGTTGTAGCTATCCACCCACATTCTACACCTGCCTCCCTAGCTCGTTCAGTAGAGTAGCCGGCTCCTAATGTGAAGGAACCCAGTTCAAGTCTCAGTAAGTCACCAGGTGGGAAATCTGTAATACAACCATTTTTTTTTGTTTTAAATTTAAAATTATGTATATATTTTTCTGAATATTCAGCCCCACGGGGCCCTGTAGGTTTTTAATTATAAGTTAGGTTATTTTACGTAATTTACCTAAATAAACCTTCAGGAACGTTCCTAGAACGTTCAAATAACGTTTATATACGTTCATTTAGGTGAAATAAACTAAATTAACCCTTACATTGGAACGTTATTTTACGTAGTGAAATTACGTTTTTCCAACCTAGAGAATAACGTTCCTTCAACGTTAAATAACGTAAGTGTGTTTACTGGGATACTGTTGGGTGTAATCTTTTGATTTTTACGCATAACCATTAATAAAGTTGTTATATATGCATCAATTATGAGAAATCTTAATAATTTTATGGACCAGGACCCCAAAAAGGGGTCATATGCCCCTCAAAGCCACCCCTCACTTTGGCACCCCTTATGATATCAAAATATATGTTATTTATGACAACTGGGCAAAATTTGGGCCCTTGGTCATCGATGTCTTGAAATTTACCATAACAGCCCTGACTAAAACCTGCGGAGTCACTAGACGCCGCCCATTCTATGCGTTATATTGTATCGCCACTTCTGGCGTAATCTTATTCCAGAAAAAGAAGACAAAGAGAGAAAGAAAAAGGGGGGGGGGGGGCGGGGCCAGAGCCCCCAATATATACAGCAATGTTACCATCTTATAGTGGTACAATTTAGAGGATAGGTATCACCTGGAAACTGATCAAGATTTCGCCAGAAGTGGTGATTCAAGATTACACACAGAATGGGTGGCGTCTAGTGACTCCGCAGGTGCACCAATGCATCACCGGCGAGTTACTCACTGGGGCTGCATTGGTTCATCATGATGACAAATGTCATCTTTTAGTGACATCCGTCCTTACTGGACTAGTAGCACTCATCGTTCTCAAACCTGACACCACCCGAATATTTGAATGAGCACGTGAATAGGAACTGTACACATTTTATGAGGAAATGCTCGGTGGAAACTGACTCCTGTCGATAATTTGAAAGAGGTTCATAAATGATTCAACAGGTCCCGGCAACTCCAGCCTCCTGGTACATGGCTACCTCCATGGACGTCCTCATCACGGAGGACGCCCAGGGTGTGAGGCATAGCAGTGTCCTCATATATGGCAGCTATCCAAATTTTCTTATTTAAAAATTGGAATTAAACTAATTTACTTTCATTCATGAATTTTAGAAACACACACAATACAAAGCAAACTAGCTAATTCATATATCTCAGTTTTTTATAGCGGTTTAATCACACACAAAATGCATAAAGTACCTTTATTCTAGCAGGTTAATACAAAATAGATAGAAAGTGGAACTATAACTTGATTATGATTTTTGTGTTAAGTTTTAGAAAGAATTCTCTAACATAATCTACTAGATACATGTCTCTTCTACGTAAATCCTGCAGATCTAAGGTCCCCCTGCTGGAGCAACTTAGAAATATTGATTTTAATGATGTATAGACTATAGTCCCACAAGCACCGGGCAGCTAGGAGAAGGAAAACGGACTGTGTCATAACCTCAACCCCCCCCCCCCCCCGCCCCCGCAGCACACCGCAGGTTCACAGCATTCACAGGGCCTGTGCATATGAAACCACATACACACTACGCGCCGTGTACTGGGGAGATTTCACAGCTTGGTCAGCAGCTAACTGAGGGGGGAGGGGGGGGGTGGAGTTGAGTGCAGGGGGGTAGGGGGGGGGTAACAGACCCCGGGAATGAGGACGGACTTTTCAATCCGGGATGTACTATTTTCCCAGCCGTTGCTTAGACCTGTTCAAAAGGACTTGGCGATGACCTATCACTCTGAAGTAACCCGCGTCTTGTTGTATATTTACATTGCATTCCCCTGATGTCAACAGGAACCTAAAAGGCAACAATATCTGAATTTATTATACGATATGGGCGCACACCGACCATTTTAGGTGATATTCGCGTTCTGATATTCCTGCATAGCGCACACTTGGGAGGGTGAAATCGTTCTGATATTCTGGATATCAGAACGATTCTGAATGGGGAATTCAGAATCGTTCTTATATTCTGAATATCAGAACGATTCTGAATGGGAATTTCGTCTGCCATAAAATCCGAGGTTTTATGGAGACTCGAACACGCTACATCAAGACTTGAAGTCCGATGTGCTAACCACCACGCCGTGAAGGCGCTGGTAGAGGTGGGTGGCGAAACAAGGAGTCTACAGGCGGATTTCCAGCCCTGTAGGACCATTATTTACCGAGTTACAGAAGAAAAGGCATTTTTTGGTCTAGTTTCTTTGAAAATCCAAATTTTTTTCTAATTTCTTTTTTACTATAAAGGTAGAAGTTGGACTTTACTTAGCCTTTCGTTAAAATAATTCTAGGGATTTTTTTTCACAGGCATTTTGAAAAAGGTTCGTTTCCACCCAGGATCGATCCGGGTACCCTTGGTGTGTGAGGCGGCGACGCTAGCTGCCTTGCCTATCCGGCTGTGGTGAATGCGGAGGGAAACGCTGGTTAGTATATAACATAGCCCCAAGCTGGCCCCCTCACAAATTCTATGTTGGACTCAGTGTTGGAGATTGAGCGCATGACGTCACCAGGCAGCGAGCAGGGTTGGTGGGAGCTCAAAACAACATGGCGCTACTGGCGTACGAGTGATATTCAGTCAATAATCCTTCAAAATGGCCAAACTAGGACTCATATAAGGTAATTAAAGACATTTGAATGGGAATATCGTATAATAAACCTAATAATATATGAATATCCCCGAACTTAGGGTGTGTATTCATGAATAACAAACCTCGGTGCTACGCACCTCGGTTCGTTATTCAAGTATACACACCCTGCGTTCGGGGATATTCATACATTATTGGTTAAATATCATTGAGCACCTGAATAGGAACTGCGTGTTACCGTGAGCTAAGCCCGATTCTGGAATCATTACCATGTCCGATATAACCCGTTAAGGGTTCAAGGCGGTTTAACGTACTAGTTTTTTTTCATCATGACGCATGAACACAGCTCTCATGAGTCTACTTGCTAGAGCTGCATTTATTCATCATTTCAAATATTTGTGAGTGTATCAACCCTATAGAAAGATAGCAATTTTTAAATGCAACATTAATCGTTTGCAACTGTCAAGGTCGAATTTTTACCAATCATTTATTGATCACTTTTCACAAAGGTCATATTGGAAGTCTCACACAAAATAATTTTGCAATATATGGTGCAATAATGACCATCGCAACTAATAGTTTATATACTGTAAATGTACTTTATTTCACAGTGTAGATCTATCCAATGTAGCAGTATACCTCCCATATCTCAAGATCCGCGATTTTACATCCACGCGAAATTGTACTTCTTAGTAAATTCACGAAAATTTGTACCAGCGAAAATATCTACATTTCCAGTATTAACATCTATATATAATTTTAGCTGACATTTACCTCATCTCATTAACCACAGTGAGGGCGGTTGAATAATGCACTGAGGTAGAACCTACTCCCCACCCTACCTCCTAATCCAAGTCATTCCAAGGTGTCCAATATATAGATCAGGGAGACTTTAGTCATGACCTTACCTTCATACCCTTCATGCCACTAATGTATTCAAGTATCGATTTTGACTCTCTCCCTTTATTATGGGTCAACTGCTGTTGACTCTTCAGGAGCAGAGAGTCAAACTCATTTGACTCTTCTCTACAGGTGTCACATGGGAGACAAACTCCGACTCTTGACATTAGCTGGGGTAATGAGCCTGAGCTATATACCAAATAAAACATGCACATAGTCTGGTATACCCCCCTCACCTCTTTTGTTTTGGTCATCCCCTTCACCCTACCCCCATATCTACACGGTCACTCATGTACAGTAAGATCTGTCACCTATAAGGCCTCTGTCCACTAAGATATATAAGACTGTTTTGGCGCTGAAAACAAGTTTTGATGCCGACAAACACGTGTTGGTGTGGACACAACGGTTTAGCCGGCGCCAAAATGTCTTTTTATATGCCAAAACAGTCTTACATCTCATAGTGGACACAGGCCTATTGATGCCCCACACACATCAGCTACAGCATTGTGGTGCCAATATGCTTGAAACTATCCAAAACTATTTTTATCTTCAATAGTGCATATACTGGACTCTGCGGTAACAATACATAGTCAAAAATAAGTATATCATTTCAAGAAAATAAGATAAATAAACTCATCCGACGGACGTGTAAACGACTAGTTTTAAGAAAATTAATTTTCTCCTAACTAGATATTTGTCCGCCAGGCGAGTTTATCAATCTATTTTATGGAAATTAATTTAACGTACAAAGTATTATGTACATCCTAACTTAGAGGTCACCTTTACTTGATGCACTGTTATAAAGAGCCGTAAATATGACACCCTTTTCTTTCTCATAAAATCTATTTCATATTAGGCAAGAAAACATAATGAGGAAATCTTCGGTGGAAAACTGGCTCCTGTAGATAATTTTGACAAAGGTACATGCATGTGGTCCGGAAGGGAACAACGTATTCTCGTTACTCACCAGAGGTTATACATGATTTAAAAGGATTTCACCTTGACCTACTACCCTCAGGTAACCCCCTGACGTAAATAGGAACGTTAAACAAATATAAACAATCCCCCAATATATTATTAAGTGCCTAGGAAGAGGAACTGCGTGTTGTCATGAACTATACCTTACAAAGGAATCCATACCCTGTCTACTTCTAACCCTCTGATGGATGGCTGCATTCGGTGGCGTCGAAAAGGGGGGGGGAGGGCAGAGGAGGGGTGGGGGGGGGGGGGGGGGGGCTGAATATGTTTGCCCCCCCCCCCCCCGCGAAAAAAATTTCAAGAGCTGTGATATAATACACACAACTTGCAATCCTTAGCTCTCCCGCATAGCGAAAAGTGGGGACAGAGGGGCCTGGGCCCCACAATCAGAAATAAAGGGGGTTCAAATACTACTTTATTTTCTATACAATCCAATATATGTATGTATGAAGATTTGCTTCCTACGCCTCAGGCATTGTGCTGTAATGTGCTGTGCCCTTTATTGTCATGATTCCTGCATGCAACCCTCACAAG
Organism: Harmothoe impar; assembly: GCA_947462335.1. Taxonomy (NCBI): domain Eukaryota; kingdom Metazoa; phylum Annelida; class Polychaeta; order Phyllodocida; family Polynoidae; genus Harmothoe; species Harmothoe impar. The sequence continues at coordinate 39,202,989 of OX381717.1, read as the reverse complement.
TCCCCTTCTTTTACCATGCCAACTATTTGGGAGTGTATCAACCCCTTATAACCAAGTAATATGACAATTTCTGAACGTACATGTATACATGTACGATTGAAAATGATACATTACAGAAGGGTTCATAGTTGTACTAATTAGGGGTAAATGATAACTTACAACTCCAGTATGCATATTATGTTACTTAAGCTACATGTGCACTTAGTAAACATTTCTTTCTATAATTATATTCTCTTGTTTTAAGGAAATCTAAAACATTGTTATGTGAGAAAAATGTCCAAGCACCATAAGAAATGACTAGGCAGATTTGCTACGGACTCAGTGGTGCCCCCTGGTAGTAATGGTGGAACTAATTCCGATAATCCTGCGATGATAGTGTTCATACTGTGTGAGTAATTGTCACCCAAAGTCTTAATTGTCTTCCTGTGTGTATATCATGCTCAGTATACATTGTATATTGTCCTATTTATTTAGTAGCAATATAGACCTCCACCCATAAGTGTGTATGGATTTTCCTAAACTGCAGCTATATAAAACTAAAGCTTTCTAGTTCTGTTAGTGCTGTCTTTTAACACAAGAGGTCACATTGACAGTTAGCTTTTCACTGGTGCACTGTACATAGTAAACCCAGGAGTAGACTGTGGCCTAGGGAGTACCTGCTATTTTTTTATGACGCGCGTTGGCCGGTCCAAGCGCACAACCTACACTGGTATCCTATGCATCAGACTACCCTCCTGTGACAGCTCTGCTTTTATACATTCCTATGAACAAAAAGGGTAAAAGTATATGCAAATGAGCAGCTGCGACCAGAGGGCAAGGTCGGCCAAATCGGTAACCCCCTGTCTGTAGTTATACTGACCAGGCACAGTCTGACCCAGGAGAACTATATAATCTTATACTGGAGATTAACAGTGCATTCTTATACCTTAGTATATGTATACTGTAAAACTACAGCAGATTCTACTGCTTATCTACATTAACAGTGTGCCCATGGTGGTCTTCCGTTTACACCACAAAACGATTGATATCTATATTCTAAACCCGTCCAATATAGAGAGGTCTGTTTTGCTTTGCCATTTTTATGGCAAAACAAATGAAGGCCCCATGAATCTTGATTTGTGACGTTACTTATTGAATCATTTTCAAATACAACTTTAATTAGGTGTATAACATGTTTACAGAGAGTAGATCCATACTATATGAGAGGTTTCTTGTTGTTTCTAATAATCATGTATGTACATATTTTAATACACTTCATATAATATACGTGAGAGCAAGGCAACTTAATGCTTTGGTTGGAGGAGGTCAAAGAAACTGGAATCCCAAACGTGTTTTTGCCACAAAAATGGCAAAGCAAAACAGACCTCTCTATATTGGACGGGTTTAGAATATAGATATCAATCGTTTTGTGGTGTAAACGGAAGACCACCATGGGCACACTGTTAATGTAGATAAGCAGTAGAATTATGGGTGACCAATAAAACCACTTCCCTATAACTCAAATCCAAATGGGTGGCCAATGGGACATGAGTTGGGGACATAGTCCGCATGGGTGACCAATTGGGCTAGGATAAAAATCTCAAAATTCTCGAAATTATGTATCTAAGTGCTGTAGCCTAGTCACACACTGAGGGCCAAGCAGCTCAATAGACAATCATGAACTGACTACCGTATCTGATAAAAGTGACCATACTTTGTGCCAACGTTCATTAATTGCAAACCTATGATAAACCTGTTATTGGACCTGATTTCCTAATTAAACTGCATAGAATGTTGTCATGTTGACCTAATACACTGTCTCGTTTTTTCCTTTGATAACTTCTCAATAACACATCCCGCAGTGAAGCTGAAGGGCGAACGCTGAAGATGGGCACCTTGAGCAAGGTTGGACAAAGGGCGGTGACTATGAACAAGAATATATATTCAGTGCTATAAATACACTAATGAGCCCATATACTAAGATGGGCACTCTTGATGGTACATCCTGCCAAACCCACTTTTGACCTATTGCAACATCAGCTCCAAGTGAACAACAACTACAAAGACTCGCATATAGAAAACCATGGCTTTATCAGATATTGATTCCTTAGAAATTATGACATTAGCTGTTTACTGGATTTAGATTTAAAAAGTTTTTAGAATAATTTTTAGGATACAGTTATATCATCTAAATTAATAATCATTAGTATACTACACATAATTAGCTTAGCTATAATGTAATATTTAGAAACTAGCTCAAAACCGACTCAAAATATGTATAAATCATCTATTTTTCTCAACCCATTTGTTACAAATGTCTACCAAAGAGAACTCCAATGAACTGAACCGGATGACAACCAGGACCCAGGCCGTTCCTGTTGATGTAGTCAGCAGAGAAAGGCCGGAGCAGAAATGGACTATGACCTTGATAACGGACAATGAGGGGAGGAGGGCCTGCACGAGCTACCAGGAAGGTGATAATAGTCTGGGTATGAATGGGCACAAGTCTAAGGTATGTAGAGACTCACTACCTATCATAAAAAGTTTACTTTCACAATTATCAAGAGCGCGCAGTTAGATATTTGCAAAGACGAGCTGGACCAGTTAAAGGGTCTTAGAACAGGGTACATGAACTGCAGAAGTATGTTTATGAAACAGATTGACATACAGGAGTTGTTAAGTTCTTTGAATATCTGCTGCCTAGTTGAAACTTGGTTAGCAGATAGACACAAAGATAATTTAGTTCTATGGGATGGCAAACTATCTTACCGCCAAGATAGAGATACAGCAACCACTGGAGGTGGTTTAATGACATACATAGACTCACACATTTACCCCTATAGTGAGCTGGTTACTGAAGGCACAATGCAGTCTGACGAGATTGAGGTACTCACAGTCAGAATAGAACAAGAGAAACACAAAAGGTTGCTTATTATGAATGTGTATAGACCCCCTGGTATCCCTGGTGAAGGCTTCATTGGGAAACTAAGGGAACTGATTTCCAAACTAGATGATGGGTATATTGAAATATGGTTGATGGGAGATCTAAATATAGATATAGAAAGGGACTGGGATGAAGGCGGTAGTGATCTAAAGGGACTAATGGACGCTAAGGGCCTGCAGCAGCTTATCTATGGGGTCACTTACCCAAAAGGTAAAAGCTGCCTTGACCATAATTTTACAAATTGCCCTGTAGTAGCCAGAGCTGGGGTAGTCGTTGATCTACTGAGTGATCACCACCCTATCGCAGCAAACCGGAAAAAGTTAAAAATCAAATACCCTATGACAAAATTTATAGGACGGAGCTATAGGCAATATAAAGCCATACAGTTAATGGAGGACCTCGCTGAGGACAACTGGGAACTCTATTATAAGCTGTCTGATCCTTCAGAACAGTGGTCCCTTATCAAGGAGCGTATCCTAGATTATCTAGATAGAGAATGCCCGTTGAAAGAGCTTAAATATAGATTAAATCCCAATGAGTGGATGAGCACAGACCTCAGAGACCAAATGTCTGACAGGAGAGCCTCTGTCTTAGAGCACCGAATGACAGGCGACCCTGACACCTTTGAGGATGCCAAACAACGGCGGTGCAATGTTAATAGGGCTGTTTTAGCAGCAAAGGACAACTATTTTAAGAAGGAGTTAGAGGAAAGTAAAGGCGACAGTAAGAGATTCTGGAGACAATTGAATGCTATATTAACACCTAATTCTAGAATAAATGTTACTACATTTGAAGTAGAAGGTGGCAGGCTAGAAGGTGAAAAAGCAAGTGAGTACTGTAATGAGTACTTTGCAACCATAGGGGAGAAACTGTATACAAAACTGCAAAGGGAAGAACCCATGCTCCCAGGCCCTCATGTAAGACCTGAAGAGGTCATAAAAGAGATGACCTTGGTTGATGGCCTAGATACTTCAACAAAGAATATCCCACCAGTTGAGTATGATGATATGCTAAAATTAGTTAGTGACATCTCAGTGGATAAGTCCTCAGGTATAGACGGTATATCTGCCAGAGTTATAAAAGATGCTTTTCAGGTATTAATTTCCCAATTATGTGACATGTTTAATAACAGTATTAAACTAGGTGTATTCCCTAGCAATTGGGCTATAGCCACAGTAGTGCCCACACCCAAGTCAGGAAGCTTATCACAAATCTCAAATTGGAGACCGGTAAGCCTTCTGCCTACTCCTGGGAAGATGATTGAGAAAGTCATGCACAGATGTCTATCTGAAGAGGCACAACAGCTCGGTCTAATATCCCCTAAGCAATTTGGTTTTGTCAAGGGAAAAGGCACCAATGATGCAGTTTTTGAACTGGTAGATCAACTTTATGAGAACAGAGATAAATCTAAGGTAACCTGTGCAATATATGTCGATTTCTCTAAGGCCTTTGATTCGATACACCATGGCTTACTAATTACAAGATTAGCTAAACTTGGTATAAGTGGGTTAATGCTCAAGTGGTTAGCCAGTTATTTACAGAACCGCCAGCAATGCACACTGCTGAACAACCACAGAACAGCGTACAGAGAGATTCTTTTTGGGGTTCCACAGGGGTCTATTTTAGGACCCCTGCTATTTATTTTGTATGTAAATGGAGTCACTAGTACAAGTGTAAACACACAAATGCTTTTGTATGCAGATGATATAGTACTAACTGCTAGTCACAAGGTGCCAGAAAAAGCTAGAGAGCTGGCACAATCCGATCTGAACTCGCTGGTACATTGGTGTACCCAAAGTGGGCTAACAATCAATGCCAAGAAAACCCAAGTGGTTTGGTACGGAAGTACCCTAAAGGCAACGGAAGGCAGTGCCCTAGATATAACCATTGGCAACATTCCATTGGAATCTCCTGAGGAATATAAATATCTAGGAGTCTGGTTAGACAGGTGCCTGAAGTTGGGCAGTCAGTTAAAAACCACGGGTACTTCAGTTGGTCACTGTGTTTTCAAACTGGGCAAATTTAGAAAAAGGATGAAACAAGACACATCAATCCTGGTCTATAAGCAAACCATTTTGCCATACATGGATTATTGTAGCTATTTAATTGAAGGTGCTAAAAAGCCAGGTATAAAAAGACTCCAGACTCTACAGAACAGAGCGCTTAGAGTATGCACTAGAAAGTTTGATATATCATTTAGGACAGAAAAACTTCATGCAGTCTGTGATATTGAACGACTGGAGGACAAACGTAGAGCTCAGCTGGCACTGTTGATGTACAAAAGGGCCAGAAAACTGGAATTAGAGCCAGATGCTAATCCCAGAACAAGGGGGGATCTGAAGATAAAATTCCCTTGTCATAGACGTAGGCAGCAGAAGTACAAGAAAGGCCCCATGTACAGGGGTATCTGCCTATGGAATAGGATTAAGCCAATAGTACAACAGGCTAAGTCCAACGCTGCTTTTAAGCGGCTCTTCAGAGAAACCCCACTGGACCCGGCAATTCCTGATCAGTAGTGACAATCAGAATCATTTATTAGTTATGTTTGCTATTTACACTAGAACTTGACTGCTGCACAATGTGCAGCAGGGCAGGTCTGTTGAGAACCAATTATTGGCTAAGTCAAGAAATGTTCAATCGTACCCTACATGCTCGCACTTAATTAGTTAGTAGTCATATTCAGCCATTATTTCTCAGCCTAGTTTGACCACCAATATGTGGTTTCTGAAATGAGTCGATGCATACCAAATACCAAAACCTATTCTCCTGGGGGGCCCCTGATACCTCTTGCACAACCACTGACCCTATACAAATTAGTATATTACCAAGATAAATGGTTAATGTATTAACCATAGCTCAAAGGTTGAGCAGGACTGAATCAATCATTGATTTAATATCCTTAAGGTATACTCTATACCAGAAGATAAGGTGATTCACCAGGTTACCCACTGCTCTGTGGCAGGACAAGTGGCTAGCATCAAGAACTCAATCGACAATAGACATGCCATTTGATTAACGTATATCATTATGATGATTAATTATAACATAAAAATATGAAAACAACCATATGATATAAGCCCATGATACACGCCAAGGTGACCTGAGAATAATACCGGTTACAAATCTAATGAATATCATGAAGATGATTACGATTTGTTAAATAAAAAAAAACCAAAAAAAAAACCGTCTACGAGGCCTTTTTTGCAGCTCATAGATATAGATGGTGGTCAATTATACTTTAAATATACATGGACAAGTCCAATATAACAGTAAAATGCAGAAGCCAATTGTTAATTGACGACAAACCTTTCTATCGGTCCACCATTATAATAGCTGCATATTGATGGACCGATCCAGAATTGTGCGTAAATGGAGGCAATACTCAGGAGAATAGGAAATTGAAAACTTCCTGTCTCTGCCACATAATATGCGAAGCTGCTACATGTAAAATAAATCATGTAGAATAATCCATGAAGCATGTGGACAGGAAATCAATGATAATGACTGACAGAGTGAATAAATAATAAATGATAGATTAAGTGATTGGCATAACAGGGTTAAGGTGATAAGATATAGTGACAGGAGTGAGTGGCAGGTGGAATAGATGAGTGTGGATAGGGACTACTCAGGGAGGTACATGATGGACCTTAGGGAATGAGGCAGAATTAATATAGAATGAACTGGGAGTGGTGCATGTCATTACTAAATAAACCCCTGTTTTAAACCAGGAGGTATTATGGTGTTCTATTAGAAATGAATCAATTATCATGTAGAATATTTGGTAATATATCAAGGTAAACTAACAGAAGATGTTTTGTCAATAGGACGTTAAGCTACACTAAATAAACCACCGTTTTAAACCAGGAGGTGTTCCATTGGAAATGAATCAATTATCATGTAGGATATTTGGTAATATATCAAGGTAATGTAATCCAAAGACATTCTTAGTCATCAGTAGGAGATTGGCATCCTCCTTCAACCAATACATGTCTTTAAACTCAAACTCATGGTTGGGAGGCTGGGCATTTTATGAACTCTTTATGGTTGGGGAGGCCAGTGTACACACTCATAAAAGTGAGCGTCACTGTCGTCAAAAGCACTCTCACCTGAAAGTCAGACAGTATCTAACTTTCATGTGACAGTGCTTTCGGCGACAGTGACGATTACTTTTACGAGTGTGTACCTGCAACACCCCACAGGTCTGCCCCAGTCAAAAGACGCCTGCCAAGCCATGACGTCAACGTCACAGTAATGACGTCATAGCGTTGGCGACATTATGGAATTAGTATTGTGAGAGCTTTCAAGAACTATTTTGATCATCTTGCTACTTCATCTAGTTCCTGTGCAATCTGAGTGGGAACAATGATTAAGTTGGATCAATACTGTGATATCCGCACTTCCTGCATTCAGAATTCATTATGCTATAGCTACTTCTAAAGTCTATGCTACACTGTAAGTAGTGAACCCAAAAATAACACCTTTCCCACTGTAAACTAGAAGATTCTTCTGCTAATATGCACTAATTATTTTTATTATCAATGGGATGTTAAACTACACAAACACTTATGAATTTATAAGTGTTTGTGTAGTCTAACGTCCCATTGACAAAAAAAAGACTGTAGCATACATTGTGAAACTATAGCAGATTCTACTGATCAGCTAGCCTACACTAACTTTTAACAGTGTAAATTATTTATTCTCCTAATGAAATGTATATGACGTGGTTAGGACACTCAGTACTGTAAGCATCGTGTCTACGTACTTCTCCTAGTTTCTGGAGAATCATATGAATAAATAAAATGTCCTCAGCTAGGATGGCATGCCCTGGTCTTGGCAGTAAGACAATAGATGGAGTGTTCTACCATAGAGATATGGCAGCATGGATTGAGTGTGTAGAACTTATCATGCCAGTTTGTCTAGTAGTAATGTGTAGCACAATAATGATGTCCTATGTATGTGCGGGGAAAGTCAATATTATACTCTTATTTTCTCAGAAAAGCTAATTAAATAGAAATGATGCCAGTGACGTAGGGAAAATGGTGAGGTGGGGGGAAGGGATGGAGGCTTGTTTCTCAACCCCCAATATACGCCTCCCAATGAGTTTCCTCCCCTCCCCTCTGTGAAGAAGCAGAGTAAAATTTAATGTTCATGTCCATCCACTTGACGCCTTAATCCTTCCAGGATGCATGTCGCTTAAAGATGACATTTGTCATCATGATACACCAATGCAACCCCTGGCGAATAACTCACCGGTGCTACTTTAGTTCGTCATGCTGACCCTTGAGGAGTGTCTCCACCTCATAAGGTCGGCATGATGCATAAATGCAGCACTGGCAAATTGCTTACCAGGGCTGCATTCATGCATCATGACGACCAGGGGCATGATGCATCATGCCCTCCCTAAAGTGTCAGAGCTTTTTGGAACCTCCCTCCAACCCTCCCCCCAGTTTTCTTGCTAGAATTGTGCGACTTTTTGTGTTTCCTCCTTGTTCCCTTCAATTCCACCTTGCCACCATCTCCTGATGTTAAGAAATGGCCAGCTATAAATGCTAGAAACTCCTTTCTTAGACCATCCATTTGTGAATGGACTCGTTCTATATTGGAAACCCATTGATTTTTTCAATTGATCCCCTTAAAGCTAATCATTGGATTGGTTCCAATCCATTGACTTTCAACAGTTTCCTGTATCCATCATTATGTGATGACTTTGTTATAGTGGTATATAGTATATACATGTATGCAGCTGGTATAGCGATAATTCTGGTGGCTCTGTGCTAGCGGCCATGTTAGTTCTGTCCTCGGAATATGCGAAATTTGGCTCACGAGGGCTGCTAGTGTAAGCTTGCAGTTGTTGGTCACAGAAACAAGTTCCCACCCATTTTACCGTTATAGTAAGTGTAATCAGTTCAATCAAAAGTGAACGAAAGGAACTCCTAGTCAGCGTAAATCCGTCCCAAATACTTCCTATGTTTGTGTGGATGAATAATCCCCTGTCTGGTTTCTGTAATAAAAAATATGGCTATGAAAGGGTGTTTGGACCAATAATATAAGTGTTTTTATATCATGAAAGGCTATTTAACATGATAGATTTTCAAGTTTCTAAAGCGTCCCTAACTAGCTTGTTATATCTCAAATGCAACTGATATTGTATTTTAGCTAAACTATGTACAAAAAGAGAAAATGATGAGGTAGGTTAGATCATCTATTTAAATTGATGGCTCAACTGGAGCATAGAAACAAAAGAAAAGGCTCCATGTTTGAAGAAAGTTAATTATTGATTAACTTTGAGCTCAATTATTTAAGGCCTTTGTTTACCTAATTGCCATTTTATTTGCCATATATCTTTCGGCCTGACAGCAGAGATGAAATATTCACCACTTTTCATCAGATAGTAGGAGCGGTAATGAGAGAACCTCTCAATTTTTGACTTGGAGGGTTTGACGTCATGCGCGATATACAGAAATTATTTCATCAGTTCTGACAAGCACCCATGGTGGGTCTCATCAAGAATGCACCCATAATTATACCACTAGTTAACTTTCTTTTATTCCTCGTAGGTCTGAAGTCACTTGTGATGTTTGTAAAGCTTGTATTCCAGTGAGCACAGAACATTGATTCAACATTGATAAATGGTTGTTACTGTTGGTTCAATGTTGAGTCAACATTGAACTTAATTGTGTGCCTCTGGGTTTTACAATTTTAGTGAGAAGTAACCAAAGAAATTAAATCGGCTAGAAAATAACATGAAAAAATTAAATCAATATCTTGTGTCCTGGTTATAAACACGTATCAGTGAGCGACGACAATGTCACCTAAATTGGCACTTGATCCTCAAACTGATAATATCATTCATTTAAATATCTAAAGGTTGAATCATGCTTTAATGTGCTATGCCCTTGGTTATCATGATGCATGAATGCAACACAAGCTATTCTACTTGCCAGAGCTTCCGTAATTCATACATTGATAAATGGTTGTCGATGTTCAATATCAATATCAATTCAATGTTGAATCAACCTTGCACAGAATTGTGTCACCTGCTGGGAAAGTAATTTCCTAGGGCTGCATTCCTGCATGCATGTAGATGTAATGCAGTGGTGAGCTGTTTGAAGGCAACATGTCTCATTATAGCATTTATTTGATCTTGGCCCCCACATACTGTAATTAGTAATGACCCTTTCTTAACCATTTAAGGACAGATGTCGCTAAAGATGAATTTGTCGTCATGATGCACCAATGCAGTCCCGGTGAGTAACTCGCTAGTGCTGCATTCAAACATCATATTGACCCTACAGGGTTCAGACACCCCCGAAGGGTCAGCATGATGCACCAATGTGCTGGCACAAGCCAGTGTCTCGCCAGGGCTGCATTGGTGTATCATGTTGACAAATGCCCTCTTTTAGTGACATCCCTCCTTAAAGGGTTACTGGAAGCATGACAAGAGCAAGCACAGTATCTACAGTTCACTGGAGCTCTGCCACAGAGTGTTGTGGATACAGGGACCCCATATAGCAACAGTAGGCACTCTACCCACTGAATGCTATTAAATATAAATTATACCTCTTACCAGCTTCCCTTAACTAACCCTTTCATCATATTCTAAAGTCATCAATAAATGAGAATGTATGCTTAATTTTTCATGGTTTCTGGTGGTTCCTGTGAAGGCTGGTCTGAGGAGAATATAAGTAATGCATTAATTGCCACCCCTTGTGTGTTGCATGTTGCTAGTGGTGGTAATAGTTTTGTTGTTTTCATTTTTTCTTTTAGTTTTTTCTCTGGACCTTTTAAGGATAGCATGATGCCTCTAGGCTGAATACTTAAGTTCCCATGATTAACACATGTCTTATAGCATACTGCATACCAATCAGGAGTGTATCACGAAAACAAATGAACATGAAATCCCTGTATTTTTGGTATGATGCATTCATGCTTGGCTGAATTCTTGTATCATTGCCCTCCCAACCAAAGAGCACAATTTATCAAAGCACTATACTGTCCTTAATGGTTAAGGTTAGATTATTGATAGGTCTATTGGCTTGGTCTTACAGCTGAGTTCCTGCACTATGACTTGGCATTAATGCCAGCACTGAAGATATTATAAATCAAGTGTAAATATGAAGTGAGTATGTAGAGAGTTCTCGATGCATGCAAGTTCACCTCAGATACTGTAAATTCTCGCGTACAAGCTTAACTTGCTTATAAGCCGCCCCCTAACATTGGAGAATCATATAAGCCACAATGGGGGTTTGATTATAGTGACTTTAATCTTAAATATATAAAAACTTACATATAAGCCAACCCCCGACTTTGGGTCAATCCTATAGGCTGTCCTGGCAGTCTGACTTGCGTACTAGCTGCAACATTAGTGCGAATTTACGGTAACCCTTGGTTTGTTTCTTCTCAAGACCTTCCACAAGTGACAATGGAACCCCCGAACAGGACCTGAAGTTAGTATTAAACATCTGAATACCCAATAGGCTCAGACGCCAGAAACAAGCATCAAAGTGGCAAAACGTCACATAACGTTAAAAACGCTATTTTGACGTAAAATAACGTTGGTTGTTCCCTGGGTAGCCCCGGCGAGTAACTCGCCGGTGCCACATTGGTGCATCATGCCGACCCTTAGGGAGTGTCTCAACCTAGGAGTGTTAGCATGATGCTTGAATGCATCCCTTGTGAATTACACACACAGAAAAGTTAGAGTCATTGTCGCTAAAACTACCCTCACCTGCCCAGTGGTCACAGAACATTAAATCAACATTGATAACTGATTGTCAACGTTGATCCAATGTTGAATTTTGTGCCCGCTGGGTGAGAGTCAGGCAGTGCCTGACCCTCAGGTGAGGGTAGTTTTAGCGACAATGACTCTCACTTTTCTTAGGGTGTACTTGCCAGGGCTGCATTCATACATCATGACGACCAAGGGCATGATGCATTAAGGCGTCATGCCATCCATAAAGGGTTAATGGACACTCCTTTAATCCCCCTCCCCTCTGCACTCTCCAGCTCCAATGTCCGAGATGTAGATCAATAACCCAGAGGCAGAGGCAGGAAGTAGTTGGTACTGGTGTCCAATGGTGCATGCAGCTTTGAACATCTGCTCATGTGCAGCGATGCCGATAGATCCCAACCTATCGCTGACCATATAGCAATAGACGCAAATCTGGAGATCGATAATTTCTATTACAAATTAATATTTGTCATCTAGCGTAATTGCATATTTTACAACAGGTGTCTCGAATGAGCACAGGTCCTCTATTTAAGTGCAGGATTCCTCTGAAACCTAAAAAGCCTCGAAGCGTTTGATTAACGCATATAAGACAGTTATAACTGTGTGTAATTTGGGTAGGTTGAACACATCTCTACCACATTAAGTATGCTGAATTGGTATAATGATACTTGAGTGTTGAGGCTGTTGAGATACAGATTAGGGGCTGAATTGATGTGGACCATCACCAGTTACAGAGGGACAATAACTTACTTAGCAATATCTTCATGCTGAGCAATTCTTTCATTATTTTAAAAGATTTTAAGTATGACTGTAGACTTTTTGGTTCTTACCCTAATTCAAACCTTA
>OX381717.1:37145279-37263354 GCA_947462335.1 Harmothoe impar | reverse complement strand
AACTATTGGCCAATTCGTGGCGCTTCAAAAAGGCGTCCGAGTTGAGTTCCGATCTGTTTGAAGTCGAACTACAACCGAAAACAGTCAAGAACAACCTCCCTATTCAAATAGGGTTCATGGTATACCAGTACGCGAAGTTGAAAATGTTAGAGTTCACATACGACTTCTTGGATAGATTCGTCGAACGGCGCGATTATGCCCTTTGTCAAATGGACACCGACAGTCTTTCCCAGTAAACAAAAAACGTTATAGAACATTTTATAACGTTATATAACGTTTCTCTAAGGCTCCTTACTATGGCATAACGTTAGACCTAATTTTATAACGTTATTTTGACGTAAAATAACGTTTTTTGTTAGCTGGGTTACATGGCTCTCAGCGGTGACACGTTGGATGACCTAGTCAAACCTCGCCTGAGAGAGACGTACTTCAGAGAGAAACGAAAGTGGCTTCCGACAGCGGTGTGCCACGATCACTTAGAGCTTTTCGTGAAGACGAAAACGGAAAGAGTGCGAGAATGGTGTCCGCCGCCCGGCGGATGTTGTGAGAGACGGTACCTTCACGATCTGAGAACTTCGGGGCTTATGAAAGCGGAGTGGGAAGGTGACGGGATCCTAAGTCTCAACCCTAAGACTTACATTTGCTACGATCGAGTCAGCGACACCGGTGAAAGAAAATCCAAAAAATGGAGTGCAAAAGGCGTACAGAAGAAACAAAACCCTAAGGAACCAGACGACTTCTTGGATGTTCTTCGCCAACGAAAAACTCTCATTGCTGTAAATAGAAATTTCAAAGTGGTGCGAAACAAAATGGTCACCTACACCATAGAGAAAGACGGCGTGCGCTACTTGTATTATAAGCGTCGCGTGCATTCTGACGGTGTGACAACGAGTCCTTTAGAGATATGAAAAAAAAAAATAAGCGTGTTATTGCTTGATTGAGTGCATCTTTTCAAAAATAGAGTGTTTATCAAGATTGAAAAAAAAGAAATAAAAAAATAAAATAAATTATTGTTGTGTTTTTATTTTCATACGTCTTCTTTTACTAGTAAGTCGCGCAGTCTCTTAAAGCGTCACTCATGTGACGACGTCGCTTCCAGTCACGTGATCCTAAAGACCCTCACTTCCTAAACAAAAAACTTCTTCTTCTTCTTCTTCTTCCGGTCACGTGATCAACCAGGTCACTTCCGGTCACGTGATCCTCAATGAGGTCACTCACTTCCGGTTGGCCATTAGGTCATGTGACGTCACTTCCGGTCACGTGACTCATCAGGTCACTTCCGGTCACGTGATCCTAAATTAGGTCATATGACGTCACTTCCGGTCCCCTAAGTAGGTCATATGACGTCACTTCCGGTCCATAAGTAGGTCATATGACGTCACTTCCGGTCACGTGACCAAATGGCGGCCTCTGATTGGCTAACTAGGTCACGTGACGTCACCACTAATCCCCTAAGTAGGTCACTTCCGGTCACGTGACCAAATGGAGGCCTCTGATTGGCTGCAGGTCGATTGAGTAATAAACAGTAGTTAACTATAGTCCCGTTCCGATACATACTATACTACTCATCAGCCTGATTGTTTAGTATATACTATAGATATTATATTGACATATGCATAATCTACTGATATTACATTGACAAAATCAGATTTGTATTTATTGTTCCTAAAATGTTACATATCTAATCATCTATTGTTATGCACTGCTGACAGTTCATCCATCACCAAACATCTTTTGAATTTTCAATATCACTTTCCATTTTTCAAAACCACTTTCCTATTTTCAAAATCGCATTTTTTTTTTCAAAATCAGTTTTCATTTTTCAAAATCAGTTTTCAATTTACAACTTCACTTTGGCCCTTCTGTCCTCTGAACCTATAAAACATAGAGCAGAGACAGAACCTTAGCTATACATGGGGACAATGATGTATTGACTATATCTATTGCTGTGAATTATTGGTGAGATGTGCATGTTTGGGCTCGCTGATACCAAATTTGCAGAAGTCAGATCCTTTACATGAAGATCAATCAAAATCTCACTGGACTCAAGCTCTACCCAGCTGACTTGTTTATTATCTCTGGGCTGCTGCCAGCCTTGTATGTATATCACCAATATTGAGATTGGCTGAATTACCTGAAAGCTGCATGGGTTTCCTTATCAAGGATGCAAAGGGAAGGTCCATGTATTGTAAAACCTTTCATAGAAGCCGCGGCTAGTGCACGAGTCAGATCAGCGATGCAGCTTATAGGTTAAGCCAAGGGTCACTATACTCACTATAATCAGAAGCCCTCTGCAGCTTATAGGATTGGCTCAAAGTCGGGGTGCGGCTTATACGTGAGTAAGGCTTGTACGTGAGGCTCTATGGTAAACATTCTATGAGGTGGTCCTCTGACGTAAGGGAATGAGTTGGAGAAGGAGTGAATTTCTGCATTTGAGCATGCATAGGGCAGAAATCTCTTCCTATTTTCCCCATCCAGATTAATTATTTTCCTGGCACACCTGTACTACATACATATCAGCAGACAGGCACAAAGGGATAGAATTATTTTGGTTCAATTCCACCCCACCTCTAAGGGAGTTATCATTTTTTATAACAGCACAGTTAGGGAGTGCTCACTTTTTTAAGAACAGGGGTGGGGGGTGGTGGGCGAGCGGGCCCTTTGATGCATAGTAATGCGCTGGCTTTTTGGCTCAAAACAGGTTAGATTTTTTTGCCCCCCCACCCCCCCGACGGGTCCAAATTTTCTTGCCCCCCCCCCCCCAGTCAAGGGGTCCAAATTGTTTTGTCCCCCCCCCCCCAAATCCACCACCCTGCCCCCCCCCCCCAACCCACCCCCCCCCCTCCCGTTGATAATAAATGATCACTCCCTTAGTGAAATAAGATAATTCCCCCCGCCCATGCAAGAGGGGTCCAATTGGTGGTTGCGGTAGATAATAGGACTGCCCCTAACGACTCTGAAATAGATCAAATATGCTGCCCCGCCTCATATCCGCCAATCAAATAAAAACCAATCCCTAAATCCACACCCCCTCCTATTAAAAATAGAAAACCAACCCCTGAGTACATATATGACATATCAATAACCCAGACAGGTAGCACAAGCATCTTTCTGGGTTGATGCTGATTACCACATATACGACTTATCCGCGGTTGGCAGTTGATTCTCGCCCATTTGAGAAAAAAGTTATTCCTGAACGCTATCAGGCACCCAATGTCATCAAGCAACCACAACAAAATGACCATGACCATCTACATTCGGATGATCTCACTATTATTAGGTAGGTAGGCCTATTATTGGTAAATTATAGATTCCTTGAGGATTACGAGAATTGTTCATAAAGCCAAGACCCAAAATTAAGGTTGGTTTCAGGTAACATGGGAAGAAAATGCAGGGTCGGTAGGTCGGATTCCTTTTTTTTCACTTTTTTTTTAACATGAAAGTACTGGCCGACCTCTCCAAAAATCATAAAATTGACCAAAAATGGGTAAAAACATGAAAATGTCTTCAAAACTGCATAGAAAAAAACGTAGGGTCGGCCCTGTTTTGATAGGGTCGGTCGGGTGACCTGAAACAAACCTTTCTTTTTTTGGCCCAATTATCAACATTATAAATGCTTGCAGCGTAACCAGTCAAATTACCAATTGTCTACATGTTTTAAGTTCTTTTGTACTAAACCAGCAAGTGATGCAAATACGGTGAAGCTCATGTGAGTGCATGGACAGACATTCTCGCCATAAACATAATCTATAATCTTAAATGGTAGTTCCGCTCTTATGTTTTGAGACGCAGGCATAGTAAATAGGTCAACATTTCTGGTTATAATCTTATATATTCTCAACATAATCCTCCCAAGAGATTTTTTAAGATCATCAGGCCTGGACATTCCTGGACTTTTCCCACTACAGGTATAAAACCCCACAGTAAGGAAAGATTCCCCTTGGAGGTACAGACCAGCGGCGGCCCTTATCTCTACAGATAAGGGCTGCTGGGAGAGATAAGGGCCGCCACCAGTCCACCCATTCAAGGGAGTGCTGTATCTTATCAAGGTGGGGTGGTGAGGGAGGGGTGCAGGGGGGAGGGAGTCCACATATAAATATATCTTATTTTGTCTTTTAAATCATTATATTTCACAAATTACAAGTTTGTTATACAAGCCCACTTACATATACTGATCCGACTAGCCGTATGCAGGTCAATCATTTGCTGCAAATAATGTTTGGATATTCACAAATTGGATATTCTGGTTGAACCTACAATCACATGAGTATTGGCCCGAAATCAAGGGGGGAAACCCCTCATTCTACTTTCTCCCTTCATGATATCTAAGGTAGGATTTCACTGATTATATAAGATTTTGTTTAAGAAAACACATAAGATAGAACCAGGGGATGATAGAATCGCTCTTATCAATATTAAATGCTGCAGGTACAAGTGGAATAGGACAGTGTCAGCCCAGTAACAAATAACGTTATACACCATTTTATAACGTTATATAACGTCATATGTCAACGTTTCTCTAAGGCTGTCTAGTATGACATAACGTTATGTAAAATTTAAAACGTTATTTTGACGTAAAATAACGTTTTTTTGTTAGCTGGGAGATGGGAAAAGATTCTAAAAAAGGAGGGGGGAAGAAAGATAAACGGTCATATGCAAGGTAAATAGGTCAGAGTTATGGGTCATCATCTTGATATAATCAAGTGTTTTTTTAAGATTATAAGAGAGATTTTAAGAAGTGTGTCATGGTAAATCTTTAGGGACTGCACACTAGTGTTGCCATCTTTATTTGGTGAGTGTTTTTAATATTATGTATTTTTAAGAGTTTTTTTATGATTATGCTTAGAAAGTTTTCTGTGCACTTACAGGAGCTATACTACATGGTAGTTCTGGATGTGATGAGAGTACTAATTCAAAAAATAATTATTATAATCATTATAAGGGAGTGTTCATTTATTAATTACAGGGGGGGTGGTGAGATCTCGCGTGGAGGGGCGAAAATTTTTACGCCCTCCCCCCTTCGAGAGTGCGTGTAACATTTCGCGCCCCCCCCCCTCGCAGAAGATGCCGAAAAATTTACGCTCCCCCCCCCCTTTGAACTATAATAACACGAGGGGTCAGAATTTTTTACGCCCCCCCCCCTCAGGAGGGGTCAGAAATTTTTACACCCCCCCCCAAACCCAACCCCCCCCCCTGTAAATAATAAATGAACACTCCCTAATTACTGTCAGCATCTACATTTTGCAGGTATGCTGTGTCAAGTTAAGGCATATTCGTCTGTCGCAAAGCTTCATGGAATATTACAACAGAACTATTCTGCACATGTCCGGCCAGTGTTATCAGATGGAAAGTTACTAAAGATCAATATCACAGGCACATTTAATCAAATCCTCAAAGTGGTGAGTCTTTTACATTGTTTAAAGAAAATTTAGTGACAAGTAATGATAATCAAACTTTAAGAATTTGCTTGGGACATACAGAAATGTAACATTCCAGTTGAAGCCTGGATGTATTATATAAATGAACTGGAGTGTGAGATATATTTTTGATATGATGCATATGATTAAATTTGTATTTTGGATCTGAAATTATTATCATTAGTCGTGTATATTATTCTAATTCTCCTCGCAGGATGATGTCGAACAACTGTTGATCACAGACTTGTGGATAATAAGTGTGAGTTAGTGAGGCCAAAAGGATGTTCTTGATACAAACCACTCTAGGCCCAAAAAAGAGACTTGTTTCAGGTAACATGGCAAGTAAATCTAGGATCGGTAGGTCGGATTTCTTCTTTTTTTTTACCTTTTTTATTTTCAACATGAAAGTACTAGCTAGCCGCTCTGAAGACCCTAAAATTGACCAAAAAAGGGAAAAACACAAAAATTTCTTTAGAATTGCATAAAAAACGTATGGTCAACCCTGTTTTGATAGGGTCGGTCAGGTGACCTGAAACAATTTCTTTTTGGCCTTAATCCCCATGACCTTATATGTAACCCAATCTTTACTCCCCTCCACTGTGTCAATCATTTGAATATTTCTTAGGATCTCCTACCTGGCAGAGTGCAGTCTATGTGTGACCCATGGGATAGGACTTAGATCAAACCTTTAAATTTGATTGTAAGATATTTTCAAAGCACCTTCTAAATTTACATCATATTCTCATATTTCAATGTTTATTTACAGAGCTGGTATGATGCTTTCTTGACATGGAACAAGTCAGAATATCCACACAGTATTACTTTACCAGCCGATAACATCTGGAAGCCAGATTTGCTTTTCTATGAAGGGTATAACACTTATCATAAATATTCAATAAATGTTTTGATCAGAATTGAAATAATTCATGAAGATCACACAGTGAAAAATAAATATTTGTAGACTCAAATTTCTAGGATCAAAATAACTGGATATCCCAGGTTGTTAGATATAATTCCATTTCTAATCAACATAGGTGTTTTAATGCTTTAAACCTAGCTGAATCAAACCCAGCTTTTGAAATTATATTTCAGTCAGCAGGGTGATAAGCAGTCATTGAATCAGCTGTCAAATAATGATGTACGTGTTATGAGCGATGGACGAGTCATATGGCATATAAAGACAGTGGTTCAAACATCTTGTCACATGCAACTTGCCATGTTCCCTTGGGACAAACAGAGATGCAACATTTCACTGGGACCCTGGGTGTACCATGATAAGGAGGTAGAGGTGGCTGCTGGAGAAGTCCACATGCTGCAGACACTTGAGACAAACACATGGGCAGTGCAAAATATAAAAAGACACCTCTTGTCCATTGCCTACTGTGATGGGCACTCATATTCTCAGATCATATTTGAATTATATATGACAAGAAAAAGTTTGTTCTACTTGATCAATCTCCTCGCACCTTGTTGCATGTTGGCTGGTCTGGCGATTCTGGCATATCTCCTGCCAATTGACTCAGGAGAGAAAGTGTCCTTTCCCGTGACTCTTTTTCTATCTGAAATAATGTTTCTGACAACTGTAACTTCATACATCCCACTAACCTCTGATGTGGTGCCGCGACTCAGTATGTAGACCCATGTGGTAAAAGTGGAATTTTATAGAATTATTTGTGGCTTTTCCTGATGCTAAATGGACTTAGTGATTACTTTCATGGTGCGATATACTGTAAATGTAGATATTTTCGCTGGTATAAATTTTCGCGGATTTGATAAAAAGTACAATTTCGCAGGGATTAAAATTCGCTAATATTGAAATATGGTAGTTCTAGAGCTATATTGGATAAACTTTCGCTCTGTACATATCTTTGCAGATTTTAAAATCAACGAAATCCGCGAAAATATGTAGAGCGTGAAATACAGTCTATACGAAAATCTGCCGGACACCGGCTATAGCCAGCTAAACGACTGCTGGTCCGGCAGAAACACTGCATTTGCCAGACCCAATGCCTGGCTATTATCCTGGGCTACATGTGGGTTTTTACGGCTTGTAAATTGTACCAATATTAAGGTTTCTAGAGTGTAAACTAGAAAGCCTGAATACTAAGTATTTTGTTGAAAAAAACACAAAATTATGTTTATTGAAACGATTCAAATATGCCAGTAACCTCTATATAAATGATCTTTTAATACTACATTTCCTAATTCAAACATTTAATTCTCCCAGGTATCCGGACCTGCAGATATTTAGCCGGGCCTGCTGAATGATAAATCTGCAGGACCTAATGTCCTGCAAGGGAAAAAACTTTTGGTATAGACTGGAAATATAATACATTTACATTATACACAGCTTCTGTTTTTAGGTATCATCATTGCTTCTCTCTTGATGTGCATGGTATTAACAATTATCAGTGTTGTAATCACTGTATACGTGCACTGCAAACACAGCAAGCCACCAAAATTCATCTGCAATTTGTCAACTGGATATTTAAAATCAACAACGGTAACCAAGAAGGAGGTAATTTTCAATGGTTACTAGTTAATTTAATGATACTATAAAGTTGTTTTATCAGTTATAGAATAAAACTTATTATTTGACATGTTTATATATTTCATCTGATTTGCAAAAGGATTGATAGTGCATTTCTTACACCAAGATTGTAATCTCTGAAATGATCTTGGTTCCAAGATTTATTCCAAGCTTAATCAGAAGGAATATTGCAAAATAGTATTTCATTTATTTGCAGACTGATGAGCCTGTTAGTAAGATAGAGCATACAGGACATATCTATGAGATAAACAGGCTGGCAAGCAAAGTGGATGTTGAAGAGGCAGAGTACAGAGAGGTGTGGCAGCTGACTGGGGAACGACTCAACATTCTGCTCGGTTGTACTAACAGTGCCCTGCTTGTTGTCATCTATCTGTGGATCATTGCTATGCCCTACATACCTGTTTCAGAATAGCAAATATTATATTATGTCATTCAATACAGATGACTAAGCAAGATCTATATAGTTATGTGGCAGGGATATGGCAACCTGAAGGGTGGGGATAAGGGGGACACGTTTCCTCTTGTTGCCTCATTCGGCCAACACCCAGAAAAGGTTACAAATGGTCAGAAATTACTTTTGTGCCTTCCCCTTCCCCTCTTTTGAACTGCTTGCCACTAAAGAACACTATCTCAGAGTAGATTGGTATTCTTTTGCAAAGCAACAGTGTTAGCCTTTATATCTGATCTAAATATTGCAGAAATAATCAATTATTGAGGATAGTGATGAAAACTGAAGATAGCAGGGTTGACTATGACCCTGTTCTAGACTAGTGAAAGCTATTGAGGTGCACAAGTTAAGGTAGTTGCCTACCTTCAAACATGCATGCACTGAGTCGATTTTGGGGCAGGTTATAATAGTTAGCTATGTACTAGCCAGAGGGCAGCAGTGAGAGGCTATATGATATAGCCTGGCCCCCTATTATATGGATATAGCCTATGCTCGATTATATCAAGATATTCACCCCTTCTGATACCCAATTTTAACTGCTATATGTTTTCCAATATCATTAAGGCTATTTGGAACATACACATGTACTGGCATAATATGAGGAGGTGGTAATGCACTCCTACAACGATTTTATGAATGTTGATGACTTCACTTTTTTTTCTTCAGTGAAACAAAATATGTAAAATATGTGCGGGACCCCATGTTAAAAACACCTGCTATGCTTAGATATGGTTATGACCAATGTTCTGAGGGACTAACAGCAAAATCTAGATACTTTAAAAAGGGGCATTGTTAATATTTCTGATTAAATCAAATACACTTTATTTTTTCTAAAGTACAGAAACTGGTGAATTCTTGTACTATTCCTAATTTCATTTCATTAAGTTGTTTGAGGAAGATCTTAATTGAACCTGATGTAATTTCATGGCCATAGTGGGATAATTAATGGCTATATCATAATTCAACAGGTATTTAATATTACAGCATCATCTCAGAATGCACTCACTCTTTGAGGTCCAATAGGTCAGAAACTAGCTCGGGACCTGTTCCTTTTTTTTGTATTTCTGGAAAGTACATGACATTTGGACCTGACTAGTCTCAGTTTTGTAGATTTTTAGTTACTTTGGTCCCAAGGTAGGCAACCACCTTAAGTGGCATAGCAGACATAAATACCTCAGTATTAAATGATGCATTCGTAATGCTTCTCCCACAACTCTTTGAATAAATTCTGCCTACACGCAGTTTCATTCCCTCGGATTGGGCTTACCTAAATCTGGGGAGCTTAAGCAATTTTGGAACCGGAGGCCAATTTCCTTGCTTCTGGCCCCTAGTAAAACAATGCAGCGTATCGTTTATGATGGAATTTACCATTCACTGTAATCTAACAGCTAGTGTAGTGGTTTTCAATATGGTTGCTGTACGACGAGTGAAAGCAATGATGCTGTGTCAACCACCATGAGCTAATAAAATGTAAGACATATTCCAATTTACTGCCAGTCTATGCCAATTGGTTATGTGCATAAATAGGTAATTGTACAAAGATAGTTGCTTGTAATGGTTCCATCTCCAGCCCTTTTCCCGTCCACTTTGGGGTTCCCCAAAGCTCCATTTTAGGGCATCTATTACTTATTCGTTATGTAAACCTTCACCCCAGTATATTGGAACATACAGAGAGCCGCACAACAGTCTCAGATTGTCCCAGGCTGGGATGTGTATTGTGATACCCAGAGCGCCTGTGGTGACCGGGACACTGAGAAAAGGAGAGGTACAGGGCCCCAGTGTAGGTTATATAACAGGCTGACGTAATAGATGGGAAAGATAAGCCCCTGTTGTGCCCTGCACTGCATAGTAAACTAAGATATCTATACGGCGCGATGACTGAGTAGGACGTAACCATCTGGAGTGCTCCGGCTTATGCTCTCTCATCTGGGTTTATCAAATCTCTAATCTCTAAATTGTGTGCAGATAAAACTATTAATAGCCATAGACCCAGTTGAGCATATATTTGGTACGCCTGTCAGCCCCAATCGACGACGACAGCCTTTACCACCTTCGTAGGAAGCGTGGCCTTGGCGCAACGGCGGCAGCCATTTTGGACACCTCACATTGACGTCAGACGATAGCATGTCGCAGAGAAATCAGCGGAAATCCAAACAGACATCACCGTGGAAAGATTTGCAAGACACGCTACACACTCCAAGTCTGACTTATAACCTCAGGTCTGGTAAGTCAGGATCTAAATTGGAAGCAAATTCGACAAAAAGAGAGGTAACTAGGGAGAAAACTTTTGGTAAAACGTCGGTATCCAAGGGGAACTCTCACCCCATCTCGCCGGTACAGGCGAGAAAGTCCGATACTTCACAACAACAAAAAAACAAAGCGGTATCCATTTTCACGCCGAATCCACAAAAGCACGTGGCTGGTATGACGTCACACAACGGTCAGCAGGGCGGCCAATCAGAAGCGCTTTTTCTCCAGCTGTCGGACTCAGACGGCAAGATTGACCAATCACAGCCCTTTGCTCAAGGGACGCAGTGTACCGTCCAATCACAGTCGCAGGATATATTCACCCCGACACAAGACGGAAGTGCAGCCATTTTGAGCAAAATGGCGGCGCCCACAGACCAAAACGACAACAACTCAACGGACGATGGTTTAATTCCCTGCAAACAGCCGTATGCGGTGGGTTCTGACTCCCATAACAACACGCTGATGCCGGATTCAGATGATCTGGGGATATTTACTCAGAAATACGCCCCAGGTGCGCAATTCTGGTATGCAGAGCGAAGGGAAGCGACGATGGGTGAAGACAACTCACTCGATGAAAAGGTTAACAATGATGGATCGGCCGGCTCGGTGCATTATACTGAGGCTGCTGCTCACTACCCGGAGCAGGACAAGTCAATGCATCATTCTACATCCAATTCTACTAGTTCAGCAAATGGCCCCACAAAGGAGAGCAGGGTAGGATTGGGTGGGGCGGCTCACTTTGTATGTACGGGGGAGCTTTTTGTTGACGTAGAGAAGATAACAACGTCCACCAAACACGCTGAGGTAGATTACTCAACGCAGCAGACAAGTGCCAGCAACACTATGCTCTCCTCCGCTCCAGACGAACAGGTGGGGAGCAGTACTGTCAACGCCACTACATCCTCTGGGGTATCAAAAGTGACAAGGGTTAGGAGTGGACAGGATAGCTCAAGTATCACCACCCATGACGACCCTATTCACCCTATTCACCCACACCTGCCCCAGGAGGATACGTCTCAGCATGAGGCTGAGGATACGGTTTCTGCTAATGGTTGGCTGAGCAAGCATAAAATGAAGCTAGTGGACGAAGGGGAGGAGGTAGCTATTATTCATGATGTACTAAATGGCAGCAATTTATCAGTGGACCAAAACATGTCCACAACGTCCACGGTAGACCCAAACCAGGGGCGGGAAGGGGAGCAGCTCATTTTAAGTAGTGACAGCATGGAGTTGAGCACCTCCTCCATCATGCTGGTGAGTGGCTCAGAAGATTCTAATAGAGACTCAGCCATGGGTACATCCCTCCCAATACTACAGCTGGGTGGGGATGATGATGTTGTACATGCCCGGTCGGAATCACAGTTGTGTATACAGGGAGTTGATCATACAGCCCCCCCTGCCCTGGAGAAAGATGTGCTGATGGAGGGGGATTTAAGTGACACAGACGAGATGTTGCGCACAGCCCCATCCTCACCAAAAAGGAACATTGATCTGCCTTTTATCGGCACCTCTACCCCGGTTGATATAGAAATGGGGAATATGTCTTTCTCAGCATCAGTTTCTACAGTAGCAAACAGACTAGAGGAGTTACAAATGGACAGAGTGTTAGATCAAGTACAGAGTCTAGAAGAGAGGATAGAGAAGAAAATAAAGGAACAAGAAAGAGCACAGGTTATAGCAGGTGCTGAATTAAAGGAGGAGGTTGCAAACATTGTGTGCAGACAGCTAGTCTCGCTCAGGAAAGATGGGAGACTGGGGAGGAATTAGTGCCAATAAAGAAGGCGGTTCATGAAATAGGTGAGGAGGTGCAGAAGCAAAAGGATAAAATTGACAGTCTTGGTGAGATGCCACAAAGGATGGTTGACATGCAAGTCAGAACCGGCCAGATGGAAAGTCAAATCGAAACACTGTTTAATTTTGAGAGAGATGAGAAGAAAATCAGGAGAAAGTTTGAAAAAAAGGTGGCAGATGATTACATTAAAGTATCAGCAGATATCAACATTCACACAGACCTGATGCAAAAGTTCACAGAACTGCAGGATATCCCAGATGCCTTCCTAAGATTCAAGCAGGTGGTCCTCTCCTCCTTGTCTGAAACAAACAGGAAAGTCACTGACCTCCAAACAGCACTATCAGTGTGTCAGCAGGATATAAAGACGAAAGCAGAGGAAATTGCTGCACTGAAAGTAGCAAAGGAAGAACAAGACGAGGAAATTAAGATAATAAGAGACAGGGCTACAACTGGAGGTCTGATTCAGGAAGAAAGTGATTCATACAAACAGGCCATTCGATCCCTGAATGAGGTTCGCTTCTTCACAGCTAATATTGCTAGGAACATAGTGATACAGGGTATACCGGAGACACCTAGAGAGGATCTAATCTACATAGCTCTCAAGATAGGCAGAACTCTGAATGTACCAATGCAAAGAGCCGACATTGTAGGTGCAGTCAGGATGAGAAGTGCAACAATACCCATCAGCTGGAGTAACCCGGCTCCTATTTTATTGTCCTTGGCCAGCTACGCATGCAGAGCCAGACTACTGCTGTACAAGACCCTGATACAAAAAGATGACTTCATGAAGAACGCCGTATTGGAGCCACAAGAGTCCAAAGAAGTAAGGCAGAAAAGGGGTCAAATGAGATACATTCAGAGGTACAACAGGGAGAACAACTTACACACCCCCATACTAGAGGGTAGGATAAAGATCATGCAGAAATCCTACTCAATAGATCAGCTCAAACTAATCCCGAGGAGATTTGTGCCTGACTCTGTGCTACAGCAATGGGAGACAACAGGTGGGGGACAAGTACCTGCAGCTGTACACAGGGAGGAAGGAAGCACTGAGAAAGGAGAGGGAGGTCAGAGTAGGGCACGAAAGCAATCCAGATACATCAGAATAGACGACAAGGAGGATCCTGAGCAGGCTAGCACTACACAGCAGCAGGGTGCAGTAGGGGGAACAAGAGAGACAGTGAGTGAGACAGCAGATGATGGTGTGCAGAATAGCCGTAGGAGAGAAGAGAGCGTGTCAGCTGGGGCAAGTGGTACCAGCTGGGCAGATATGCAACAGCAGATGGAGAGGGAAGACAGAGGAAGACACAGGGGGAGATCAAGAGAAAGGGAGGAAAGACAGGGAGTGTTTGGGGAAGGAACTTTCATGTTTGACCAAACAAAAGCCAGGTCCACATATGGTACATCCACCTCTAGGAAGGAGACAGAGCTAAGGGGACCAACAGAGAGGTCAGAGAGGGAAAGGAAAAGAGAAAGGGAGAGTGATAGACCACATAGAGAAAGAGGGGAAAGGGAGGAGAGAAAGAAAAGTAACAACGCAGCAGACGGGATGAGGGGAAGAGACCTGGACTGGAGATCCAAAGACAACAGAGAAAGAAAAGGAGAGAGAGGGAGAGAAAGGAAGAGAAGTTGGGAAAGGGACTGGATATATAGGGATGAAAGGAACAGAGACAGGCAGACAGACTCAGGGAGGAGTAACAAAAGGAGATGGAGGGAAGATAGTCCACGCACCAGAAGGGGAGAAGAAACGAGAGAAGTAGTGGTGGAGAAGAGACAAGAGAGGGCGGAGAGACAAGAGATAAGGAAGAATGGGGGGCTTGGTAAAACGTCGGGAGGAGGGAAGAGGAATGAAGTGACACTCAGGAAGAGAGTAGACCCCTCTGATGACCCGCTGAAATTGAAAGTCACAAGTAAAGGTATAGTCTTCAGTGGGGAAAAAGCCTTCCTCAGCAACTTTTACTACCATGATATCAGCGAAGAATTTGTGGAAGGAGATGTAGTGAAGTACATATCAAATGAACAAGCCTACATGCACCTCAAGGCGCTGTATGCTGAAGATGATAATGCAGTCTCAGATATCCTGAAAGAAAATAACTCAAAGAAGATAAAAAACAGAGGGAATGCTATACGCTTCACGGACCCGTCAGAGTGGAATGAGAAGAGAATTGCCACTCTGGAGCATCTGAACAGACTGAAGTTTGGAACGAAGGAGCTGGGAGATAAATTGATAGAGACTTATCCCCTTCACTTGATAGAGGGAACCAGCTCAATTGTGTTTGGTGGTGGGGTCCCCTTCTCAAGTACACTGTATGAGACTGGTGACCTTCCTGGAGAAAACAGATTTGGAAAAGTCTTGATGAAGATAAGAGAGGAGCTGATAGCAGAAAGAGGGCTGGTGAAGTCTGCCCTTAGGCCTTCAAAGGAATACTCAGAAAGGAAAGAGAGGAAAGGACGGAATGCAGCTCAAGTGAAGATCTACAGATGCTAGCATAAAGTATATGGGGGGAGAGTGATATAAGATTTAATCGCTCGTCGTGTTCTATGATAAAGTATGTGTGTAGTACTGTTGGGGAAAAGAGAAACACAGGTCGGACATGAAATTGAAGTTCATGAGACCAGGATATGTAAAATTCTCTTAGGGAGTTTTTTCCCCTTATAATTATTGGGGTGCTGGGGTTCTGAGAAATACGGAGTGAAAGTGAATGTGGCACCATACTACTTTGCCATTTATAAGTTTGGCATTTATCTTTGAAAAAAAAGTTGGGAGAAACTGACTTCTATCCTTTCATCTATCATCCTGGGTTTTTTGCCTACTTGTGTGTGTGTTACCAAACATAAATTTTTACTAAAAGAACTGAACCCAATGGAGACTATGCAAATAGAACATAAGCTCATATCTTAGTGACGAGTTGGAGCTAGAGACGAGTGAAACAGAAGTGTCATTTCCTTTCATATTTTTCTGAACTCTACATGGGTCATTTTGTATATTAAACTGGAACTGAACCGGCTACAATGAACTGTGCAGCGAGCTGATTACTTGAACTAATTTACTATTCATCTCCAGTGCCAAATGGACAAAACCTATGCCTTATTATGTTAAGAAAATTGGACTTAAGAAATTTCCATTCAATAGACTGTCAGGAGATATACACCTGCATTCCAAGTTGAAGAACAAGAAACCGTACAGTTCATTCTACAGGACAGTGTGCGAAAGGACAGAACAATGTGATTCATGTTTTTTGCTCTTATATATTATTTTATTATGACAAAGTATCCGGAAACATGAACAGTTGACGGGTTTTGTATAATTCTGATATCAATACTATATTAACTTTCTTCATTGTTGTAAATCAACTCCTTCTTGTCCGGGTTCATAGAAAACTCTACTGGTATATTGATATTAGTGTTAGGGATTGTATCAGGGCGAGCCAAGAAGCACAATGTAAGAGGAAGCTTTATGTACACACTATTTCACCCGGACTTTATGTGGATAGTACAATACATGGACTTTGTTTTCTGATGGCTAAAAAATTACATGTCCATGTATATTCGGTGTATACTGATAAGTTTTGTCAAAGTCTAACTTCAATACTCTATCTGACGGTAGTAATAAGATCATTTCTCATGCTGTTCTACATTGATAAGGTGTTTTTTCCGTTGTTCAAATTTTTCCGTCCAGTACAGGCTTAGTACAGGAAAACGGATTGATATCAAAACCAAATATTCAAGAAAAGATTTCATGTTGCTACATTGTACAAATGCGAAGAAAATGCACACGTTATTATCTGTTGAATGGATTGTTATTTGGGACATAAAATAAATGAATTTACTGTAAGTGATTAGACTGTGCTGCATTCAAAGACAATGTCCTTATTGAAAATCAACTTACTATGACACGGAAACCCTGTTGCAGTTCCAATTAATTGATTCCATCTCAAGAGATCTATAATTCATTGTACAACATCAGATCATACTAAAATACAACATTCCTTGATACATACGGTATTTATACACGTATCATGACAATCGCCACATGTCACTCATTGTGACTCAGGGAAGCACACTCCCTTTAAGATTAATAGTTAATTTTCTTGAAAACTAAGAAAAACAAGAAAAGTACCAATAGCCGGAGCACAGGCTTATCATATACACTCTTGGATTAACATAAATAATGTATATTCACACAGGTTGGTCACATGAAGTAGTCGAAAGACTGCTGTTGTGTTTCAACTTCTCATCAGAGGGTCGTCATGCAGACTCTGTGATGGTATTCGGTCATCCTCATCACCTTTGTTTTTACCGGTACATTTTTTATACACTGGCATTTATGCTAAATCTGTTGGATAATGGATAAGATTGGCCAGGCAGATATAAAAACACTAGGGGTAAGGGACATATGTAGAGTCAAGGGAGTCAAATTGGTGCACTTGAATTGTCGCAGTTATAATCAGGAAACAAAGGATGAGGTACAGGTTATTTTGGATGGTTTTGACGTGGTGTCACTGTCTGAAACCTGGACACATGATCTGTATGACGATGCCCTGCTTCACTGGCCGGGAAAGGAATATTATAGGCTAGACAGAAAAGACAAGGTGGGCGGTGGCTTGCTGTGTTACCTGTCAAATGAGCTTTTCCCACATTCTGAGGTTATTGAAAAATATACACGTATGACTAAAGACATTAAATGTCTGGTGATCTCTGTACACAAACCAGGAAACAAAGCCATGATGATAGTTAACATTTACAGGCCGAATGGCAGGGGTAGTGATGTTTCTACCTTTTTTAAGGAACTGTCTAGTATCATAAAAAACTTCAAGAAAAAAGAGATCTTTATTCTTGGGGACTTCAATGTGAATGTACTAGAACGAGGCGACAAACCATATAGATTTAAGGAGTTCTGTAGGACGAACCACTTGCGTTGGCTAATAAATGATATCACTAGGCTGTATCATGGTGGAACGGCGATTGATAATATATTGACGAACTGTAAATTTGTGTGTCAGTCGGGTGTCAGAGGGGATCTTATCAGTGACCATCTCCCAGTTTTTGTAGTGAAAAAGAAAGACAGAAACAGAACATTTAAGAACTTCTTTCAAGGTAGATCCTACAAGCAATATCAAAAAGATGAGATGGAGGATATCTTGACAGAAATGGATTGGGATAGCTTTTATTCACTGGATACACTGGATGATAAGTGGTCTTTCATACAGGATAATGTAGTACATTATTTGGATGAAAAATGTCCAATCAAGAAATATACGTTCCGGGACTCTGGTAACCCCTGGCTGACACCAGAAATTGTTTTTGAGGCGCATGAGAGAGCGGATTTGATAAAAAGGTACAAGATTACCAAAAGAGAACAACTTCTCCGGAGAGCTAAACAACTCAGGAGGAGTATCTCTAAAAAGGTACGCAAAGCTAAAGGTGCGTACGTTCGTGGTAAATTAAATGAAGTGCGCGGCAATCACAAGAAATTTTGGGCCCATATCAATAAAATAATTAACCCACCCAGGGAAAAAGAAAATGTGGTCTTGCTGGATAAGATTTCAGGAAATAAAGTGGGTGATGTCCCCAACCATGTGAATGACTTCTTCTCTACCATAGGTGACAGACTGTTTGAACAGCTGAATACTGCTCAACCACCTGTAACTGTACCGGTAGTGGACAAGCCATGGGAATCAACTCAATATGTGTGTAAAATGCCGGAATTGACTCAGATAAATGATTCCCTTGTGTTGCAATACATAAAAGAAATTGATGTAAATAAACCATCTGGTATTTACTGCGTAAATGCTAGAGTTCTTAGGGATGTCCTGGGTTTTGTCCTGCCACACTTGACTCATATCTTTGTGGAATCGGTCAGAACGGGATATTTCCCAAAGTCTTGGATCATTGCTAGAGTCACACCAATACCAAAAGGTAAAAAGTCAAAAGATGTGGGTGACTGGAGGCCGATTTCCATTCTACCCGTACAGGGCAAAATACTGGAGAAAATAATTCAGGGTTACATGATGACTGCTCTTGAAGAAAATGACTTCTTTAGTGCGCAGCAATATGGTTTCAGACCAGAGAGGAGCACGACTGAGGCAGTACTTGATCTTGTTGAGGACTTCTTTGTGGCAAAGGACAGAAGCCTGATTACAGCCGCGGCTTTCGTCGATGTGGCCAAAGCTTTTAACTCAGTAAATCACTTGATACTTCTGAAGAAGGTCGGGGAGATTGGCTTTCCTTCTAATATATTTAAATGGATAGCATCTTATCTGCAAAACAGAAAGCAATACACTTTTGTCAATGGTGAAATGTCTGAGACAAGAGAAGTACGATTTGGAGTGCCTCAGGGCTCAGTTTTGGGTCCGACACTTTTTACAATCTTCATTAATGATATTGCTAAAAATGTAAACCATGCGAAGGTGAAATTGTACGCGGACGATTTGGTTATTTATACATGTGATAAATCGCCGGTTATAGCAGCTGAAAAGCGACAAGAAGACTGTAACACACTGTGTTCTAACTATAGAGAATTGGGACTCACAATTAACACAAGTAAGACTAAAAGTGTATGGTATGGTTCGAGGCAGAAATGTAAGAACTGTCCCAAGTTAGAAATATGGTTGAATGGTGGCAAAATAAAACAAGTCACCTCCTTTCTTTACCTGGGTACTATTCTGGATCAGTGCCTAACAATGGAAGAGCAACTCCACAGGGTGTTGAGCAAAGGTAATCAGCTGGCTTTCAAACTGGGAAATGTACGGTACCTTACAGGAGCTGAAATTATTTTTAAGCAAACAATCCTACCAAGATTCGACTATTGCTCTCACCTTCTGGATATTGCGTCACAGGAGGGTAACAGGAAACTGCAAAGTGTGCAAAACAGAATCCTTAGGTCCTGCTTGATGGTGGGAACCATGGATGAATCCACGGATGTAGTCCATACCCTGTGTGAAACACCGAAGCAGAATGTTCGAAGACAAGAATTGTTGTTATCATGCATGTATTCTAAGGCCAAGAGGCTGCCTCCCCCCCCCTGCAGGTTGGTCAAGGTAGAACTAGAAATGATGTGAAAAGAAATTTCCCAGTTGTGGCCTCGAAACTTCATGGTTATGACAAGAGCCCGTATGACAGAGGGGCGAAGCTGTGGAACAGCCTAGACATAGATGAGCAAATGGCTCCTAACAAAATGTTGTTTAAACAAAAGATAAAAAAGAAATTAGGTACCAACCTTAAGGGGGCGAGGGGTAAGTTGTTGAAGGAGCGGAGGAAAATGAAAGGGAGAGGTAGATTGGCAGTGAAGCCAAACCTCTACCTAGGTGTCTTTCCTGTGAAAAAGAAAAAGTAAAATTAAAAAACATGTTTGTGGTAAAATTGCAAATGATTGATTGTGATAAAACTGGAAATTGTTCAATGCTTAATTGTGATAAAACCGGAGGCTAAGTTGGTGGGGTGCTTGCCCAGTTGTGGAGCACCAGATTGAATGGAAGGATGAATAATGTTTGATGAAGCTGTTTGTATGCGTATAGGGAAGGTTCTGTTGGTGTCCTTTCTCTCTGTGGTGATAAACCAGTTCATGTTTCCTGTGCTGCGATGTGTATAGTGTACCACTCGTCTGGCTCTTTGTCCCTGTATCCTCTACGATTAACTCTAAACGGGTATTATATACCGGCAGTTAAGAATGAAATCTTTTTTATTGTTTGTACCTCCTCATACATTTGTACATATATCACCTGTTTACTGTATATAGTTAATTACCAGTCTGTAATATCTCACAGCGAAAAGTGGGTGGAACCTGAAGGTCATGTAATTGTGCTAAACCTGATGATAAATGTATCGAAAAGCGTTCACTGGATGGATTACCCCCGCGAAAATTAACCGGGAAGATCACAATGTCAATTTTGTATATTATGACGGTTAAATAAAAAAATAAAATAAAAATAGTGTATGTAGAAGATGGTGTCTCCCAGCATCAGAATTATGCTACCATCATCTACAAATGATTGCGCAATAGTAGACTAAGCACCAACAAAGATAAGACAAAAATTGTATCATTCGAGTACATGACAAGTACAAACAGCAAAGTATAATTGTGGATAATTTATTACCTCTTGGAAAAAAAACGTTGCAAAGAGTGTGGGCACAGCCTCCAACAGATGTCATATTCTTATGGAAATGAAGTGGAAAATATCAACATCAATTGCAAATCTAGTTCATGGAGATTTTTAATATACTCTAGTCTCCAAGGATGACTGAAAGATGCAAACCATCCTGACCATTTCCAAGGCCTGATTATAAGGTTAACAATGTTGCTCCTTCGACCAAGTTTCTGCTGATTATCCACATTATTCTACATAATTAGTACTTACCATTTTTAGAATTTGAGGAAAGGTGCGAGAGAGGTTAATGTTCATTACCTCTTCTTCAAATAAGATATATACGTTGCAAATAACAAATGGAAACGTCTTGAATAAGCCTTCAGTAAAGTAATGTCATGTACAATCCTGCCTCAACATGGCAAAGCATGCCTCGTAAAATGCAAGGGTATTGATAGAATTTAAATTCAGTCATTCAGGGGAATATATAATTTGACTTTTCATCTTAGGTGGGATATGTATGTAAAGATATATACCCTCTGACTTCATATAGCACTGAGGATTTGAAATTCTCATTCACCCTCATCTAGAATAACCCTGAGAAACCTTAATAATAAGGACATTTCAATTTAATGCTATGGTAATGGGCAGGATTTTACTGTGACAAGTGGTGACATTTTATAGATAATAATCTTTGATGTCTGAAAAGGTATAGGCTATATTTCATTAATGTTATTCTGTCACTGATTTTCTTGATTTTTTTGGCTTAGATGCCTTCTATTTTATTTACCAACATTATCAAGTTCTTTGGGCCATAGAACTTTTTCTGACGGTACTTGCCTTCCCTGAACATCTTCGACATATTTTGACAAT
The DNA here is from genome assembly GCA_947462335.1 of Harmothoe impar. Taxonomy (NCBI): domain Eukaryota; kingdom Metazoa; phylum Annelida; class Polychaeta; order Phyllodocida; family Polynoidae; genus Harmothoe; species Harmothoe impar. Next base: position 37,241,939 of record OX381717.1, on the reverse strand, counting down.
CACAATGTTTGGTATTCTGGGGCTGGGAGACTTTTCTTTTATTGATAAGTTATGCTGACTGAGACTTCCTTCTCTTATGAAAGAGGTTACCTGATCCAGATATGTCCACCCAAAAGCTTGCTGATGTGCACAGACAGAAAAAGTATTATAGGCCTTGTCATCACAGTATTTACATAAAGGTTGGTATTCTATCTCTGTTGGTTTGGTTGACAGTATACATAGACAGAGAGTCTTGAGCATAGATTTCAGTGGACGGTCGCAGGGAGGTAAACTTTGCCTCATGTATTTTGATCTGCAAGGTCTAGGACAGTGTTTGCTGGCTACTAGTCTCATTTTCTTTAATCTAGACAAGGAGGAGATCGATAGGAATGGCATCTTGGTATTGTCTGCACTGTTGTCTGGCTCCAACTATCTTTTCTTTTCAATATAATATATAGGCTGGTGTATTCCCAAATCTTATACTAAATGGTCAGTATTTAGATGAGTGGCAAGGATTTATAAATAAAATCACACATATTGATGTAAAGCTGTCTTAAATGACCACTAATGATCCAAAGAGTGTGTGGACCTCTTTCCAGGGTGACTGAAAGACATTTGAATCACCGAGACACCAGCATTTTTATTGTTTTTCAAAATGTCTGACATCTATAACTTCTAATGTAATATTAACAATATTAACAAGCTGCTAAAACTCAATAGGCGTACTCTGCATAGCAAAAAAGGTTATAATTGATGTATTCATGTTTCTCACTTAATCCAATATCCAAATAATGAAAAGAAATTGTTAATCTTGGAGGTTATGATAATATAATAAGTATTATTAGAAAACTATATAGATTCAAGGGTAATGGGACACATTAATGGGCAATTAATGTTACAAATAATCTGCATCTTCTCATGGGTGTGTCTCATGAGCTTGTAACAATTGAAACGTCTTTGACCGGGTGTAGTCTTTGACCAGGTGTAGTCTTTGACCGGTGTAGTTAAGGTTAATGTATATTTTAACACTAGGCCTATATATTACAAACTTCCCGGCATTTCTGTGTGCATAGCCCCATTTCAGCCCTTTTGAAACTTGCTGGTCAAAGGCTACACCAGTCAAAGACTACACCTGGTGAAAGACTACACCTGTTCAAAGACGTTTCAATCGTTACAACCTCACAAGACACAGCCTCATGAATAGTTCATGGTGTGTTCTCCAGTGCAAAGTGAGTTACAATGATCCACAGATAGGTGGCCACAAGCCAGATACTGTTAGCATAACCAAGCAGGATGTTGAGTCGTTCCCCAGTCAGCTGCCACACCTTTCTGTACTCTGCAGCATCCACCATGGTCGTCTTATCTTCATATTCTCCATCATTATCAATCTTCTGAACCTAAAGAGAATATTGTTTGGCTGTTAAATGTTCTTTCTGTATTTCTTCAGTATTTCAAAGAGCTAAGAGATGATAAATCAATTATGGTTATCATGTGAAAAATGTATAAATAATAAACTCCTCAAGGATGTGTTTTATTGTACTAGGCACCTGATTGTCATGGTGCATGAATGCAGCCCAGGTGAGTAACTCACCAGCGCTAGTATTAGCATTTATACACTTCAGAATGGTCTTTGCAATGTAACAATGCAGGCCTGATAAGTTACTTACCGGCTCTGCATTGGTACATAATAAGGTCAATGGTTGGTTTGATGCAACATTAAATGGTTTATATAATAATTTACAACATAAGACCACTTCAGGGGAGACATGATAAATACTTAAATGAGAGAAATTCCTTGTTTTAAATCATTTGTTTTTTATATTCTAGATAAATAACCTCACAATCTTTACATCAGTTCCCAAATACTCTGGTCGTACTTTATTTCGCTGGGTATTTTTGCTATATTCATGGAAATGAAAAACCCGCAAAATTCTTATATGCTACAGTATGAAATAAGTACCTGCAAATTGGTCTTTTTTGCCACCTCAGCCAAAATTTACAGCCGTGAATATAAGTACTTTCACAATATGTACATCTTTTGTGGTTACCTTTGTGGTTATTTTTCTTGACCATTTAGAGGACAGGTTAGAGATGAATCCTGGTGGCTTGGTATGTTTGCTGTACACATAGACAGTGATCACACCACTAAGAATTGTGAATGCCATGCACACCAACAGACAGCCAATCATGAGACCTATAACATGACCAGAATTATAGGAGCCGTTATAAAAAAAATTAAAACCATCCAATACAAATACCGCGGCTTATACGCGAGGTTTTATGGTACTAAGAAATCGGAGGCACACAAGAAGTTTTTACTGAATCACATCTTGATTTAATGAGAAAATTTAATGAATTTATTGTTAGCTTAAATTACTGTTACAAACTTTAAATGTATTGGCCAACTTACTGAGTCGTGGCACCACATCAGAGGTGAGTGGGATGTAAGAGGTTACAGCCGTCAGGAGCATTGTTTCAGACAGAAAGAGTGTCACAGGAAGCGCAACTCTCTCCCCTGAATCGAGTGGCTGCAGATATGCCAGAATGGCCAGACCTGCCAACATGCAACATGGTACCAGGAGATTGACCAAATAAAACAAACTTTTTCTTCTCATATGTAATTCAAATATAATCTGAGAATATGTGTGCCCATCAGAGTATGAAATGAGAGAAATGTGTCTCTCTACTAAAATAACTCTCCAGGTGCTAGTTCCAAGGTCCGGCTTCCAAATCACTTCCCCTTGACTAATCTCGACTTCTTTATTATGGTATACCCACGGTCCAAGTGAAACGTTGCACCTCTGCTTATCCCATGGGAAATCTGTTAGCTTCATGCGACAAGACGTTTGAATAACTGTCTTTACTTCCCATTTGACTCTCCCATCATTTATAACTCGTACATCATTATTTGACAGCTGATTCAATGATTGTTTGTCACCTTGTTGGCTGGAATTGGGAGGAATCACATGTATATCAAAAGTGGTAAGTAAAAAAATGGAGAGCAGAAATGCACAGGTACTTTTTAAATCATAACTGACTTCAATCTGATAGTAAAATGTATAACTAAAAGCGCTATGGTTTAAAATATGTATAGAAGGTGGGGGTTGTTCTTAAAACCAAGGTCACCCAGACTTAAGTGTAATTTATATTTTTAGGATTCAAAATCTGTAAATTGTTTACACAAAATTTATATTGTTTCTCTATGGCTCCTTACTGTGGCAAAATGTTATATAACGTTTAAAACCGTATTTTACATAAAATAATGTATTTTTGTTAGCTGAGTATACCCATCATAGAAAATCAGATCAGGTTTCCAAATGCTATTGGCTGGTAAAAGGATGCTTCGCGGATATTCTGATTGATTCCATTTCAGGAAAGCATCACACCAGGTCTGTAAATAAAATAATGGTGAGTTGCTGTCAAAATGCTATATTAAGAGGGGAGCTTCAGTATGGAGTTGACTAAGGAAGTGGTCATTTTTTAACAACGGGGGAGGGGGGGGTCGGTGGATTTTCGCACGAGCGGGTCGAAAAATTTTTGTTCCCCCGGGGGAGGGGTCGAAATCTTTTTGGTCCCCCCTCCCCTCAGGCAAGTTGAAATTAAGTGCAGGCGACCCCTTTGAGCTATAGTCACAAGCGGGCTTTTTCACTAAAAAGGGGTCCAAACTTTTTTGGTCCCCTCCTTCAAGGGGTCCAAATTTCTTCGGTCCCCCCCAAATCCACCAACCCCCTTCCCCCCCCCCCCCCCGTCGTTAAGAAATGACCACTCCCTAAGAGGATCAGCTTGATCTAAGAAACAGATCTTTGAGCTCTCTTGTCCTCAATGTGTTTTGAACATAAGGCTAAATTAATAATAAACTTAAATGGTTTGAAGTGGTTCTGATCATAATTTTGCAGCATGTCACAAGATATACATTCTGTTTTTCACGTAATCCTCAATCGATTAAAGATCCCGGAAACTAGTCAATGAAATAAGGATGTGTTGTAAAACGCAAAGCCACATTTATTTTAACCTTGACAGTAGAATTTGCTTACATTTTCTATCCATAGGTCTGTGATCAACACTTGTTCAACATCATCCTGCAGAATAGGGCATAATTATTTCCGATAGGAGTAATTTATTTGTTTGCACAACATGTTATGTATTTACAAAGGCTTCATGTGTTTCAACTGCAATATTGAATGGATATCTTAGTTGCCACTTATCCATCAAGCTAGTTTAATTTTTAACCATCTTAAGCCTCACAAACATCCAGCAAAAATCTGTGATTCCTGAATTTGTAGACAACTCACCATTTTAAGGATTTGATTAAACCTCCCTGTGATATTGACCTTTAGTGTGTCTTCATCTGACAACACAGGCCGTATTTGTGGATAATGGTTCTGCTGTAACAGTTGATATAGTTCAATGACAGGTGTTGTCTCAGCCTTAGCATTGTACCTCAAACCTGTGTAATGATGAAGTAAATCAATACAATCACATTTTGAAGCATATTCTCTATTGTTATTGAATATCATGAGAGTAAAGCAATCATATTTTGGAAGAAATTCTACATTGCTATTGAGTGCCATTAGTGTCAATCAAATTTGAGTACCCGGTAAACTTTTTTTTTTAACGTGTTAACCAAGTTATTGTCAATTTGTGGTATTCGATAAGTTACAATACTAAGTGTATTCATCCCCGTGTTTTCTTTTCTCTATAGCCTAAAGGCTATTGCACTTAGATTCAATAATCAATTGCATACATGCTTTGCTACATGTCTTTCCATCTATGATATTCCTCTATATTCATTTAACTGTAATTATGATACTTACTGACTAATATTGAGAGTATCAATATGTAGAAAGCCATGATTGGTAATTGCCTAGTGATATTGCTCGATGTTGCTGAATTTCCTGTTAAGAGTGTTTATTATGGTCAACATGAACTCTCTCTGTGCATGCATACTGCTGCAGATATGTCCTGTGTACTGTATTGAGCATGGATCATTGAACATGATTCTGCTGCCTTATGGGATATGAGTGATGAATATTTACACTTCCCTCGATGAAAGAGAGGAATATTTTAGTCATACTTAGATGCAGCAATCAGCAAATGGGAGATTACTTTCATGATAAATCAATGCTCTGTTAACCCTTTAATGACAGCACGTTACCCTTAAGCAACTCTTGTTGTTGTGATGCCCCATGATTAAAGTGCCCGCAAATAAGTCACCAGCACAGCATTAGTCCATCATGCCAGCCCTTCAAAGAGTGTACTCACCCCATGATGCATGAATGTAGTCCTGGCTAGTCAGTTACCAGGGCTGCATTTACTACCCATGGCAACAGTATTTACCTTCATTATTTGCTCGATGCCTTTGTTTGAGATAGATAGATATAACATGTGACTGAGTCCATAGACATGTCCAGAACCAAAATGAAGTCTAGACAAGGCAAACACTTTTTGTCAATCATGATCAATGTGGAGGAGTAGGGGATGGTTTAAGGCAACACAAAGATAAATAGCTATATATGTATGAATAGATTTTATTGATGAGTGACCTAATAAATAGATAGCTTTTAGTAGAAATTTGGTTCTGAGAGGAATTTGAAATGCCTATTATAAGGTTTGTGATATTGATGACGTTTCAAAGATACTAGAACCAATATATCATATTTTTACTATGAAAATGGATGCCATGGTAACCAGAAAGTGGCATTTTTGCCTAGAAAATATTAATTTCACATTCCACATATGGTATTCTATCAACAAAGATGGAACACCACAGATGTACCATTGTATTCTGCATACAACATTACCCAATACCCAGGCATTTCTGGTCTATTACGGGCTCTTCTGTCTTTCTGGTGCCCTGCAGTGGCTGAAAACAGTACTAAAAAAGAACCTTCAGGTTCTTTTCGTCAGAATGGGTTATAATACTGGTCTTCGTGGTTTTAAGAAATGTTATGTCCTTTCTAGATATATCTATATCTATTATGGCTTTTTTCAATAATTTTTAATATCGCTAAAATACCACAAATTTAGTTCCATGATAGTGTAGAATTCTGTTTCTAATGATTTCTTATCATTGAATGGGATTCAGGGTTGTGTTATCTCTGCCAGGGAGACAAAAATTGACATTTTTTCATGGTCGTTGTCCCTGCTACATGTTGGTCATAACATAAGAGCGACAAATAATCAGAGTTGAAATATCTTGAAACTGAGACTTATGGTGCACTTTTTACCTTCATTTTTGGATTCAGTGACATCAAATTAGTCTAGTTAGGCAGGTCTGCCCCCGATTGTTTTTTTTTTGGCGTAGAACAGTGTAACCAGTTATATTCCTATAAATACTAAATAGTAGTATAATAAGGTAGGAGAATAGTCAAAAATTAATAGATCTATCTGACATTCCAATGATTATAATGATCAGTATTGAATATTGTTTCATATTTTACAACAAATTTGGTATTAATAATTTAAAAAACACTACCGCTCTGGGCACAGAAAACAGCACTGGCCTACTACAGAGCAGCTCAGAACTGCCTATACACGCCACCTGCTGAGTAATTCAGGAACAATGAACATGACCTTTTATCAATAAAACCTGCATCAAGGAATGGATCCATCCTATTATATGATAAACAAAACTGATGAAAATAGCATTAGATTTCAAAAGAAAGCTTTCTCAATGAATACATGGACAAATACCAACACCCATTGATACCGTCTCTGCTGTATTTCACGAGTGGGGGCTGGGGCCATATTCCACAAAGCCGCAGGCTGAGTGGGATATGCCCCCACGAGTGAAATACGGCAGAGAGGTATCAATGTAGTTGGCATTTGCGTTCTTAAGCCCATTGAATACGGCCACATTGTATTCAATGGGGGCCATCCCATAGACATCAATGCTAACCAAAACGAGGCTGGGCATGGTTAATCCTGGGATAATGCCCTGTAGTCCAGTCAAATTACGGAAATACCCGAAACAAATTGCAATAGTTTTGTACCATGGTTTTTCTGAATCCTTAGACATATATTTACATCAGAAAAAAAATCCTAAGAAAAAAAGTGAGGGGCAGACATTTTTCTCAGGGGTCAAAGGTCAAGGTCATGCCAAAAACCTAATTTCCAAAAAAAATCTAAGGAATTGTCTATAATTAAGAGAAAAAAAGAGCTAGCTCTTAGATATTTGGTGGACATGTGCAACTAAAATAGGTCTTTAGTTCCTGCTAGTAGGATGACCTTGGCTCAAGGTCAAGGTCATCTTTTTCAAGGTCAAACATCCAAATATTAGCCCAAATCAAAGTTTTACCTGATATAGTTTGTCCATATTCATTAAATATACATCTTAGAGGAAATTTGGCTTGTTTGGTAAGAGTTCCCTTGGATAAGATTCTAATTTGACCCTTTATACAATAGTGTGGTAACCATCTTTGTGTAATTTGAGGTCAAAGGTCAAGGTCATACAAAAAATCTGATTGCAATAAAAAATCAATGAATTGGGTATATTTAAGTTGAAAAATGAGCTGGCTGTCTTATATTTGGTGGCAGTGCTTAACTTAAATAGCTCTACAATTCCTGCTAGTATGATGACCTTGAGCCAAGGTCAAGGTCATCTTTTTCAAGGTCAAACAGCAAGATATTGGCCAAAATTAGAGTTATGCCTGACATAATTTGTCCATATACATTGAATGTACATCTTAGAAGAAATGTTGCTTGCTTGCTAGGAGTCCCCATAGACTAGCTCCAGATTTAACCCTTTATACAGTAGCGTGGTAGCCATCTTTGTATAACTTGAGGTCAAAGGTCAAGGTCATACAAAAATCTGATTGCAATTAAAATCAATGAATTGGGTATATTTAAGTTGAAAAATGAGCTGGCTGTTTTATATTTGGTGGCAATGCTTAACTAAAATTGCTCTACAAGTCCTGCTAGTATGATGACCTTGAGCCAAGGTCAAGGTCATCTTTTTCAAGGTCAAACGGCAAGATATTGGCCAAAATTAGAGTTATACCTGACATAATTTGTCCATATTCATTAAATGTACATCTTAGAAGAAATGTTGCTTGCTTGCTATGAGTCCCCATAGACTAGCTCCAGATTTAACCCTTTATACAGTGCTATGGTAGCCATCTTTGTATAATTTGAGGTCAAAGGTCAAGGTCATACGAAAACCTAATTACAATAGAAAATACATAAATGGGGTATATTTTGGTGAAGAAATAAGATGGCTATTTTATATTTGGTAGGTGTGTTCAACTAAAATGGGTCTATAATGCCTGCTATTATGATGACCTTGGGCCAAGGTAAAGGCCATCTTTCTTAAGGTCAAATATCAAAATATTGGCCAAAACTTGAGTTCAACCTGATGTAGTTTCTTCATAGTTGTTAAATGTACATCCTAGAAAAAAATCTCCTTTTCTAAGAGGCCCCATGTATTAGCTCTAAATCTTACCCTTTAACCCTTTAAGGAAGGATGTCATTAAAAGATAATGTTTGTTGTCATGATGCACCAATAGGGTCGGTGTGATGCTTGAATGCAGCACTGGTGAGTTACTCAGCAGGGCTGCATTCATGCATCATCTCCTTAAAGGGTTAAACAGGAGTGTGATAGCTATCTTTGGTTAATCTGAGGTCAAAGGTCACGGTCACAGGAAAACCAAATTACAAAACAATCTTGATGAATTGGGTATATCCAAGAGGAAAATGAATATAGCCCTACAGCTCATAGTATTGAATCAAGGATAAAATATTGGCTTTTAGTTTCATTTTTGATGTAATTACATATCATACCTTTACCTCTTCTTACATATATCCCTTCTCTACATATCCCTCTCTCTACCCATTCCTCTCCACTTCCATCCGACTATCTCTCTCCCTACCTCTCCATTCCCCTGGCTCTGTCCCCTTGCCTCTTTCCTACACATTCCTCTCTGTCTATATCCTTTCCCTGTATCACCTCCCTGTCTGTCTATCCATTTGCCTTCTATTTGTCATCTGTCATCTGCATCTTTTTTCCTATTTATATTTTGACTTACATTTCCTCTCTCTACGTTCCACCCTTTCTATTCACCCACCTATCGTCTTCCTATCTATCCATCTACCCATACCTTCCCTGCCTGTTTACTTTTTGCCCCTATCCTCCCTCTGCTCATCCCATCGCCTTTCTATCCCCTTTAAGGAGATAGGAAGATGTGGTCCGGTATCCCAACTGACCCTAGGTTTTGGGGCCGACCCTAAATTTGTTAGACATTCTTTTACTGCTAATAAAAACCTACCAACCCTATTTATTTTTGGCCATGTTACAAGAACACAACTTTTTTTAGGCCTGAGCCAGACTCTGAATATACATACCAGACCTGCTTATAAGCTGGATACAAACGCCTATAAATCCCTATCCTGTGTCATTCCCCTACATAACCCTTTACCCATTCCCTTCACCTATCCTCCTGTCTATCTTGCCCTGCCTCTCTCTTCTCCTCTCCATCTACTTAATCACCCCGGTGCTGATCTCTTCCCCTGCCTCTATCTATCTTTGCTTGCCAATTATTTCTAAGTCTACCTCCCTAGCCTCTTTTTTCTTCTCCAGCCTATCCCCAGCCCCTGGCTTTTACCTACCATCTTCCCCTTTGCTCTTCCTTCTGCGGCATAGACTCTTCCTGTATTTTCCTTTTCCTATACTCTGCTATCCCGTTGTTTATACCTTCTCCACTTATACCCTGGCAAAGATGAAGGAATGAATAGGGGAAGAGAAAGGGAATAGGCAGGGAGCGGAATAAGCAAGCAGAATGATATATACAATCAACCTTCAGTTCCTCAAGCCCTCAAATCCTAGGGTCCCTCGATACCACAAACATGGACCTTGACTATGCACCTTTTCTCCTTCCATCTATGTTCACAACTTCAGATAATTTACTGCTTCAACTTCGGATGTATTTTCCCTACACTGCTCATAGCTAGAATCTGCCTCACTACCTTGATCGTGATATCGGGTAGAGAGGTTGTCAGTATCCTTCTGCTATCATTGGAGGTATAATGTGCCCCTACCCAGCCACCCAAGGTTTGGAAATCACAGAGGAGGGGTAGGGAGGGATGAGGGTAATTAAAGTGCATGAAGTCCGGTTTGGTTTCATATTCTGTCCTACTAATTCACCTTCAGACTGAGCTGCTCATGTGGTTAGTATATATATATACCCGCACCCACACCCAATTTACCTTTCTCTATGCCCCAACCATGGCACATGGCATGTTTTATCTCCTCAGATAACTTGCTTCCTAAGATATTATCCTGGCGACAGCAGATATTCAAGGAACTGAGGTCGACAATATAAGAAGGAGGATTGGGAAGAGAAGGGAGAGGAATCGAGAGGTGGAGGGATAGGTATAGAGAAAGGGGCAGGCAGAGCAGAAGATAAGCAGGGGGTACAGGAAAACCTCCACGGACCTGTAGAATATGGTACATAACCTCTGAGGCGCAGCCTCAGAGGTTATGTATCATATTCTACAGGTCCAAGGAGGTTTTCTCACTTATACTCCACCCATCATCCATAGTAGAGCAAGAAAATATTATATATCCATCTCTAAATTAGATATTTACATGATTTTCGAAATTCCATTCAATGAGATATTGTGGGGTTCGAACCCACACCCGTCAACATTCAACACTATTCTCATTTATAGGCATAATAAGTTATACAGATTATTGACTGGCTCGCTAGCTCAGTGGGTAACACCGCCGACTTGTAGTACGAACATGGTGGGTTCTGGTCCCGAAAGAGGTACACTTTCACTGAGCTGCCTTTTTAAAAATAAAACATTTTACTCACTTTTACTCAACCCATCCTCCATAGTAGAGCAAGAAAATGCTATGTATCCATCTCTAAATAAGAAATTTACATGATTTTTTAAATTTTATTTCACGAGATATTAGGGACCTTTAGCAACCACATTCATATAAAAGCTCATTGAACGCAGACGGAGCAGTGCTGAAGGCATAGGATACGTCTGTGTTAAATGAGCTACGTCGGGTTCGCTAAAGGTCCCTACTGTGGGGTTCAAACCTACACACATCCACATTCAACACTGATCTCATTCCTAGGCATAATCAGTTATACAGATTATTGACTGACTCGCTAGCTCAGTGGGTAACACCTCTGACTTGTAGTCTGGACATGTTGGGTTCCGGTCCCAACCAAGGGAGGCTTTTACTGAGCTACCTTCTTTAACAAAGTGTTTTACTAACTTCATCCTCTATCCTTTGTAGTATCCAAGAGAAAGTTATATTACAATGCCCCAATAACAAAGATGGAAAAGTTCACCTAAAATATTCCCTTCAGGAATCTCTGTGCTGGCCTGCTTTTTGGAACATTTAAGAATAAGATATCTTCTGATGCACCTGACAGGCAGGCCTTTATAGTGTAGTGGTTACCAGCTCCGCCTTTGGGTCAGAAGGTGGTGAGTTCAATTCACCAAAACGGCGTTGATCATTTTTAGATTTGATTTCGACATAGATAAAACATTAGTTAACAAACCAGTAGTTCATGTGATGTCCTTTACATAGGTCTGCCCCGATGGCTTACCTGGTAGAACAGAGGACTGCAGGCTGGAGGGTATGTTCAAATCCCAATACAAGCATGGTTTTAAAAGCAAAACGGTTATCATAACCTCCTGTCTGACTTGACCTAGTTCATATAACCCCCTGAGGAGGTTATACACATAACCTCCTGAGGAGGTTATGTGAACTAGGTCACTCAACCCAGGCTGTTCCAGGTCAGCTGGTGGTCTGAGAGCGGAGAATATGCCATATAACCTACAGTAAGAACAATAGACCAAACACCCAGGCGGAGTATAAGTTAGTGAAAGACAAGAGTATATAATATAGTCGAAAACTGATACTGTTTTGAAACTTGTACATCTACTCTATTAGATCTATACCCAACTTTTAGACAACATCTCTGTCTATTATTTGGTAAGGGGAACAATCATTCAATCATCCTCCTCCCACACTTTCCTAGTGTAGAACACCCCATTGAGGGTGCCTATCTTTCTACCTACTCCAATCTCCTACACAGTTTAGCGTCTTACAGATTGAGAGTGGATACATTTTATCCTCTTGCAAACTCACTCCTCCAGTTGACCCCTCCAGTTGACCACTCATACCATAGCCCCTTCTGGCACCTCCCCATACCGATACCCACCCCACAATCAGTCAGCCCCCTTCAAAAGAAGGTTATTGATAAAGATACAGACATCCTTGTGCTGCTAAATCATCATGCTCATAAAGTAGGCTCCAGTGTGTGGTTCCTGCAAACAACCAAACCAAAGAGAAAAGATGCCGGAAAATAGGTGCTACAAAATCACACTTAGGTAGCAATATAAGCTGATACATTCTCTTTGCTTTAGTAATACCACATCCAAGGTGTTTGGCAAGTCGAACATAGTCACCAAGTTGAAAGGGGGTTTGGAGCACAGGTTTGGAGCACAGGTTTTGACAAGACCTCAGCTTGGTGAGTGAGGAGATGTCACTAATGCGTACCCTGTGGGCTGTTGTGGAACTGCTGGTATATAGAGTCTATCGTCACATTCATGGCTAGCTGTGGACTTTTAGTTGCACACCTTCCTATGATACCCTGTATAGCCTCCTCACTTGTCAAGCTGAGGTCTTGTTAAAACCTGTGGTTTGGAGCTAGTCCATTGGACATCCTAGGAAAAGAGTCAGATTTCTTCTAGAATGTACAAGTGTTGACAAACAACATCCTGTGTAACTGTAACCTTGGTACACATTTTGATATTTGACCTTGAAAATGGTGGCCTTGGATATTAAACAGCTAGCTCATTTTTCCTTCTTGATGTACCCTATTTATTCAAATTTAATTGTATTTGAGTTTTCATGTGACCTTGACCTTTGACCTCAGATTACACAAAGATGGCTACCACCCTCCTGTATGGAGGAGGGGGGCCAGATTTCTTCTTAGTTGTACATTTCATAAATGTCAATAAACTATTAAACCGGGTAGATCTCTAATTTTGGCCGATATTTAGATGTTTGACCTTGAAAAAGATGACAAGTTGTAGATCTACTTTAGTTGAACACACCTACCAAATAGTTAACACCCAGCTCGTTTTTCCTCATAAATATGACAATTCATTGATATCTTATCATGATTTGGTTTTCCTGTGACGTTGACCTTTGACCTCATATCATACAAAGATGGCTACCACAATACTGTATAAAGGGTTAAATCTGGAGCTAGTCTATGGGGCTCCTAGCAAGCAAGCAACATTTCTTCTAAGATGTACATTTTATGTATATGGACAAATTATGTCAGGCATAAGTCTAATTTTGGCCAATATCTTGCTGTTTGACCTTGAAAAAGATGACCTTGACCTTGGCTCAAGGTCATCATACTAGCAGGAATTGTAGAGCTATTTAAGTTAAGCACTGCCACCAAATATAAGACAGCCAGCTCATTTTTCAACTTAAATATACCCAATTCATTGAATTTTTATTGCAATCAGATTTTTTGTATGACCTTGACCTTTGACCTCAAATTACACAAAGATGGTTACCACACTATTGTATAAAGGGTCAAATTAGAATCTTATCCAAGGGAACTCTTACCAAACAAGCCAGATTTCCTCTAAGATGTATATTTAATGAATATGGACAAACTATATCAGGTAAAACTTTGATTTGGGCTAATATTTGGATGTTTGACCTTGAAAAAGATGACCTTGACCTTGAGCCAAGGTCATCTTACTAGCAGGAACTAAAGACCTATTTTAGTTGCACATGTCCACCAAATATCTAAGAGCTAGCTCTTTTTTTCTCTTAATTATAGACAATTCCTTAGATATTTTTGGGAAATTAGGTTTTTGGCATGACCTTGACCTTTGACCCCTGAGAAAAATGTCTGCCCCTCACTTTTTTTCTTAGGATTTTTTTTCTGATGTAAATATATGTGACATGCACTGGGAAAAGGGTCCTTACTGTACCCTGCACTAAGGCCCCTTTTTGCAGATCGTGTCACATATGTCTAAGGATTCAGAAAAACCATGGTACAAAACTTTTGCAATTTGTTTTGGGTTTACCCCCATATGGCAGTCAATTGACTGGACTACTGGGGATAATGCCCTGCACATTTGTGACATCACTGACACACAATGTGACTGCAATGTGACTTAATAGATTGTGATTATCAGACCTATGGTAGAACCAAAATTGAGCCTGCTCTCTCGGGCATTGTCCCCGAATTACGCCCTGCCCGAGGGCATGGGCGGCAAGACTGCGAAGCCCTCGTGATCAGGCTCAATTTCTTAGATTTAGGCCTATAAAAGGCTCCAAAAAGCGACTTTGTGACTATTGTGTTCGTGAAGTCGTTTATTACGTATGACCAACGTCGTAGTAGACTCGTGAACGGATAGCATGTTGTACAGACCAGAGCTAGACAGAGGTGATGCCGTTCATAGGATTACAGTAGTAAACATGGTCGCCGGTTGACGTACGTATACAACAGTGACCTTAGTAGGAGTTAGGACCCTTTATAAACATATTAATATGAAGGTTCTCTGATAATTTTTCTTTTCTTTTTTCCCTCAATAGCTTATATGATGATATTTAGAAGTGTGCATAGTGTTGGGAGAGAGACGCCTCTGACTCTGTTACAGTTTCAGATATCTCAGAGAGGGATTTCTCTGCCAATCTCTTCCCTCAGAATGCTCGTCTCGTGGCGCCACCTTTTGCATATATAGGGAACGACTACACCACACTGCCACCTGTGGAGCTAGCAGCAAACTATTTAAAGGCAAGATGGCGACCCTGGACGGTCTCCCAGTGGAGTTGTTGACAGTTTTGTTGTCACACCTGCCGGGCAGGGATGTGGCAAATGTTTCCTGTTGTTGCAAGAGACTCAGGGAGACGGCCAGCATAGAATCTGTTTGGCAGAAACGCTGCAGGCAAGGTGGGTGTAGGGTAGGGGTGGAGAGAGTGGCCACCTCTGACACCAGTCCAGACAGTCTAGTTAGGGAGTGTTCATTTATTATTTACAGGGGGGGTGGTGGGTTTGGGGGGGCGTAAACATTTCCGACCCCTTCTGAGGGGGGGGCGTAAAAAATTCTGATCCCTATTGAGGGGGGGGGCGTAAAAATTTAAGCCCCTTTTTAGCCAAAAAGCCCGCACGTTACTATAGTTCAAAGGGGGGGGGGGCGAAAATTTTTCGGCGCCTTCGCCGAGGGGGGCGCGAAACGTTACACGCGCTCTCGAGGGGGGGGCGTAAAAGATTTTCGCCCCTCCACGCGAAATCTCACCACCCCCCCCCTGTAATTAATAAATGAACACTCCCTTAGTAGCCTAGCTAGTTGGATTTCTCCCAACCTTAGGGAGTGTTCATTTATTAGTTACAGGGGGGGGGGCATAAAAATTTCCGACCCCTTCTGAGGGGGGGCGTAAAAAAATCTGACCTCTCTTGAGGGGGGGGGCGTAAAAAATTTAGCGCATTTTTAGCAAAAAAGCCTGCGCGTTACTATAGTTCAAAGGGGGGTGGGCGGAAAATTTTCGGCGAGGAGGGACGCAAAACGTTCCACGGGCTCTCGAGGGGGGGGGGGGCGGAAAAAACATTTCGCCCCTCCGTGCGAAATCTCACCACCGGCCCCCCTGTAATTAATAAATGAACACTCCCTTACAAGTTACATCAACAGTACCGAGGTACACTTACCAGGGCAGGGCAGACACTCCATGGCCAGGGCTATACTATAGCTCTACTGTAGTATTAGTATACTCATACATAGTCATAGCACAGTCATTGACGGTGGACACACTCACATAGTGTCATAATTGTCTATTAGTAGCATAAATAAATGAAGCTCCAGTGCCATGACTGGATGAGCCATTAGAGAAGCCTTCAAGGAGTGAAGTTACTTTATAGGGAGTGTTCATTTATTAGTTACAGGTTGGGAGGGCGTAAAAATGTCCGACCCCTCCATAGGGGGGGGGCGTAAAAAATCTGACCCCTCTTAAGGGTAGGGCGTAAAAAAGTCAGCCCCTTTTAAGCAAAAAAACCCGCGTGTTACTATAGTTCAAAGGGGCGGGGGGAGGGCCTTCGGCGTGGGGGGCACAAAACGTTCTACACGCTCTCAAGGGGGGGGGGGGAGGGTAGAAATCTCAACCCCCCTGTAATTAATAAATGAACACTCCCTTATGGGGTACTCATAAGGCCAAGAAAAAAAATAGGGTAGGTAGGTCGCTTTTTCTTTTTTTTTTTACCAAATATTTTTGGGGGTGATTTGGTAAATTTCGTCCATTTTACAGATATTTGGTCAAATCTAGGCCCTAAAACACACATTTTCCCCAAAAAATTCCCAAAAAACTTTAGGGTCGGGCCAAAAAAATCGGGTAGGTCGGGATACCGGAACACAACAATTTTTTTTTAGGCCCCCTATATTAGCCCTCAGGCCTACAGCCCGTCTGTTACATAATCTCAGGCAATAGGCCTATTGTGATGTTACTAGTATTAGCTAGCTACTCATAATCTTTAACGACAGGGGGGTTGGTGGATTTCCGCATGGGCGTGAACATTTTTTTGCTCCCACCCCCTCGAAACACGCCAGTCAAAATTTTCCGGGCCCGCCTCGAGATGCGTCAGAATTTTTCCACCCCCCCCTCTTTGAACTGTATATATAGTAACGCGGGGGCACTTTCAGGGTGACATTCCCCTCTATATAGAAGGGTTGAAATTTTTTCATATATTTAAAATACTAATTAATTGTATGATTTATTTGCAGAATTTGGGATCAGCAAGATATCAAGCACCAGAAACGTCACCTACTACGAGCTATACACGCAGAGTAAGTCAACATGCCGTAGGAATTTAAGTAAGCTCAACCCTTTACAGGCGGCATCATGCCTTAATGCATCATGCCCTTGGTCGTCATGATGCATGAATGCAGCGCTGGCGAGTAGACTCGCCAGCGCTGCATTCATGAAGCATGACACAAAATGGCATAATGCATTAAAGCACTATGTATCACTTAAAGGGTTAAGAGTTGAACTTACACATGCCATTTTTCCCTCATGCAGGCCACATATACATTTGCATATTATAGGAAATATCATCCTAATTGGCAAGCAAACAAATAATGGCATATTTTAATTGTTCTCTCATCTCAGAAGATATATCATTTGCAATATGTTTGAGTTTGAAAATATGGCCCTAACTTCACTTATAATTGGAATATTTGAGAAATTCTTTCACTGTTAGAAAGATCATGACCAGGAATCCAGAGGGCCACTAAGATTCTATGCCGGGGTGTCAGCGTAATTTCGGCAGCACTGCTCTTCACTTTTACTAAAACTACTAAGGCCGCTTTAAAAAAAATCTGAAAAAAGTGGTGAGGGGGGAGGCTTTTTATTTTCATTTCTATTGTGTTCTTGGTTGATGAGGGAGGTCCTTTTTCATTATTATTTACTCAATATTGTTTCTAATATACTATTTCAATATATTACCATACAGAAATCCAAGTATTAACCATGTAATTGATATGCCCTAGTTAAAGGCATAGAAATATGGTATGATATACTACTTTAGTTATGTTTCTACACCAAATAATAGCTGAGATATGAAGTTCTTTTTTTTTTTGAGGGGGCATTTTTTCAGTTGATGCGGATTTTTAGATAATTTTTTAAAGGAAAATTAGAATAAAAAGCAGTGATGCAGCCCCTCCTTTGTGATGCAGGCGCTGTCTGTAAAAAATGTTAAATGGTCTAATGACACTACTACCCTGTTGTCTAGTTCTGTACAGGTATGGCCGCGCGCTGGGAGTGTGGCAGCCAGACGTTGGGGCGTACGGCGGCTTGGTGCTCGTCCAGGTCAGTCTTGCCACAGAGCAAAGAATAAGTATTACCGTATTCATCATAATATGCGCACAGTGCCCTAAAAAATAAGCGCCCACTCTCCTTCATATTTCCCTCAACTTTCTTGCTGTTGCTGTAATAATTATATTCAACATACTAAGCATACAATGTGCTAAACAATATTTTTAACACGTTTTTAGAAGTTTAATATGGGTGATTTGTGCTCAAGATTTAATATATTGGGGCTTTTGTAGTTTAGAATCGGCCAAAAGAGGGGGTGTGCGCTTATTAGGGTTGAATACGGTATTTGCTCGTTGGTGTTACTTCATACAGCCTGCATTCTACATTGTCGATAATATAGTTTATATAATACAAGACCTCCCAAATCCTTCAGGACCTAGATTATGGACTAGATGCCATTCTCATTGTGTGACCAGAACTAACACCTTCCTGTGACCATACTTTCCCACTGAGCAGCTCAGTTTTGTTATATGGGTCACTGAACCTGAAACAGCTCCACCTGATATGGCCCTCTCCCTGTCCCCCATCCCCGCGCCTGGATAGCGGGATGGTGGGAATGGCCGATGACCGCTGGAGCACCTGGGCAGGGTCCGGTGAGGGTGACCGAGGTGGTGGTGGCAAGGGTGTAATTGCTGCCACTGGCCTGCCCCCATACGGCAGACTGTCTGCAGCAGGCTGTACCCCAGCTGGTGCAGAGTCAGATAGGCCGCCCTATGTTGTGGCGCCAAAGATGGACCGGGTAGCGTTCGTGGAGAATGAATACGGGTACCAGCGCCGGGGCTCTACTTCCGGCCGGAGAACTATCTCCATTGTATTCTGAGTTCTTCCTTCAATATTTACACTTTATGTACATTCTACACATCGGAGATACATCAAATGGCGACAATGGATGCTGGAGGAGAGACATCCGTGTCCTCCTCCATCACGAGGCTAACCGGTGCAGCCTCCTCTACGGTGCATAGGTCTAACCACCCCATCCCATCAGAGTGGCCGTGTTGACGAGGTCCCGTGGCCCACACAAGGTGCTAGGATGATGGGTGATTGGCAAGGAATCTGCTCCTGCGGCGTCGGCGGTGACCGTGGGGCTGGAGTCGGCCGTCGTGCCTGACGTTGCCCCAGGGGCACTCAGGGTTGGTGCGTACCATGCTTCCCTAGCATGGCGCATGCGCCTGAGCTCGTCCCAGGGTACGGGGCTGCCAGCGCTGCGTGTAGACTGTGCCGCCTGTACTATCGCCAGGACGTCCTCATCGGTCCTCACACGACGCGGCAGGGTTATGGTGTTGGCCTGGTCATCGCTATCTCTTTATAAACATAAATTGATTGGGATGAGATTTGATTTTTATACTATGAACTCATGTTTAACTGTATTCATGCCTTAATCCTATTGTACCTTGGTTTGTACCTTACCACATGTCTGAAATCCAAAGATTATTGCACATGGCAGGGGTAGACACTAATGCTAGCCCGGGAGCCAATGGCCTGTAGTTTTGAGTCCGGGCCCGCAGTTTTCTCAAGAATTGCCTCCCTACGGACCTGGGTGGCCCTCAGAAGTAGATGAATAAATTTTTACATGTATACCAAAATAGTCGGTTGTATACTGTTGAAAAGATAAAATCACTGGGAAACTGGCTATTCTGGTTAGGATAGGTTAGGCCCTGATATATCTTAACCACAGATACCTATGATTTTCTCTTTTAGAAAAATGAAATAACTATTCTTGGCCCGCAGATTTATGCACGGGCCCGTAGATTTCTGAGGCTACGGGCCCGGGTGGCCCATGGCTGAAAAAGTTAGTGTCTACCCCTGCATGGTTCATTGATCATTAGTCTACATAAACATATTATTTACACAGATTAATTCAGTTTTTTTAACACTTTCCTCCATCTCATGTAATGGGGATGGCAGTTGATGATTATTACCATGATGCACTACTATACCATAACTTCGTGAAGGTCCATTACGGATACAATTCTATAACCTTAACCTTTGAGTGATCGGAATGCTCCCTGAAAATGGGAGGTCTACCTCCTCAAGCCGATCATTTTTAGACAGCATAACACTGCCCTGCCATCTTAGACTCAATTGCAACAATTAAACAAACAGTTAATAAACATTTGCAATATATTGTTATCAACAGGCTAATGATGGACTGATATAGAGTACATATTTATGTGACCATGGAGCTGTGATTTGCATGGACTCAACATTTGTGAGGGTACAGAAGACCTGAGTGCATCATCGTATTACTTGTAGTAGACACCCAATACCTTCAATGAACTATAGTGCTTTATGCATGTTGTTGTTATACTGTTATTTGCAATCTTTTTATACCTACTCTGTTGGCTGGTGGCTGTACCAGATAACACTCCTGTAGCCTGGGTGATGTGACTGCATGTGTTTTCACTGATATACTACTTATCTACCAGCATCACGACATAGGAAAAAATCGTGCACCAACCCTAACACTCAGGTCTCCCGTAGGGCAACTCCCCATACCTTCACCATTGCTGTGGCAGAATATCAACTCGTAGCCATCTCGGGATATACTTTTATGTGCTTAACTCGATGGTAATCACCTTCCCGATCATGTACATGTGTCTAGTTAGTTGGTATAATAATTATTAAAGATGCCAGAGGCAAAATACCGAGACGCCCCATAGGCTTAGCACTGCCACTGCCCGTGGACAATGGGCGATAATATGACGTTATACATAGTGCGCCGCCTGGTGAAGAGCGGGAGCATCACTGGTAGTTTACTAGTATAGAAACCAGGTCCCTAAAAACACAGGGTGCATACATTGAAATATCA
The DNA here is from genome assembly GCA_947462335.1 of Harmothoe impar. Classification (NCBI taxonomy): domain Eukaryota; kingdom Metazoa; phylum Annelida; class Polychaeta; order Phyllodocida; family Polynoidae; genus Harmothoe; species Harmothoe impar. The sequence continues at coordinate 37,221,297 of OX381717.1, read as the reverse complement.
AGATGTATTCGGGTAGGGTGCAAGTCTACCACTGGGTCCCACCAGCCCAGAGTCCAAGGTGCGTTATTTAATATCTCTCAAAACAATAACATTTTAGCAGACAGTCCCAGCCTGTAAACCAGGTCAGCAGGCTGTGAGCATGTCCTAGACACATGTATTATACACTGGGCTAGCGACATACTTACATAACCAGGCATAAAGGCTGTGGTAATGGTGTTTCCATATTTAACAATCCCACAACAGTCCTAAATTCCCACATCAAAATTGCAATCACAAGTAGTCCTATTACCATTTACTTTTGGTATATTTGATATCACAAATCACAAATTTGGTAGTGGATAGGCTCCAAGGGCAGGGTGAGACATGACAATTATTTGTATAGACAGTCATTTTTAATAGGAACTTTCCATGTATTGGATCCAGTATTGGTACCCACCTTTTGACCATTTTAAGTAGTTTCCTGAGCAGGCAGTAATCCACAGGTACTACCTGTAGGACGACTGTAGATGTATGTTACTCATCCTCAAAAGCGATGTATTCAGTTTTGATAATCCTTCCAGTTTCTAAAGTTTTGTTGAGCACATTGTCAACTTATGTCCATTTTGCAGCCATATTGGTGTGTCAATGGAAATGTGTATACTGGCACCACTCTCCAGACATGTCCATGGAGATATGTTAATTAGTTGATGGGAGCTGCGTTCCTATGCATTCCAATATTCTGGTTCTATGTGTGGGCCAACTACCGTATTTCCCCGTATATAAGCCGGGGCCCGTGTATAAGCCTGCCCCGTGTAAAGGCCTGGGCAAAAGGTGACTTAGTGTTGTATAAGCTGGGCCGCGAGTATAAGCCTGGGGGTGCAATATATACTCCATAAAAATCATATTTCAGGCCATAACTCCACTTCTACTTGGAGTATTCACACAATTCTTTCGGCTATGTGACCCCTATTTACCCCATTCATGTCTCTAGTCATTTTAAAGAAGATTATTGCCAATATTGGAAATGTTGTAGTAAATGTGTCGGAAAAGTAGGTAAACCTGAAAATTGTAAGAAGGTATCATGGTGTTTCTACAGTTAAAGGAATATAAGCCTGCCCCGAGTATAAGCCTGCCCCGTGTATAAGCCTGGTCAGTTTACCACCTACTTTTCTAGTAGTACTGTGCCTCTACATGGGTGCACGCGATTTTGACCGTGTCGCCGTGTCGATTTTTAGCAAAAGAGCCGTGTCGCTGTGTCGATTTTTATGCATATAGAATATACTAGGGCCTAATGAAATTTATCTGAGTCCGTCGATTTTTAAAACCCCAGTGTCGCACGTGTCGGATTTCAAAAGCCCCGTGTCGCACGTGTCGGATTTTACCCATGTAGAGGCACAGTACTTGTATAAGCCCGGGCTAATACACGGGGGAATACGGTAGTTGTATAGACTACAGATAGGGGTTAAATGAGCATTCTGAGCTGCTCGGTGGGAAAGTATGGTCACAGGAAGGTGTTAGTTCCGGTGACACGATGGGAATGGCATCTAGTCCATAATCTAGGTCCTGAAAGATTTGAGAGGTCTTATATCATATAAACTATACCATTGACACCATGGCAAAGCAGAAAGTTAAAACTACATTTTAAAAATAGCTTAGATAAAACTTTAAAAATATCCAAGGAAAATATAGGGTCGGCTTTAACAACATAGGTATGGTCGGGTGACCTGAAACCATTATCTAAAACAGCATGGGTCTTATAACCCCCAGCACTTTGAAAACATGAAATAAACAGATGTCCACTTTACAAGGTGCACTGCATCGTTCCTCACTCATTGTCTACTTGGCTGTATTTTACCATCTTGTTATTAAGAACAGTCCGGTCTATTAACTTTTCATATATCATTCTAACTGTAAAAGATTAAAGTACAACCCTTTTAATTAAATGTTTAAGAGCAGCATAGTGCTGTACTGTATTCGACGTAATAAGCGCCCTCCCCCTAATAAGCGCCCACCCCCCCTTTTTGGTACATTTTTAGACCAGAACAAAGCTTCAAATTTCACGATTTTGGAGACAGCTAAACTTCAAGTACTAAATACACACTAACATACGAGTCTCCAATACAACTATTTTTATCAGACCCCTTTATGAAGGGTGTAGTGATATTATCAGCAGAGCCCGCAGGGCGAGGCTGATAATATCACTATCACCCTTCATAAAGGGGTCTGATAAAAATAGTTGTATTGGGGACGAGTATGTTTGTGGATTTATTATCATTTGGCTACTCAACATTGGATTTAGAAGGTTATTTTAGCTATACTGTGGAACTACTTCTCCAGGTATTGGTCTCACCCCAGGTAAGGTGGGTGCAAAGGGGACCCAATGTATTTACACCTGAGCAACCTGAATGTCCAGGCCTGGAAGTACCCTGATCTGTTATGGCACCTAGTGATTGCTACCTCTCAGCACCTGTACCCTGACACTTAATGATTGCCACTCAATGCACCACTTCCACTAGGCACCACTACGACTGTGGTGGTCTGTGTTGTCCACCTACCCTCCTCAACCCTGATCATGACCAGCCCAGAAGGGGAGGGCACTCTTTCAGTCACTGATTATCACTGCTGAATTTAGTACCCTTTATAAGGCTCAGGTATTGCCTGAGGAATCCCTGGATTTCCCTGAAAGGGAAGGGGATGTGTCTTATATGTGCCTCACATTTTGTTTGAATTATAAGGGTATTACATTTAAGCATTGTATGCACATGGTTACTATGGAAAGTAGGAGTGCCCCCCCCCCCCGGTGGTATATACCTTGGTTGTCCAGTATATATGTCAATGCCCTCTCCTCTGATTCGTTAATAACTAGGGCAGACTACTTTCCTGCAGGGGACAGGGTGAATACAGGAATATTTATCAGCATAGTATGCGGTTCCCCTTTGTTCTAATGTATCACCTTCACCAAATGATAATAAAACGCCATAAAGATAAGTTTATAAGAGCCCAGGGCGCTTATTACGTAGAATACGGTAATGTAAATCAAATTTTAAAAAGTAGGTTTTATTTTCATTTTTCTCACTTAAAAGCCACATTTAATGTTTTGTGTTGTCAGTTTAACGGTGACCGGTTGGAGGGTATCCAGTGCCACTCGCCCACTAACCCTCATGTGATGCGGCCTCTCCGTATGAGGCGCGTCTTCACCGTGGAACTGGACGAGAATCGCAAGACGTCACTTCTCTGTCACAGCCGTCACGGTACGCCACACCCCAGCGAGCTGCGCCAGATAAAGGTATGCTAATGAGCGGGCATGTATTGCTCGGGGCAGCCCGAGCGTGCGTGGAGAGCGCATTGCCCGCCTGTGGTAGCTCAAGTACGGTAGCAGAGCGGTGGAGAAGCAGCTAGCCCTGTGGTGTAGCGGTAGCATTCTCGACTCCGGAGGGGAGGGGCCGGGGTTTGATTGCCCATGGAGCTGTCACGTTTTCCGCTGCCTGTTACACTACCATTAACCATTTAAGGGTCATTATCAGGGTTCCCACATGTCATGGAAAGTCATGGAATTTCATGGAATATAAAAGCTGTCTGGAATGTCATGGAATTTTGTAAAGATTTGCTGTTTGTCATGGAATGTCATGGAAAATGAAAATAATGGAAGTAATATACAAAATCTCCTAGAAATCTCCCAGTTGCTTTCTTGATTTTAGAAATCTTCTCTGGGGCCTAGCCCCCTGACCCTCACAAGAATGTCAAAAATGTCATGGAAAATTGTGATTTTTGTCATAGAAATGACATGGACTTTCAATCTAAAATGTTTGTGGGAACCCTGATTATGCATTATGCCATTTAGGACCAAACAAAAAGGGTTGTTTCAGGTCACCCGACCGAACCTATCAAAACGGGGCCGACCCTACATTGTTTTTATGGCTAGCCCGGGGCTCAAGGTGCTAGGTCTTAAGTAGTTGAGCCCCAGTGGGCTAGCCATTTCTCTTTCATTGCCAAAACTGTTCTTTTGGGCTTTGATCTCTGTCGGTAAGTGTGCCAGGGTAATCTGATATGAATTGAATTGAATTGCTAGCGGCCACCCCTTTTGGGTACATGGTATGATCCGGGACTGTGACTGGCAGTATTTGTGTACGTGTACCTGTATGTGCTTTCTTCCCCCCCCCCCCCACACACACATACACATATTTGTTCTACATGTTGAATCGTCGAGTTTTCATGTTAAATCGCCGCGTTTTCACAGCAGTTCTGCCACTTCCGGTTTGCTGCCCTTAAAGGGGGATTTTTCTATGACAGGTCATAGTTGACCTAGCGGCCACCCCTTAGGCTTTTGGGTGAATGGTATGGTCCAGAACTGTGCCTGAAGTAAAGGGAACTCGCTGATTAAGTGATATAACAAAAAAGACAAGTTGAATCGTCAAGTTTTGATGTTGAATCGCTGATAAAACAAAAAGGAAAAGTTAAATCGTCAAGTTTGATGTTAAATCGCCGACTTTTGATGTTGAATCGCCGATTTTCTGCTATTATCGCTCACCGCAGTTTGCCTGTTCCGGTTTGGGAACTCGCCAAAATACCCCCCCCCCCCCCCACACACACACATGTCTGCTAATGGTACCTATATGATAAATCGCCGGATGTTGATGTTGAATTGCCAAATTTTGTATGTTAAATCGCCGAGATTGATCATACGACGATCTGCCAGTTCCGATTTGCGGCCCTTAAAGGGAGACTCAGGGTTAAATATATGGTGAATGTTGTCTGTAGTTGAACGTGCCCAAAACTAATCGTCGCTAGATTCTGACAGTTGCTCCCTTAGTGTTGGGCTTCACGGGGGCTCTGATATTGAGTGTGCCAGTGAGCGAACCGGAAGTTGCACATGTTGTGTAAACATATAGTCACTGTGCATATTTAGAGGTAACATTGGGCATAAATAAGTTCAGCGAGTCCTTATTATGCCCATCTCTAGCCATTTGCAAATTTTGGGGACACACTTCCTTATATTTAATGTGGTATAAGAGTTTACATTTTGTGGATTTTAGCCTTGCGATCTCCTGGTCGCCATCTTTGTTTTGATTGTACCGTGGCCGCCTAGGGTTACAAAATGGCTATTTTCGTTAGGTTAATAAAATCAAATCTGAAGGAAAAGTAGCCAGCCAGCGAGGGGAAGAATTTATCTATTCAAGGAAAAAAGAATTGGACAGATTGGTTGAGAATTGGAGTCAGGGAAGTGCGCCCAAAGTTGGGGCGCATTGGCCTACAAGATCGTCTATACGGGGGAACGGAGACCATGGTGAAGCCTTGGTCGACATCGGTGACTAGTCGTCTGCTACTTCCTATGCAGCTCTCTGCTACTTACCAGGCCACCACAAGCCTCACACATACCGCTTTTGTCATTAGAAAGTCGAATGAATTATCTAATTTGAGTACAGTACGTTATTTCTCATTTCTGACAGCAGAATCGTAATCGCCAGAAGAAGCTACCCTAATTTCATATATTGGAAGTCATATATGGTAATCGAATTCCAGGTGTTGGCTGTAGGTGAGCAGGTGGCTGTGGGGAAGCAGGTGGCTGGGGGCGAGCAGGTGGCTGTGGGCGTCAGCGCCCGGCAGTGCGTAACCGCTGTTTACGTCTCGGCCGAAAAAGCGAGTCGATCGGAGCGTCAGCAGCGACACCGATTTTGAGCCCCGAAACGATTTTGACCCAAAAACGATTTTGAAGTCCTCCTACCCTTCCGAAAATCGGGCCGATCGGAGCGTAAACAGCGAAGATATTCGCGATTTTTGTTTTGTCGGATTATATTGGTACCTATGTGTTCTCCGTTTATCCCGTTCTCCGTTTCTCCCTTTCTCCCTTTCTCCGTTTATCCCGTTCTCCGTTTCTCCCATTCTCCGTTTATCCCATTCTCCGTTTATCCCGTTCTCCCTTTCCCCGTTTATCCCGTTATCCGTTTGTCGTTTATAGCGTTCACCGTTTATCCCGTTCTCTGTTTATCCCGTTCTCCGTTTATCCCGTTCTCCGTTTATCCCGTTCTCCGTTTATCGCATTCCCCATTTATCGCGTTCGCCGTTGATAGCGTTCTCTGTTTATCCCTTTCTCCATTTATCCCATTCTCCGTTCATCCACTTCTCCGTTTATCCCCTTCTCCCTTTATCCTGTTCTCTCTTAATCCATTCATCCCCTTCTCCGCTTTCCATTTGTCCCGTTCTCCCTTTATCCTGTTCTCCTTTCTCCGTTTATTCCGTTCTCCGTTTATCCCGTTCTCCGTTTATCCCGTTCTCCGTTTATCCCGTTCACCGTTTATAGCGTTCACCGTTTATCCCGTTCACCGTTTATCCCATTCTCCGTTTATCCCGTTCTCCGTTTATCCCGTTCTCCCGTTCTCCCTTTCTCCTGTTCTCCCTTTCTCCTGTTTTCCCTTTCTCCGTTTATCCCTTTCTCCGTTTCTCCCGTTCTCTGTTTATCCCGTTCTCTGTTTATCCCGTTCTCCCTTTCCCCGTTTATCCCGTTATCCATTTTTCGTTTATCCCGTTATCCGTTTGTCGTTTATAGCGTTCACCGTTTATACCGTTCTCCGTTTATCCCGTTCTCCGTTTATCGCGTTCGCCGTTTATCGCGTTCGCCGTTGATAGCGTTCTCTGTTTATCCCTTTCTCCATTTATCCCGTTCTCCGTTCATCCCCTTCTCCCTTTATCCCGTTCTCTCTTAATCCATTCATCCCCTTCTCCGCTTTCCGTTTGTCCCGTTCTCCCTTTGTCCCGTTCTCCCTTTCTCCGTTTATCCGGTTCTCCGTTTATCCCGTTCTCCGTTTATCCCGTTCTCCGTTTATCCCGTTCACCGTTTATAGCGTTCACCGTTTATCCCGTTCACCGTTTATCCCATTCTCTCTTTCTCCCTTTCTCCTGTTTTCCCTTTCTCCGTTTATCCCTTTCTCCGTTTATCCCGTTCTCCGTTTATCCCGTTCTCCGTTTATCCTGTTCTCCGTTTATTGCATTCGCCGTTTGTCGCGTTCGCCGTTTATAGCGTTCTCTCTTTATCCCTTTCTCCATTTATCCCGTTCTCCGTTCATCCCCTTCTCCCTTTATCCCGTTCTCTCTTAATCCATTCATCCCCTTCTCCGCTTTCTGTTTGTCCCGTTCTCCCTTTATCCCGTTCTCCCGTTCTCCGTTTATCCCGTTCACCGTTTATAGCGTTCACCGTTTATCCCGTTCTCCCCTTCCCTGTTTCTCCCCTTCTCCGTTTCTCCCCTTCTCCGTTTCTCCCCTTCTCCTATATCCTCACCGTAAGCCGGTCACCACACCTTTGGTGTGCAATCTTAACTCCTAGCCTTTGAATCCTCGTCCCATTCTCTGTTCATCCCGTTCTCTGTTTTTCTCCGTTTATCCTGTTCTCCCTCTATCCTGTTCTCCCTTTATCCCATTCTTCGCTCATCCCGTTCTCCGTTTATCCCATTTTCTGTTTTTCTCTATTTATCCCTGTTCTCCCTTCATCCTGTTTTCCCGTCATCCAATTCTCCCTTCATTCAGTTCTCCCTTTATCCCGTTCTCCATTTATGGCCCATGCCTGACACAGGGATAGCCACGTTTGTCCTTACGTCCTTCTCGTTTTTATGCAATTTTGTAGAAATTTTCCTATTTTTACCCTTTTTTTCGTCAATGTTAAGGTCATTGGAGAGGCTGCCTAGTACTTTCATGTTTTAAAAAAAAGTTTAGAAAATAATAATCCGACCTACCGACCCTACATTTACTTGCCATGTTACCTGAAACAAAACCTTTTTTTGGGGGGCCTCATCGTCATGGTGCACCCCTGCCAGATAATTCACCAGGGCTGCATTCAAGCATCAGTGTGACCAAATGGGGTTGCTGAACCTCTAGAGATCAGCATGAATGCAGCCCTCGCGAGTTTATTCCCAGGGTTGCATTCATGCAGCATGACGACCCAGGGCATAGCATATTAAAGCACTATGCGACCCTCAAGGGGTTAGTCAAATCTCTACTGAAACCCATACTTCGATTGTTTAGATTTTTTTATGGCAAAGTCGCGCATCGAATTTTGTACATTTTGTATCCAGTTCTCTCAACATGACAAAGAGATTATTTAGAAAATGTGGTAATTAAAATCTGAGAATGTACGAATATAAATTTATTTTTCTCCAACGATGATACAGTAAATCTATAGACCCACTTTATGACGGCTCTGAATTTGACTACATACTTTTTACTATTGCGGTCTAAGGGGGAGGAGGACGTGTTCTCGTGTAAGTGTACCCTGCCCGAGATGCACCGACACCCCGAAGGAAAAGAAGCCGTGAGTTTTATTACCTATCTTCTACATCCATGTATTACATTGCACCACTACCGTAGTTATTTCCTATAAGTCGAATTTTCTCCTTCAAACTCATATTCGGCTTATAGGCGGGGTTTTGAAAAAGAATATTTAGAATGATACTGTAGAAATTTATGAAAACTTAGTCATTAATTTAACTGTATTTTAAGGCCTTACTAATCATTTCCACGTGAGGTATACATGTTAAACAAACAACACATGGTATTCCGATGCAATAAAGGGATTAGAATCTGTTTTAAAACTCTTTCTAGGGGGACCAAAGTAGGGGCCAGGGGGACCCTAAGACCCCAAAAGTCACTTTCGGCTTATAGGCGGGGTTCTCCTGAATGTCAATATGATTTCATATAAGCCGAATTTTTTTTCATTAAACTCACTTTCGGCTTATAGGCGGGGTTTTACGGTAATTTTCGTACTGCGCGAGATCTCAACCGTCAACGTGTGCAGAGCAAAATTGTACCACCCATATCTTCGCTGTTTATCGTCCGATTGACTCACTTTTTGGTAGGGACAGAAGGCCGTACATGCCCGCAGCCTGCAACTGTCATCCAGACCCACCTGAACACCCACACCCACCTGCTGTCCCACACCCACCTGCTGTCCCACACCCACCTGCTCACCCACACCCACCTGCTGGCCTGAATGGGAATAACATACATGTATGACACATGACTTGAGGGTACTTTTTAACAAGGAATTCATTTCCGATGCCAGAATTGACCAATGAAAGATTATAAGGGAGTACTAAATCTAAGTACATAAGTTACATATGCATCTAACCCTGAGTCATCTGTGAGGCCACTCACACACTCAATTTTTTTTCCCCTGTAGGAGTTCTCGGAGTGGCTGAGTCTGGAGACGGACAACGACCTGCACAACTTCCTGTACCACGGCCAAGAGCTGCTCCTCATGAAGTTCCTCATCACCAGCCAGTTTGAGTCAGTTTTTTTTAATTTAATTTTTTTGTTTTTTTTATTGAAACCTCATATTTTCACATGATCTTCCGGAAACGGTTTCTTGTGCAGTTCTTCAGAATGGTATGGTTACTGATTAGATGCTTAACCATTTAGGGCCCCCCCCCCCACCCCCGAAAAGAAAAAAAGAAAAAATTAATTAATCTAATTTAATTTCTTTTTAAATAGTTGATGTGTAGTACCAATATTATATGTTGGTCCTAGTATTCATTTAGAGAAAACACTCTTTTTTTCTCGAAAGTATTGTAGTGGGAGTGGCGGATCGGTGGCGGATCCCTCGTCACCTGACAGATCTGGCGGATCCCGCTATGGCGCGGCGTCTGTCACCCTATAAAAGGATCCGCCACGGAGCTGGCGGATCAGACCTATGCCAGCAGCTGAACCGTACGGACGTCAGTCTCTCGCTTTAGCTCCCACTACGCCAATCTGATGACCTTTGTATTTGCTTGAGCTTGATAATATATTTATTCCTAAACCTTAATTGGATCCGTGTCTTGTCGTGTTTCATAGGTGTTTGCCTAACCCTAGTCCTTTTACAGTATCCGCAAAGCAGATAATTCTTTTTAAGCAGCCTACCGTAATTTTACATTTACAATTATTACACCCTCTCTCGCTGACAGGACTACGTCCAGCTACACGCGGCTCCACCTCCCGACCCCACACCCGACCCGGTATGAGGTCATCCCGCCCGGGGTGTTTAAGGGAAGTTACGGCTGTCACGGGGTCGAGTTACTCTCACTGTCTTACGACGAAGGTCACAAGAACATCACTGTTACCAAAATATCGGTGAGTAGTGGCTTTTTTAACGTTACATTCAATTGGTACCTTTCATATACATCAAAACTTTACGAGCATCTTAGGCCCAAATCCTGGCTCAAATAAAAGGTATATATATATTTCAGGTAACCTAACCCTACCGAGGCTAGGTAGTAGCAAAGCAGGACCCTAGAAATTTGAAACCTAATTTTGAAAATGAGGCCGAAGTGAAAAGAAATTTCATATAAAAAAAAAGAGCAAACCCAGTTTTTTTGGCACTACTGAAATATGTGTCAATGAATAACCAAGCTTATGTTTGGCTAACTTTAGTCCTGTTCAGTTACTCATTCATGTGAAAGTGACAAAAAGAATACAAACTTTTTATTTTCTCGCAGGGAGACCCGAATGTGCCTGCGGGTCAGGTGAGCATTATTGCCGACCTGAGCCGTCCTATGGTGTTGTCTGAGGTTCAGCAAGGCTCCATCCAAACCCTGGTAGAGATAGACCTACCAGACATGCCGGAGGACACGCCCCTGGACCGCCTGCCCTCCCAGCCCTTCCGCGTTCCCTCCGACTGCCACGACCGCGACAGTAACCCACCCACCACCTGCAAAGCACGGTCAGTGGTTATGGATTATACACACTGTCTTTTTCAGAAACGTTTTATCCCCTTTATTTTTGGTAAAATAAATTTGTCAAAGAATTTCGTTCATTTTCAACCAGATTGATTATTTTTTTAGCCTTATCGTAGGACCATGTCACTTTAAGAGTTAGCCCAAAAAGAAAAAAAAAGGTTTGTTTCAGGTCACCCGACCGACTCTACATGTTTATAAGCAATTTTGAAGAAATTTTCATATTTTCACCCATTTTTGGTCAATTTTAGGGTCTTCGGAGAGGTCAGCTAGTACTTACAGGTTAAAGAAAAAAAAATTAAAAAGAAAAAAATCGGACCTACCAACCCTACATTTTCTTTTCATGTTACCTGAAACATACCTCCTTCTTTTTTTGGCCTTAGTATTTGTAACTACCGCTATGAGAGATGTTGGTGACAGTCTTGTTTTCCCGTCCCAGGTTCTACAGCCAGGGTCAGGTGGCAGCGCAGGGTTTCACCAATCCCTCCTACATCCGCGGCCACCTGGTGGTCTTCAACGACAACATGTTCGGACACTTCTGGCTCGACCTGCGCTCCTTTAGTCTCTTCTCGCGAATCACCGAGGATATCTCAAACACGATCCACCTCGACGCACCATCGGCGTACAGCGACAATGTTGTCGCTTCTCAGGAATAACGTCTGTACAAGTTAGGTCGATTAGGCTTGAAATAACTTATCTTATTTAACCCTTTGAGGGCGCCATAATGATAATGGCCTGGCGAGTAACTCGCCAGTGCTGAATGCATACATCATGTCGACCCTTTGGGCCTGATAGGGTCGGCATGATGCACCAAGGCAGTAGCAGCGAGTTACTCGCCAGGCTGGGTTGCTGCATCATGACAATGTTGCTTTAAAGTGGGTTTATCCGATTTTCTACCAAATTCTAAATTCCTCATAAAGATGTTCCAAATACTGTAAAAATATATTATTGATAGGTTGGGGGACATCAAAATGGTATCCATGGCCAGTAACGGCTCTGAAAGTGGGTCCCATTGGGTCCAACTATGGTATTTACAGTGTATTTCCAATGGGGATAATAAAATCGCGCACGATTTTATTCTAAAATGACCATGAATTGGGCAGTAAAATCAAATTTGGACAAAATGGCAAGGAATAAGGAGAAATGTAATATATAGGAAGGGAAATATGTTATTTGTGAACATCCTGGCTCATTTTTAAGAAAATCTATTTTTTAACCCAAATTATTGGATGTACTAACTTTAAGACAACATGCCGTCCTTAAAGGGTTAAAATGTTATCAGTTTACTCCTTGCTTGAGAAACTGATTAATTAATTAATTAATAGGTGCCCACAAACTTACATTTCATCTCTATTGTAGTTATATTACTCATTCTCTCACAGTACTTGTTGCATAGAGGAAACCCAAGGTGGTAAAATGTTGTGGTTATCATCAATGCTAAACTAATCATGACTTTCTACTAGATTTTTATAGGACCTGAAATATTTATCCGAGCGTTTAAGATGCCTAATTAGGATTCAGGGTACATCACTAAGAAATGTTCTTTATTTTCACCTAACAGACCTATTCTGTCCAGTATCATTAATCCTTTAAGGGCGGCGTATTGCTTTAATGTGGTATGTCCTTTGTGAAGCTTGTTGCTTTGAGTGACATGCGGTCCTTAAAGGGTTAATGGGAAAATCAGGCACACAATGTGCAAAACTACATCTCACAAATCTGCTTCTCAACTGTGCCTGAAACCACTGAAATGCAGCTGTTTTCGTGATTCCTGACATTTGTATTTATGCTATATTACATTATACTATTCAAGAAAGAAATATGTATACATCATAATACATGTATTAAGAAATACTGGCGTGTTGACGTTGCGTTGAGATACTCACTTCACTACTGCGTGTTGGATGTATTAAGAAATAATATGATACTAGTATATACTATTCATATATCATAATTGCAGACATGTTTATGATATACCATGAGACATCAGATCGGTTCTGTTGTAATCTTTTAAGTGTCGGATAGTGCTCTATCTGGTCTATATTGAGGTATAGGAGTTGTATGGCAAGAGCTCCTTCATCACGTGTTAGGTGTGCCTTGACTCTTCGTCTATGCAAAGTCGATGTTGATGCAAAAACACCATATTGCAAAAAACACCATATTGCAAAAAAAAAAAAAAAAAAAAAATATTGCACTTTTCTACAGACACATCGTGAGAAAACACATTATTACCAAAGTGATACCACTTTTCCTACTTTTGCAGGAATTCCTATTTTTTTGCTGGAATTTCTGTATTGAATTTGGCTAATTTTCTACAGAAAATTGATTAAACTCTTGGGTTTTCCTACTCTTTGTTGACAAGAGAGTGGGATCAGTGTAATAGTATTAGTCAGATTTTCTAAATATATGCAACGCAGGCACAATATTATACTTATATTGACTGTTCATATACCGTTTATAAAGATGAGCAAGGTGTTGACCAACTACATGATACTGGTCGAAGATTACTTTTAGCAAACACTAAAAAAACAAGCAGACAGAACGCTTTGAATATATTTTGGGTTTCTATAAGTGCAAAAAAAAACAACATGATGAAATGATGAAGGCAAACCGTGTTCACAGATTATACACTTTAATACACTTTATACACTTTATGTATTAAACAGAATACGCAATGTTTTGTAGGTAAAATGTTGATTGTTAAATCCAGTTAAAGCCATATCTGACGATTTCAAATCTATAGATTTAACTACTGGTATTCTATACTGACTCTTGTCTGATTTGAACTTGATCTGACTGGTATGAACTGGATATATCTGGTTTTGGTCTGGATCTGACCGGTTTGGACTGGCTCCGACTGGTTTGGACTGGCTCTGACCAGTGTGTAGTAGAGCATCAAACACGTTATTGTAACTATATTTGTAGACGTACCTGGTAGTACTTTATAAATAGATGTGTTTTGAAATCCTAGCATATATAATAGTGTGCTTTACAGTTTGCCATTTATACTTGTACATGTATATACATATTCAGCCCCAGATAAAGCTACTAGTATATAGACTGTGATATTATTTCTTAACCGATTGTATCGATTTAATAAAAAGTATTTCTATAGCTGAAAACACATGTACCAGTAGTGTATTTAATGTTTTATTGTACAAATATACCTCACTATAGGCTACCTATTGATTTCTTACATTGCAAAATGATTGGAAGCCATTCGTGTTACTAGGGATGTTCTCAATAATTTACAAAATCATTAATTTAACTTTAATATTCAATATCCATATGTACACATGCATTATGGTTTTAACACATGATCAGTCCTATGCAACAATGGAACTTCATTTCCAGAACAATTGTTAAATATATTACTAATTAAAGGCGCACTGAGTCGGTGACCTGACCCTGCCGAGTTTTGCACGCAAATGACATCATGGGTTCAGTGCTCCTTTAAACCCGCAGATCTTACTGCACGTCCAGTAACAGTCAGAGTGCAGTCGGGACAGCTACTCAGCCCTATATATAGGGGCACTGGGGGTTTAACTGATCATGATATACCCGGTTTATTCATTGGAATAAAGAAAAATGATAACATGGATGAGTTCTGTATAATTATTGAATGGATTTTTTTTAACACATGAAAGCATATGGCTACAATAAATAATCTTTTAATTTAATACCTGTATATACCTGGCATCTCAATGTATTACCGGTAAATCATGATAGTCAAGCTTAATAGAGCATCTATTAGAAATAATGATTAATGATTGAAATGATTGAAAGTACTGCTTACAACCTGTTACAAATAGTAGTGAGGTCACACCATTTTACGAAATACTGGTAGTTACTATTTACCACTTAACTTAAAGCTTGACCGTCATGGTTGAAGAGCGGCCAAAAGCACTTTTGGATATAGTTCAGTTTTGATTCACAAGAGGGCTCTTAAGGGCTGGGAGCTCAGCTCTTCAGGCACATGATAGGGTGAACATGTTGTAGCTGGACAATGTTCATGGTCCCTTATCCAAACACTGCTGCCCTCTGGTGGAACTGTTATTTTAGTCCATGTATGGAAAATGCTGAACTTATTCCCTGACGGCCCAGCTTTAATACTTTGGCAATGGCTAAAGGGTCGAATATGCTAGGAGCACCAACGGTCTAAGTTAGTAAAGATGACGTCACAACTTGGCAGTGCATACTGGAGTTTGCAGTAGATCACTGAGCTGTTCCATTAGAATCTGAAAACAGAAAAATATCCAATACACTAGAGGTCTTTATCATTACCAGTACACCTTCAAAACCTGGTAAAATGTGTGCCATACTTTTAGAAAGTATCGTTGTTGTTTTGAAAACCATAAGCCCTATATCCTTTGCTTGTAATAACTATTCAGTAGATTTTTTATAATTTGTTTAAGACTCATAACGGCTTTATTTTGTTCTGTCAACTCACAAATTTATCCCTCGGGCGTTACAGTGAACCACTGTGATCCTATGATGTTCCATTGAAAGGTGTTATCAAGTGGTCAATTGATTCAAACGTTAAGTTAAATTTCGACCCTTGGTCTCCAAAAGACAATGTGAACCTAACCTTTGTACATTGTACCAACCTTCAAGTCTTGTGGCTCAGATAAGCGGTGGTCTCCGGCCTTACGGAGTAACACGTTGACATCAGGATTGGCGATCTGCTCCGCGAGTCGAAGCGACAGTTGGTAAGGCACGGAGCGGTCGGCCATACCGTGGAGGAGACGCACGGGGCAGGGCACGGTGAGCGCAGGACCCTGGAGGATATTATGTTGTGGGAGGTCGTCCAGAAACCGCTGTGTGATCACGTACTGACCGTACTCAGAGTCGAGTCGAGTCTCTCCTCTTTGTTTCAGCTCCTCCAGAGCCTATTGAAGGAGAGACAGTGCATGTTAGTGGGTTACGTTATGGCCTCTATAGAGGAAAAGTGGAGGGCACTGGTCAAAATATTTAGCTACTTGGTCTTAGAAATGGTAGGCATTTGAGATTCAAAGTTTACAATCTAAAAAATTATGATAGGTAGTAATTGCAGATTTATGGGGTGATTAGAAATGATTGCTTTCAATAAGGGTACTGGTACCCAAACTATGTGCAGTCAGCCCTCACTACCTCGAATATTTACTTCCTCGGATCCCTCACTTCCTCAGTTGCCTTGCAACCTCCCTCGTATATTTCATTATATTTGGACTTAGCTCCTCAGATAATTTGCTTTCTCAGACATTTTTTCTTGCATTTCCCAAATCCGAGGAAGTGAGGGCCGACTGTGATAGTAGAGTGTCCATTAAACCATTACATGGCCTATTTTGCAATCATTATGCCACTGTTAATATCTATGTGCCAACTTACTGCTTTAGAAAATGACTTTTTTTCAGTCCTCAATGAGAAGTCGGGTGCTGCAGCTATCCCGATGAGAGCGTGAAGTCGATGCGGTCTGTACACTGCCGCTAAGACGGCCAACCATGCGCCCATACTGGAACCTACCAGCACCTGCAACAGGCTCCAGTTAGGTACTCACAATCAATTCATGCATCTTTTCACTGGAGTACTAGGCATCTATGCAATTATTATTTTTTAGGTGGGGTAGTGGGGCGTTCTCAAGGATTTAGTGATTACTTTCAGCAAATTGGTGCTTGGGGGGGGGGGTCAAAAGAAAAATTGCTGTCATGAGAAAATTCCTCGAGACTTACGCCCCCGAATAAAAAATCCTTAATTGTTAAACAGTTAATATTGTCTCCAATATTATGGCAAATTCACCTTTTTTCATTCTTGTAAAAAGGCCCAAAAGAAGGGCGTTCTTTATATTATCATGTCGAATACAGTAAAACGTGTACATGTTAAAGGGGCCGTGCTCCTGCCGTAGATCCCAACAGCTTAGAGTAGAGCATGTCATTCATAACCAAGTGACCTTTTAGATGTGTCTGTAAACAAGGCCCCAAGCCACCAAAGGCCACTTAGTAGACTGCAGTCTTGAGTGTGCTGACAGCCTTCAAACATACACTGTAAAAAAAGTGTTTCTAATTTTTAAACACATTTACCCAAACATATTAAAGTTAGACACTTTCACTGAATCTCTGAATCTCAGCACTTTCTTCTGTCAGCAGGTCCAGGGATATGGCTGGTGGTGGTGGTTGAGCCTACAAAAGTGAAATATTGGTGGACAAGGCCAGTTTGGCTGGTCCACTGGAATATTTTGGACAGCACTATGTACTTATTATTGTTGACATTATCTAAATTGTCATTGATGTCAACCAATACAATGGGTACTATATTTGACTAAGGAGAGCCTGTACATGGGCAAAAGCCTGAACAAGGAATAGGAGAATAATACCAGTGGGCTATTTAAACTGCCCTCTCCCACGGTTTTTTATTGTTGTAGCTCACCCCTCACTGGCAGCCATATCCCTACGCATAGCTAGAAAAAAGCTTGCCATCAATATGTTTGGGTGAAAGTGTTTAAATTATAGTCACATTTTTTACAGTTTATGGGTGAAGGGTGCAGTGAGCAGTGAGACCAGGTAATCATGCTGTCCTGGCCAGGTGACTTCAGTAGGGGGACCATGAATCAGGCTTTCCTTGGAATTAAATAGTCTATAAAAGCATAATGAAACTATAGCACCCTATTAGATTTGATGATTACACATTGGCTTCTAGGTATAGACATTATGTAATGGTACCATTGTGTATAGAATTAGATGTTCTCCTTTCACCCAAAATAATAGCATGTGGCCTATTCAAGGGGGAGTATACCGTTTTCTTTGGGCACACTGGTGGCAGTTAGTACACTGGTGGGTATCACTAGTACTCAATACTATACCACTGGCACAGTCCAACTGCTGGTCACACCAGTGCAACTCATCTAGGCCAGAGCATTACTGGGAAGGAACAACCAGCAAACTATTTGTTGGTTGCCTGAGCCTTTATACGTGGGGTACTGGTGCTGGGTAATACAGGCTCACAGGGCTAGGATATGTCTGCATGTTAGAGGTTTCTGTTTGGGGGGTTCTAAATATAACTAAGGTGTTATATAAACCTAACAAGGCTGGCCTAGAGGTTTGGATCTACGGCAGGATGACCGTCCCTTTAATGTAATATCCTAACTTTGTGCCAGATATAATAGACAGGCAGATATTACCTGGGGACCTTCAGTTAGGTCGTCTAAGACGGCCAGCACGTCGCTTTTCCAGTCGGAGAGGGTCACATCGCGGATATCTCCTTCAGACTGCCCGCAGCCCTGGTAGTCAAATCTGTGAAAACAGAGCATTCATAGTAGGTTTTATACACATGGACAATTAATGCATTTCAGTACTGATACGATATATAAATTGAATGACGGAAGCAGTTTTAAAAAAAGGTGAAAATAAATTACTCCCTTCAATGGCCTGAAAAGGAGATCAACTCGATACTGTCATTCTCAGTTTGTCACTATAAGACCACTCAAAAAAAAAAGATGGTTTCTCATTACCAAGCACTGAAAAATATGACGAGGGCGCTTTTTATTTTATCTTCTTTTTTTTTTACTGAGGGCTAAAATGTATTAGAAAACTAAGACTTTTTGTGAATGATTTTCTCATTTTAGTAATTAAGAGTTTAGTGATCCACAAAAGCTGTTATATTGTAAGTTATTCCTAGCTCACTGCATTACTGACAGTCTAAGCTTCAATTTGATACCAAATATGCTATCATTTGTGTACTTTTTGGCATATTTTTCATTAAAAATCGTTAAAAAAAATAAATCCCCAAATCACGATTTTCATGATGCGCGCGGTGATGAGAAACAAGTTTATTTTTTTGAGTGGCCTAAAGTAAAGTCTAAAAATGCCCTAGGGCCTAGCGTGGGGCACTAGTAGATCTACTACACTCGTAGTTCTGTATGGAACATTCACAAATGACGTCACCTTTTTTTGGGCCATTTTCAGGACCCCCCCCCCCCCCAGCTTTTGTCACCTACCAGCAATAACCCCCTAAGGGAGTGCTCATTTTTTAACAACAGGGGGGGGGGGGCGGTGAGATTTCGCGGGGAGCGTGCGAATTTTTTTCACCCCCCGCCTCTAGAGGGGTCGAAATTTTTTTACCCCCCCCCCCCCCCGGCAGGCCGAAAATCGCGCGCGTTCGCGCCCCTTTGTAGCATAGTAACGCGCGAGCTTTTCCCCTCCAAACAGGTTGACATTTTTTGCCCCCCCCCAAAAGGGGTCTGAATTTTTTACCCCCCCGGTCAAGGGGTCCAAATTTTTTACCCCCCCCCCCAAATCCACCACCCCCCCCCCCTGTTGTTAAAAAATGAGCACTCCCTAAGAGAGACGTCACTAATTTTGAAGACCCCCCCCCCCCCTCCTTCCCCCTGCTAGAGAACCCTCTAAATAAACAGATCATAATTAATACTACTGTAAACGTATTAATTTTCGCTCAGTAGATATTTTCGCGTTTTTCGCGCACATGCTTAAGTGCGCGAAATTATGATGTGCGCGAAAATTATGCCCAGGAAATTAGCTTTCCAATGATGTGTAACACTTTATATTTGTACATGTACTTGTATCTATAATGCCAATAGACGGTTCAATAAGATATTCTTGGGAGCAGAACCTACACCACACAGTCCAGCGTGGCCCTTATCAGGCTTATCTCCTCTAAGATAAGACACCCCAAACGAGTCTAGATACATAGGCAATGTACTAAAAAAAAAGTGTTAAAATCCTTATCGCAAGACATGTAGTGTACTTACAACAAAAAGGATTTCAAAATCTGAAATATATATTCAGGATATCCTCTAGAATTTAGATGGGCATTATTCTAGTACCACTATTTGCACAGAAAATAGCAAAAATGTGACTTTTCCTAGTACATTACCTACGTAGCTAGACCCTCTGCCTCTCCCTAGCAACAACAGCTTCTGTGTCCGAGAATATCACCCACCACAATAGGTCATATTAAAGTATAATATATAGTATGAAACTCTTTTGGCTCTAATATCCTTAATAATTGTCCGATTTAAAAACCGTAAAAAATGACATGTAGCTGAATATGTGATGCTTACAGCTGCGCGAAAATATGATTGCGCGAACATGTCTTTCTATGGTAGGTGCGCGAAAGTTTAGCTGCGCGAAAATATATACGTTTACAGTAGTCATTCGTGCCTGACAGATATAAGGCAGGAAGATATAAGTACCAAGATTTGAATAAGCGCAGGTCTTGTATAAGTGCCTGGGGTAATCATGCCTCCAGAGCGATAAATGCCAGGGCACTCATATATGACTGTACCGTATGAATCTACCGTAAATTCTCATGTAAATTGTAATGAGCATTACTTACTTATCAGGCACATCTAGACTTTGGAAATATTGTACCGGTATATGTCTCATAGCACTGTACTATAATAGCAAAAACTTGCCTATAAGCCGGCCCTTGACTTGGCTACGGTTGATCACATAAGTCACACTGACAATCTGATTATACATAAATGTAGAAATCACGTTCTACACCATGTGACAATGGCCAATTAGTTGCTATTCCAGCCAGATAGGAGAGATAAATTGGCATCAGTTAGAATAAGCACAATATCAGTGGAATTTCTTCAGCTTAATTAGTCATTTATATTTCATTTTTATCGCTATTCTAGTAGTAGCTACCTGCTAGGTAGCCACTTTCCTACCCCTACTATTAGTACTAAGCCTCCCGATCCTCTCACGCCTCTAGCCCCTTAGAGACAGGTACCCATAATAGCTGCTAGGGGAACAACTGCAAAACAGCCATGGCAAAGGCAAAGGCCAAAGCAAAGGCAAAGCCAAAGCCGCAAAGGTGGGCGTGGCACTGTCCAGTCTGTGGTGTTCCCGAGTAGAATCTAGGCTAGGGTTCCGGCAAACGGAGCGACATGAATTGGAAATAAACGCGTGCCATGTTCACCTTACAAACGCATGCCCTTTGTGCTGACAGTATTTCTCCAGTGCTAGTGCCTTGCTGCCGCCCATGTTCGACTGAAACCCGGGACAGAAAACCACACCTGGATTTTTACCGGCCAAAGAGTTGTACGCAATTGTGCGTCCATTCGGACGTAATAAGTGACCTAGCACGGATTTTGGGCTCTGTTCAGTACTGGAAGAAGTGCCTTCAGAATAGCTCATCTCTGATTGCCAATGACAGGTCGTGCTTGCTCTGGAATTTCTTAAAATACTGAGGAAAAGTCGTCTTGTTTTGTTTTGGAGGCGTCCAACCATGGGCGCGGCCATTTTGAATCTCGCGGGTTGCCGCCAAATATCACGTGTCCCAATGTTGGCGGTAATAATGAGGTCGCGGAAGGAGTTCTAAAATATTTGGCGAAAACATCAATTTACGTGCAAGGATTTACGAAATTGCAGTGCATGAGTTAACCGAAAAGATGCCGAAACGCAAGGTGAGTTAAAATCGACCATTCATAAGCCGACTGAACTGAAACTTTGAGATCAAACTGTAATGCCCCTATTATCGTTCACTGCATAATTCCCAACCGCAGTTTGTTTTGCGGTTTTCCACAGTGACAACAGCCCGGACCCGCATCAGTAGGCTACTACTGGAGCGTGTCAGTATGTCGATTTTCAAATTCCAACTGTTAATGATGGATTAGACTTAGAGATTGGCGTTGTGCAATGCGTGTATCTCAGCACTTCGGATCTTCGCCCCCCTCCCATTACTGGCAGTGGCATTAGGGAGTGTTCATTTTTTAACAACAGGGGGGGGTTGGTGATTTTTCGTTTTGACACGCAAGTTATTTTGCGCCCCCCCCCCTCGAGAAGGGCCAAGTTAAAATCCGCCCCCCCCTCGGGAGGAGCTGAGTTATTTTGCGCCCCCCCCCCCTTTTTCGATTTTTCTGCATCAATTTGCATTGCATTGCTGTGTCGCATCAGTGTTACCTAGAAATGAATCTATACTTGATATATAGGATATAGGCCTTATTTACAATGCCTATCCCTGTGTTGCGTCAAGGCAGGTGCCATAAAACCCCTCCTTTTAATAAGACATACTTATTTTTGGGTATATTTTTCCTAACTGGGGGGTCGTAAGGGAAGGTTTTTATGGTAAATGTACTCCTAGAAATGGCCATTAAATATTCAAATTGTAAGTATTGATTTTGATCTATGGATTCATCAAATTTAAGCATGAATATTACTAGGGACACAATATCTAGCCAGCTCCCAGGGAATCACAACCATACTCAAAGTGCAGTGCTTCAGAAGGGGGTTAGAGCGGCATATCCGTCTCCTGACTGCATTATTTCAGAATCTGGAGGTCAAATGGCGTATTCATGTGCACTTTGAAAGCTTCATAGGAGGGTTGGTGGAATCCTGAATGGATTGTATACCCACAAACTGACAATTTTGAATAACCTTTATGTTACTCAATACAATCTATTACTGTCCAGTATCATGTTCCATAAACGTCAACATTATGCCTCAATCATTCCTTGTAGGTATTGCTCTCAAGGTCAAGTTAAAAATGAATGGCCTTAATCCAAGCCGGTGGCCTGGTCAACTAACAGGGCAGTTTAGTCCTACCGCAAATTCCCCGCAAACTACACTCGGGTTGTACGCGAACCAAACTCAGCAGTGATTTGATACGAGACATGCCTATATAGGGTGTGGGTTATACGAGGGTTTTTATCATTATAGAATAGTACCAAAATTGACATTTCCAGATCGAAAGCTGGGTTATAGGATTCTATGGGGGTGCAGGTTATACGTGAGATGCGGGTATTACGCGGGAATTTACGGTAGTTTGAAACGAACAGTTGGTAACAGGCTATCTGGAATGATGAAGCATCCTGGGTACATTTGATGATCACTACTATAGTCTCTATTATTATTTTTTCGACTAGGTCATTTCATTGCAATGATATTCCAGCAGCAAATAAAATCTGCCATTAAAGAAAGGTGTAAAAATATGAACAGTTGGTAGTCGTTTGGACAGAACTACATAGGTTCATGTACAGAACTACAGGAGTGTGATACAAACCACATTAGCATTTCATCCAAAATTTAATAGGTCTACAATGGGTTCCCTTTTTTACACTGAATAATCTGTTTGGTTTTAGTTAGAATTACTACAAACCTTTTTCAATATTAGATAAGCAAATTGTTACTCTACCTGCCAATGAAGGGTGCATTGATAAAACAATTTTGTTGATGCAATAGTGGGACTTCTGTAAATTTTGAAATATCAATTTGGGGGTGCCCAACCATGTCTGATTTTGGTTTAAACGCCACAAACATTCATTTTGCAGTCTGGTCTGTTCTGTTATACCAGCAAAAACAATGAACCGGTATACTGGCCTGTTGAAAACACACATCTTACTGGCAAATGTGGGCCTACAGTGCACACCAGATATACAAACTCTGAAGAGGAAAATATCAGAGCCCAGGATTTTTCGGGGGAATGCCACCGCAAGAAAATTTGAAAGCCTATGACTAGCAATGCTGCATTTTGATGCACTTTAGCATACAGTATATTATGGCTCAGCTCTGAATTATTAATGATTGGGGCTGTAAACTTGTTTCTTTTTTAGGAAAGGTTTTTTAGGAAAATTGGAAATCTAGCCTTGAAATACTGCTTTCTGCTGCATTTTGGCCAAAAATATATTACAACTTGGATCTGCATTATTCAGCCTCTATGATTAGGGCCTTATCTTTTTTGAGAAAAGGTTTAGGGAAGATTTGACAACCGAGACCTGAAATGGTGCATTCGGTTTCCTTTTGGCCAACTGTGTTATGAAGCTTGTTTTTAGTGGGAAACGTTTGGGAACATTTGAAAATCTACACCTGAAATGCTGCATTCTGGTGCATTTTGGCCAGAATTGTATCAAAGCTAAGATCTATACTAGCCAGCCTTTATAATTGGGGATGGAACTTTGCTTTTGGGATGGAAAGGTCTTAGAAAATTTTGAAATTCTTGACTTCAAAAGGTGCAATCTGATGCATTTTGGCACACCTGGCATGTCTACCCCCATCTTAAACCATCACTGAAATAGTTATGTGTTCATTTGCCAATCACATGGGGGGTTTGGGGGCATGCCTCCCCCCCAGGAAAATTTCGAAAATCAAGAGGGCAAATGGTGAAATTACATAAAGGTAAAAAGAGTTTTCTTTGGATCTGGACAAATCACAAAAATGACCAATTTGGAGAGAAATAAATCCCCCCACCTCAAATGAAAATTTTTGAAAATTCACTTAGCAAAATTGCCAGATTTTACAGGTGCGACACAAAGTGTCGCAAGAAAATTTTACGATTTTAGAGGTAATCTGCTGCATTTTAAGGTATTTCAGCAGAAAAAGTGAAGAGTTAAAGTATTCAGCGTGATGTCGCGACAAATCGCGCCCCCTCCGAAGGTGTTGAGTTATTTTACGCCCCCCCCCCCTCAAGAGGGTCAAGTTATTTTACGCCCCCCCTCGGAAGGGGTCAAGTTATTTTACGCCCCCCCCCCCTAAACTCACCAACCCCCCCCTGTTGTTAAAAAATGAACACTCCCTTAGCCTATGATTAGGGAGTGATCATTTTTTAACAACGGGGGGGTGGGGGTGGGTTTTCGACATTTTTTACACCCCCCCCCCCCCCGGTGGAGGGGTCAACATTTTTTACCCCCCCCCCCCCACCCCCTTATGGCCAAAAATCGGCTCGCGCGCGGGCCCTTTGAAGCATAGTAACGCGGGGGCTTTTTGGCTCAAAACAGGTTAAATTATTTTGACCCCCCCCCCCAGAGGGGTCCAAATCCCCCCCCCCCCTGGTCAAGGGATCCACATTTTTTTGCCCCCCCCCCCCTGTTTTTAAAAAAAGATCACTCCCTTAGGCATTTTAAATGATTTATTTTACCTTCGGATTTTGATAAATGACCCCCAAAAATCGGATGCACCTGCTGGGCTGTGGTCTGTGGAATCATTCGTGGTCGCGAGTATCTAAATGGACCATAATTTCATCTTGATCCCCCCCCCCTCCATCATGGAGGATTTTCCAGTCCCCCCCCCCCATATCAACCAAGCCCCCCCCCCCCCAGCTTGGATTAAATGACTGGGCCCTTATGACATAGACTAGAGTCTGACTATGTCATAATCACACTCTACATTAAATAAAAGTTGTCAATATCATAGTGCATTTAATTTATTGTATCACTGATACAATACACTACAATATCCCCATAACCTTACCTCTCCTACATAGGGAAATGTTGGGCCCCTTCAGTTTTACAGTATCAAATGGGGTTCAAACGCTTTTTCTTGACACAATCGGTTTTTACTACATCCACAGAGAGATAACAGCGAGACAGAGGCCACTCCGACAGACGACAGTGACTCGGCTGCAGAGAACGATGACGCGACAGAGGTTCGACGAAGTCGGCGTACACAGAGCAGCCAACCACCAGCCAAGGTGACAAAGCCAGGTACGCCACACTTACCCAACTGACTGTGCTTAATCAATATGAAATAACTTATAAGTCTCTATGTACAATGTAATTTAAGATTTGCCCTTTAGAAATGACCTGCGTAATATCTCTGTCTATATTTAATGTTATACATGTATACATATATTTACACCAGTGTTTCAATTGCGATACTAGACTAACGCTTACCATTTTCAACTTATAATTATCATTTGAAAGAAATTTGACCAATTTTCTTTGAAACTTTTAGATCTCTCATAACTAAAATTCCACTTTAATCCTTTTTGCAATTTCAGAAACAAAAACAGGCGGTAAAGCACCAGCTGCAGTGGCTCCTGCTACTGCCCCCACTACCACCACAACCACCGCCAAGGGCAAGGGGAAGGGCAAGGCTGCTAAAGGGAAAGGAAAAGGGAAGACTTCGGGCAAGGGCAAAGCGACCTCAGCACTGGCAGCAGCCCCCAATGAGTCCGACTCAGATGGACCTGAGAAGCACATTCAGGATGCTTTGTTTATCGGGTACGAGCGACGGGCGGCGCGGGTCGTGGCAGAGGAGACGATGAAGTACACTGTAGACTACGCTGCTCGCTGTCCTCTACCGGGATGCGACAATAAAGGTGAGGCATTTTTGAATGATGATATATAGGACAATCTTTTTTTTACCATTTTTTTAAAAGATTTTGAGACAAAAATCCTCCTATTTTCGTATAATTTTCAGTGAATAGCTATTTCAGTAAAAAAAAAAGTTTTTTGGGGGAAAAAGAACACAAAAATGCCATCCCTAAAAATTTTTTAAAAAGATTTGGGTAGGGCCAAAAATTAGGGTCGCTAAGGATACCTGAACACAACTTTTGCCTTAAACATACGGTTTATATGATTATATAACTATTTTAAAACTAAAAAAGAATACGGTTTGACAGATTTTTACCACAATGATTACGAGCAATTTTATGTTTTAAAAGAGCATATAAATGATTTGGAATTATAACCTGATTTCTGGAAAAAAAACAATTGTTTACCTTACTCTGAATAACATTCAAGGATCTGAAAATGAAACAAATAGACTACCGTAAGTTGATTCACGCAGTAAATTTTATATGCTAACATGGTGGCTGTCGCAATTCACGAATGTCAAAATAAAAACAAATATGTTTTTTTGTTTTTTTTTAATGTGTTTTTTTTGGGGGGTAAAAGATAACAAATACAAAAGTAGATGCATCATCCTAGCTTAGGCGCATTGCCTTGCTTCCGCAAGGCCCCTAGTGCCAACGTGAATTCAACTGGAACAATATTGGAGTGAATGCCTTGGTGACTTGTATCCTTATTTTATGTTGTACCTTACTAGGACACCTGACGGGGAAGCATGAGACTCACCGCACCCTGTCTGCGTGCCCTCTGTACCATAACATGACGGCCGAGGAGTGTAAGGTAAGCCCCCCCCCCCCCCCCCCCCCAGTTTTTTTTAATTTTTTTAAAGTCTTCAGGGATTTCCCTGATTTCAGGGATTTTGAAGTCCCAGGGCCCTATACATTCATAAAAAAAATCCTGGTTTTTGGGCCAATAATGGACCATTTCAGGGATTTTCATGCTCTGTGACTTTCATCCCTCATGTAAATGCAATCCCTGAGCAAGGATCCTCCGGTACAACAGTCGTCACATCTTCTGCATAGTCTGCTTCACCGTCATTAAGAATATTATATATGTATGTTACATTTTATCTAGTGATATTACTGTTGAGATAAATCGGCGTTTTCTAAAACTAAACTAAACTACTGTAAAACCTCGCGTATAAGCCGCGGCTAGTATGCAAATCAGATTGCTAATGCGGCTTATAGGATCAGGACAAAGTCAGCGTGCGGCTTATACGAGGGTTTTTGTTAGTATAGTATACTATAGTACAGTATTAAAGGTACCATAATCAGATCGCCAGTGCGGCTTATAGGACCGGCCCAAAGTCTCCGCAAAAGTCTCTGCAAAGTTTATTTTAGTTTTAAGAAATTAAATGGTTTAAATTCTGGGCCTTTTATAATCTTTTCCCTTTAAATCGAATTTTAGTAATTTCCTGACAATCTCGCTTTCTATCTCAATTTCACAAGAAGAAGCCCACTAAGATTGAAAATGTTTTGAATTTATTAGTTCTTCAGTAACCAACCAAGGCGTCTCTGTATTTTACTGGTATTGAATATAGCGTAGTCTTTGGTCAAAGTAGATTAGTACCTTATCCACTTTAATAGGACTGAGTTTCAGGATCAAAATGAAATAAACTAAACATCTAAATGTGTTTGTAGCAACGCTGTGTGACAAGGGAAGCTGTAACTGCCGAGAGACGAAAGTTCAACGAACTGAGAGGAGACCGCAAAGACCTCCGCAAAGCGGTACGTTTCTTAGCCTTATCTTGCCTTTAATGGATAATTTTATGTGTATTTTAATTACATCTAGCGAAAATCCTTTAAGATTATATTGAATACAATATCTTAGAAAGCCGTACAAGTTGCTGTTCTGACAGTAATAGTCAGAGTGGAGCGGCTTTTATACCTAACGCATGACTTTGAGAATATCAAACCGCACCATACCAGAAAACAGAAATGTATTAAGCCTGAAATTTACCTACTGATATCAATTAACATTGAATCAGTCAAATTCAAATTTATTTTCACACTAAACCAACAGATTCAGACGGAAGAACAGAAGGAGCGTAAACGTAAAGTGCAGACTCAGCGGGGTCGCCGCCCGGAGTTGACCCAGGAGGATCGGGACCAGAGCCTGGAGCACCGAGAGAAGTACGAGCACAGCCGGGAGCCGCTGCTCTCACGGCTCACCTCTGAGTACGACATGCAGCTCTTCAGGCAGGCTCAGGCCAAGGCCTGCGAGGAACTGGTAAGTATTACCGTAAAACCGCGGCTATAAGCCGAATTATATTTGGCGTTATTATTTGCTATAAGCCTAATTTTAAGCCCCAAACTCCCATTCGGCTTATAGGCGAGGTTTTAATAGTGTAGGAACATAGTGAAAACAAATTTCAAACACTTTTGTTATATGCCAAATTTTTACTCCCAAACTCACATTCGGCTTATAACCAAGGTCGGCTTATAACCAAGGTTTTACGGTAGAGCCAACAAAGGAAAAAAAATATGTTCGGGTATCCCGACCAACCCTACGTTTTTAGGACTGACTCTTTTTTCTTTCTTTTTTCCTATATAAAACTTTTTGAAAAAGTTCATAATTTAAAAAAAAGTTTTTAACCTGTAAAAATAAGCTAATCCCCTTAAGGACAGCGTGATCATTCGACACGACGACTCAGTGTTTTTGCTAAAAATCGACATGGCGACATGGTAAAAAATCTGGGTATCCATGTAGAGGCACATTATACACCAACGCAGCACAAGCGATTAATGCAATGGTGATACATAAGATCATCCTGTCGCTCCTTCTATTCACAGAGTGTATCAACCCTGTATGGTCGGCATGATGCATTCATGCAGCATGACTGCACATTAAAGCACTATGCGGCCCTTAAAGGGTTCTGTTCATGTCCCAATACATACTACAGTAAAAACCTCGCGTAGAAGCAGCAGCTAGTACGTGAATCAGATCGCCGGTGCGACTCATAGGATCCACCGAGCTTCAGGGTGCGGCTTATACAAGGGTTTTTGCTACTATGGTACAGAACTAAAGTCACCAGATTCAGATTGCCAGTGCAGCTTATGGGTGCGGCTAATACGTAAGTTAGGCTTATACGCAAGGTTTTTACGGTACAGCTCACTTACAGCAGGAGTACTGCATTAAGAAATAAGGCGTTAACTAAACACATATACTGAAATTCTCACATATAAGTATAACTCGCGTATTAGCCGCACACCCCAACTTTTACAAATCCTATAAGCTTAAACAGGGGGCCTGAACCTTATTAATTTAGTACTGTAGTGAACTAATAGAAAAGTATTGTACAAGCCACACCCTATATAGAATATATGTAAATTACCATAAAACCTCGCATATAGGCCGTGGCCAATACGCGAGTCAGATCGCTAGTGCGGCTTATAGGATCGGCACAGACTCAGGTTGCAGCTAATGCGCAAGCTTTTTCTAATATAGAACAGTACTAAAAATCACCACAATTAGATCACCAGTGCGGCTTATAGAATCGGCCTAAAGTCGGGGAGCGGCTTTTACGCGATTAAGGCTTATACGCGAGGATTTACGGTAAAAAAAAAAAAGATTTAACAAATGAGTGTTTTTGCAGCAATACGAGATGAGCACGCACTACCAGCTGTCGGAGAAGCAGGAGTACCGCATAAAGAAGCTGGAGATGGGACAGTACGAGATGGACACGTGGTACTCCAGTCCCTACCCCGAGGAGTATGCACGTCTCCCCAAACTATACGTCTGCGAGTATTGCCTTAAGTATATGAAGAGCTCCACTATCCTACGGAGACATACGGTGAGGCTAATTTTTTTAAGGGTATATTAATTTTTTTTTCACAGAAATTTCAAATCCGTGTATTTTTTTGTATGCTATATAGCATGCAATGAATACCTGCGAAGTTGCAGATTTTCACTTTCAGTTTTTAATGTTTTAATTGGATCAATGCAATCGTATACACCAATATTGTAGATATAGAATTCATAATACAGCATACAACTAACAGACATGCAGTATAAAGACAAAGGTGCACGAGTTTTTGGTCTGTTGGTTATTTCACGAGTTGACCCTTGGGCCGTATTTCACGCGGCAGTAGGCCGAGTGAAATGCGGCCCGAAGGTCAACAAGTGAAATAATCCTTCAACAGACCAAAAACTAGTGTGCCTTTGTATTTAATTATTATGTTTTTCGATTCAAATCTCCTAAATTGTGGTAGGGGGAGTCTAAAATAGCATATTTCTACGTCATTTATATGTAAACAAACCGTCTTTGATGACGTCACAGGGTCGTGCATTACGGACATGGGTTATTTAACAGGGGGTGTGTAATACGGCCTTCCTTGGTTAAGTCATTTGCACTGCAGTATTCCATAAAAAATAAAAATTCAGTCGTCATGAGTGTACAAAATGGATGAGAGATAAGAATGAGCCGTTTCATGCTGGAAGCGTTACATGATCAAAATTCTTTGTAGATTCACAGGAAATGTATACGTGTGCATATAAATACTTTCACAGCAGTGCTTTAATACATTATCCCCTTTATCGCCATGATGCATGAATGCATCCCTGCTAAGTAGACCTGCGAGTACTGCATTCCTGAATGATAAAGGGCCTAGCACATTAAAGCACTATGCGACCGTTAAAGGGTTCTACTACACAGCAATCAATTAAAAAGTATATACCATATTCGATGTATTAAGCGCCCTGGGCGCTTATCAACTTATTTTTTTTGGCTTAAGTACTTCAGAGTTTAATTGTATCAAAAATCGGGAAATTTGAGCCTTTGTTCTAGTCTATGAATGCCCCAAAAAGGGGGGGTGCGCTTATTAGGGGGAGAGCGCTTATTACGTCGAATACGGTATCCAAGTTCAGTCTACGAAAACATGCAGGACAGTGGCAATGTCCACCTAAAATGTTACCGGTCCAGCAGATTTACAAGTGTAGCAGGGCCGGTCCAGTCACATATTAGGCTTTTCTGAACTGGAAGAATTCAGTTGGGCTTCTAAAGCTTAGACATGTTTGTCTATATGCTGCGTAAAACTATATATCTATCCGTATTTGGCCATAAATGATTACAAATAAATTGTACTTTTAATGGACAAGACTATTTTATACCATATATTTTGCACCATATTGTCAGATATGTGGCTATCCGGTTCTTCAAAAATATAGCCAGTCCTGTAACATTGAGAATGTCCTGTGGGAGGAAAAAGTTTTCGCAAAGACTGCCAGTTTAATACTACACGTGTATAATATTGAGGTTTACTTTGTACAGGCAAAGTGCGTGTGGCGCCACCCGCCGGGAGACGAGATCTACAGAAAAACTAACACATCCGTATTTGAAGTGGACGGAAAGAAAAATAAAGTAAGTCTACTGCCACCTAATGATTTAAAACACATGTGGATTATCAGGCCGTACCAAAATCTCTTCCGCCCTCCTCTGATTTTTTGCCTAATACACTTGTAGATACTAAAACCAACAAGTTATTTGTGAATATCAGCTATCATAGCTATGTGTATTGAATATTTGGCTATTCGCATAAACTTTGTGTTTACATGTTAACCCAATATTTTGCTTGTGCCCAGACCTACTGCCAGAACTTGTTAACCTATATGATGTTTGGCCCCAGATCTACTGCCGGAAGTTCTTAACTGATGTTCTGTTTGCCCCCAGACCTACTGCCAGAACCTGTTGTAAACCAATATTCTGTTTCCCCCCAGATCTACTGCCAGAACCTGTTGTAAACCAATATTCTGTTTGCCCCCAGACCTACTGCCAGAACCTGTTGTAAACCAATATTCTGCTTGCCCCAAGACCTACTGCCAAAACCTGTTGTAAACCAATATTCTGCTTGCCCCCAGACCTACTGCCAGAACCTGTTGTAAACCAATATTCTGCTTGCCCCCAGACCTACTGCCAGAACCTGTTGTAAACCAATATTCTGCTTGCCCCCAGACCTACTGCCAGAACCTGTTGTAAACCAATATTCTGCTTGCCCCCAGACCTACTGCCAGAACCTGTTGTAAACCAATATTCTGTTTGCCCCCAGACCCACTGCCAGAACCTGCTGTAAACCAATATTCTGTTTGCCCCCAGATCTACTGCCAGAACCTGTGTCTGTTGGCTAAGCTGTTCCTGGACCACAAGACCCTGTACTACGACGTGGAGCCTTTCCTCTTCTACGTCATGACCGAGTCAGACAACCAGGGCTGCCACATGGTCGGCTACTTCTCAAAGGTCAGTTTATCTCTTTAAGGAGGGCATGATGCCTTAATGCATCATGCCCTTGGTCGTCATGATGCATGAATGCAGCCCTGGCAATTAACTCGCCAGTGCTACATTTAAGCATCATGCCGGCCCTATGGGGTTCAGAAGCTCCCGAAGGGTCGGCATGATGCACCAATGCAGCTCCGGCTAAAGGGTTAAAGTTAAAGGGTTAAGCCTTTCATAATCTACTCGCCAGGACTGGTATGCTGCATACCATAATTTTCCGTTTGAGCGCACCTGCTGACATTTCAAACTCCCTGGTACCCCAGGTGCTTGTTCAGGGACCTGCGCTCACATTATGCCCTTTTAGAGAGAGGTTCCAGTGAGGTGCTATACCGGTGCTTATATTTGGCAACGGTGCTAATGTGACAAAAAAAGAGGTCCAAAAATAATAAACCCCGGAAAAAGGCCAAAAGGACTCAACAAGTGATCATTCGAAAAAAAAAAGAATAGAATGTAATCTATTAGTTTTCAATGAATTTTTGTTTATATTTGAATTAAATCTGTAAATATTGTAAATATAAATATTGCATTTTGTGGTTGCAGGAGAAGCAGTCGTTCCTCAACTACAACGTGTCGTGTATCCTCACCATGCCGCCCTTCATGCGGAAGGGGTACGGCAAGATGCTCATAGACTTCAGTAAGTAGAATGGTGGACATGTCCATGTCTGCTCTCTCATTTAAACCCTTCAAGGGCTATATAATGCTTTAATTTTAGAGATGCCACTTTTCTTACTTTGCAGGAATTCCTGCT
Organism: Harmothoe impar; assembly: GCA_947462335.1. Classification (NCBI taxonomy): domain Eukaryota; kingdom Metazoa; phylum Annelida; class Polychaeta; order Phyllodocida; family Polynoidae; genus Harmothoe; species Harmothoe impar. The sequence goes on along the minus strand of OX381717.1, from coordinate 37,188,544 downwards.
TTTTTTGCTGGAATTTCTATGTTGAATTATGTTAATTTCCTGTAGAAAATTGACCAAAATTGTAAGATTTCCTACTTTTTGTTGACAATTGAGTGGCAACTCATATAATGTGCTATGTCTTTTGTGGGCATGATGCATAAAAATAGCCCCGGTGAGTCAACTGGCCCTAGTGTGCAATAAAAATGCAGGTACCAAAAAAAAATTTAAAATAAGTTCACACCGACAACATATAAAGGGAGCAAGTTATGTTTTGAACAGCTTGCTACCTTGTGTACTGTTTATACATAAATTATTTATTTATTTTAATTTCTTTTTAAAGATATTAACATCAAATACTGTAAAGACATGTACCTGTAGTTTTGCTGTATCTGTGGTTGCTACCTCTGAAGCCAACCTGTGATAGTAATAATTTTTTTTAATACATTTTACATACGTTAACTACTCCTGTGTATAAACTGGAAAAATGGTTAATAAAGTTAAATTGTTCTTAAAAAAAGGTTACCTGCTGAGTAAGGTGGAGGAGAAGGTGGGGTCCCCGGAGCGGCCCCTGTCCGACCTCGGTCTCATTAGTTACCGTAGTTACTGGAAGGACGTGCTACTCGCATACCTACACGACTACCGCGGCCGCGAGATATCCATCAAAGGTGAGGCTTTTTTTTTTTAAATCCATTAAGCCAGCAATAAAGCAAAACAAATCAATCAAACAAAAAAAAAACCTCTGTCCTGTAAATCTGATGTAGAATACAGTGTTGCCGAAATGACGTCTGCACATCGGCAAAAGCCGGTGTAGAATTCTAATGGCCGGTGTAAGGGCCTTGGACACCAGCCACAATGGCCGGCCATGATCTCAGCTTTCCAATGGCGGAAGAATTTTTCCAATATTCCTAGTAGAAGCCGAGATGGGTCCATGTAACTGGGTTAAGTATTTTTTCAGTAAATTTAATCATTTGCAATGCAGCTTTGTGAGCTGTTATTAATGATGCATCACAATTTGTATCATTTAGATAAAATAGTATGAACCACGCAATATGACATACCGTAATTATATATGTGGCCTGTGTAGCAGGAAAATGGCCTGTGTAAGATCTCATGACACAGGTCACATTGGCCTGTGTGCGAAACAAGATTTTGGCAACACTGTTCAGAATATTTGTCCACATAAAGTTAAATTTTCCCCAGAAGTAGAGAGTAGATTTATAGTGGAGGTTATATTACATAAGATTATAGTGAAACAGTGTCATGGAATTTGAAAGTTGTCTGGAATGTCATAGAATTTTGTAAGAATTTTGTAAAAATTTGCCGTGTGTCATGGAATATCATGGAATATGAAAGTAATGGAATTAATCTCCTAGAATGTACCATTTGCTTTCTAGATTTTAGATATTTTCCCGGAGGCCAAGCCCCCCAACCTCCATGAGAATGTTTAATAAATGTCTTGGAAAATTGAGATTTTTGTCATGGAATGTCATGGAATTCAATCTGAATTGTTTGTGGAAACCCTGAAATAGGGATATGTAACACCATGAAGCTCACATGTTTTTTTTTGATTGTTGTATTTTGAAACATCATTTTATGAATAAAAACACTGCAAAATCAAAAATCAACACAATTTATATACATGTTTCAGACCTCAGCCAGGAGACTGCAGTCAACGCCAACGACATTGTGTCCACCCTCCAGGCCCTGGGTATGCTCAAGTACTGGAAGGGCAAGCACTTGGTGCTACGTCGTCAAGATCTCATCGACGACTACACTCGCAAGAAGACACAGCGACGTCCCGACTTCAAGTTTATCGACAAAGCCTCCCTGAAGTGGTCGCCACCCGTCACTCGCAGATGACCCCCTCCCTCACAGGCCTAGCCGGCCCCTGCTGTGTGGCCACAGTGTGCTACTATGGTGGTGTGGAGTTTAACCCTATAAGGGCCGCATACTGCTTTAACCCTTTAAGGACGGCATGTCGCTAAAAGATGACATTTGTCGTCATGATGCACCAATGCAGCCCTCAGCGAGTAACTCGCCGTGCTACATTGGTGCATCATGCCGACCCTACGTGGGTGTCTAGACCCTATAGGGTCTGCATTCATGCATCATGATGACCAAGCCATGATGCTATTAAGGCATCGCCCCGTCCTCAAAGGGTTAAAGCATTATACATGATGCCTTTGTGAACCGACAAAGTGGTGTTATAGTTTAAGACTTGGAATTACCCCGGGTGGTAAAGATGTAAATGTTGATTATTAAGGACAGCATAGTGCTTTTAAAAAACGATGTCCTTTTTTTTGTTATGACAAATAAATGCAGCCTTGGTGAGTAACTAGCTAGCCAATGCTGCATCCAAGCATTGTGCCGACTCTATGGGGTTTCTATATCTGCGGAGGGTCGGCATGATGTACCAATGCAGTCCCAATGCGTTTTACATAATAACGACAACTGTACTATAAAACAAGATGCTGTCTTTAAGGTTTAAGTTTGTGTGCGCCCCAGCATGGTCGGTATGGGCCCTCTCTTGGACCACTATAGAACATGCCCACAGGCTTGTTTACCCTTTAAGGACGACGTAATACATCATGCCCTTGGTCGTTATGATGCTTGAGTGCAGTCCTGGTAAATAAAATCACCAGGGCTGCATTCAAGCATCATGCCAGCCCTACGGGGTTGAGACACTCTCAATGGGTCGGCATGATGCAACTATTGCACCACCGATGAGTTACTCGCCGGGGCTGCATTGGTACATCATGACTACAAGTGTCATTTTTTAGCAACATGCCGTCTATAAAGGGTTAAAGTATTGTAGCTCTGTAGGAGAAATGTGTACAGAGTAGTATGGAGTAAAATGAATTTGTTCTTCACTCTAGCCCTTTAAGTCCAGCATAGGGCTTGAATACACCATGCCCTTTTGTTCTCACCGCCATTGCTGCATTATTGCATCATGACCCTCGGGGACCCGCGAAGGGTTGGCATGGTGTACCATTGCAGTACGAGCTCAGTATTCGCTGATGCTGCATGAATGCATCATGACACCAATGCTGCATGAATGCATCATGGCAACAATGCTGCGTGAGTGCATCATGACACAGAGATGCCACTTTTCCTGCTTTTGCAGTAATTCCTGCTTTTTGGTAGGGATTTCTGTATTGAAGTACCGTATTCGACGTAATAAGCGCCCTCCCCCTAATAAGCGCCCCCCCCCCCCCTTTTTCAGATTTTTTCCCAGATTTTTAATGTGTTCCTCCGATTTTGTTACTGATTTTCACACATGTGTGTAACATGGAGCACTTCACACCTGTGCAGGTGTTAAGGCCAAGCTAAGTGTGAAGTGATAGGGGTGTGTAGAAGCCTTGTAGAGGCCACAGAGGTCTGTATATAACAGCCATGGGGAGCGCTTAATAGAATGATTATTTGAGGCTGATTTTCCCCCTTAAAATAATCTTTTAAGCGCCCAGGGCGCTTATTACGTCGAATACGGTATGTTAATTTCCTACAGATAATGGACTTACATCTCGAAATTTCCTACTTTCTGTCAACTAGGGAGAGGCATCTCTGCTTACAACATATATGAGCTTAAAGTAACGAGTAGACTATCTGAGAAGTTCGATGCAGAGCATGGAAAAGGTGTTTTGCGTTATACGTGTGACAAGTAAGCAATGTGAAAATAGTCCTAAACCCTAAAGCATAATCAGTCTTTTAAGGGTCGTATAGTGCGTTAATGTGAGAGCAGCAATCAAGAGTCAATGCCGATCCTACGTCTATACGCTCCCAAATGCATTAAAGCACTGCGCTCCTTAAATGGTTTAACCCTTTAAGGACGGTATGGTGCCTTAATGCATCATGCCCTTGGTCGTCATGATGTATGAATGCAGCCCATGCGAGTAACTCGCCAGTGCTGCATTCAAGCATCATGGCAACTCCATGGGGTTGTGACACTTGAAGCGTCAGCATGATGCACTAATGCAGTACCAGTGAGTTACTCGACGGGGCTGCATTGGTGCATCATGACGACAAGTGTCATCTTTTAGCGACATGCGCTCCTTAATTGGTTTAAGCAGGTACAAAGAGCTGGCATATACCATACTGGGATCTATTTAGCGTTATGCGTTGGTTGCCATGTTATTGTTTTCCCTTATAGATCCACGCATGTCTGGTGTTTGAACTAACGAAGGGTTTTACGGTAAGCGCCCAGGGCGGTTATTACGTCGAATACAGTAAACCTACAGTGTGCTAAAAACCTTGTCCTAAATGATATATAGTTACACTCCCCCAATCGTTTCACAAAATTGTTGATGTATTTCAATTTATTATATAGAACTCATAGAAGTGGCTTGATATCGGTCAAAATAAGAATTGTCAAATTATCAAAAGTTGCTGCAAACCTTAATATTGAATGCTAGTTTTTTCTTTATAAAAAAAAAAATCAGTAAGGACTAACGACCTGTACCCAATTTCGATGATAATATTGACCGACAATAATCTGCGTAAATACCATCATATAAACACCTTTGTATTGGTTGTATTGCTGTGATTTTTTTTTATATTAAAAAAAAAAAGTGAAGTATTCTTTTCTATACAAATCTAACAGATGAGATCACCATTTTCACAGTTATGGATCAAATCTTGTACACACGTCTCATACTCCTTATTTAAAACACCCATGTTTATCTAACACCACAAGGGATGCACAAAAGTATGCGGTTGGTCAAAGTTTCAATGTTTGTGTTATAACACTTTGCGCTGAAGTAGGCGCATGGACCGGTCTAGGGATCACCTTTTAAGCTTACTGTGGGATCAGTGATTCAGTTAAATATAGTTGTACATTTGTAGTATAGTGTTACCGATTAAACAAGAAGTTTTGTTAAAAAAATGTGTTTTAAAATAGTACAGGGTTTGTAGTTTGTAAAATAGACGGTTGTCGGAAATATTCACTGTTATCAACACGACTCAATGTCGCCATAATGGAGTGGTTTAATGTTTACCCTTTAAGGTCCGCATAGTGCTTTAATTTAATATGCCTGGTTGTCATGATGCATGATTGCACATCTGGTGATCAAATCTCTGGTGCTGCATTCGTGCATCAGGACGACTACCTGGTTTGCACACTCCCAAAGGGTCGGCATGATGCACCAATGCAGTCAGTCCTGCATAGGTGCATCATGACGGCAAATGACCATGCCATCTTTAATTAACTACGGTAGAGCTGGTTGCACACACATTGTCAGATACAATACATGTAGTTCATTGTTATAAAATTCAAAATCAAAAGTGGTTGAGAATGTCATTAACATTTTTTTAGCTCCCCCAAACCTCCCTCACGTTCTGCCACCAACGATCCCAGTTGGTACAAAAAATGACCAATCCTAGACTACTCCCCATGTCTCTGCTTCTAAAGTAGAAGGAAAATATTTATAAATTCCCCATTGAATTCCCTGGTAAAAGAACCAATGAATTGTGCAAGTGTTGATCAATCCTTAATTAAAATGTTAAAATAAACTTTATTTCTGGAGAAGGGACTGATGGAAATTTTACATAAATCAAGTGTAAATTTAGTTTATTTATGCTTATAAAGATAAGTATGTTGTTTGTTTACAGTTAGTAGGGCGTCACCATACTAAATACAATCTGATAAATGTAGATAAAATTGTTAATTGGCATTGTTCATGAATGGATTAAATACAAATGTAGATGGAAATAAATTGTGTATATTATTAAAGGTTTCTGCAAGAGAATATGCGTTGTTTTTCCCTTTTATTGACTTTGTGTGAGTAAATGTCAATATTTATAGTAGGTTACAGGCCTCCCAAAGATTCCTTTAATGAAATTCCCCTTAAATTGGGTATTAATCCATTAACACTCCTTGATTTCTATGGAAATTACTTTGAATGAACAAATCTTACGATATACCTTTCACAGAACGTGTTTCAAAGTCTCCCAAAATCAGACTTTCAGCCAAAACCCGACTGACATGGCTTCCTCCGAAGCATTTACGATTGATTAATTAGATTCGCTCAGACACTGGTTTCTGCAGGAGTTGTGCATTTACCAAATTTATTTTAAGATTCGCTTTTTGGCAAAGAGACAGTGGGATCTCTTGATTTACATGTATGGGCGGCTATTCAAATGTATCAAGCAAATGATGGGCAAAAGGAAATTTTCATCTGATTTAAAATGTTCTATCAAAATAGAATTGATTCCGCTAGTTTTCAACAAGAGCAAAACCAGTTTTGTATTTTCCCGTCTCATAAAGGCCATGCTGTGAGATTGGGCAGCGTCCCAGGCTAGTTGTATAATGGTGGCGCCACCTAGGGAATTTTAACACAAATACGAGCACACCAAGGGTCGAGACCGGGCTGCTAGCACCGTGTTGATAGGTATTAGGTTTGATACACTCCCGAACGGTCGGCATGATGCATGAATGCAGTCCTGGCGAGAACGTTATGTGCAAAATGCCTACAATGGATATAATGCATAAAACAGGGCATCCACCGACCAGGAAAAGGGATTTAGTATTTTCGTCAAACCACAAGAACCCTCACAATGGGGGAACGGGAAATTATCTTTACGTCCAGCATGAAAAAAAGAATCAGGAATCCTAACTATAGGAAGAACTGTTGGATAGTTGCATGAAAAGCGCGGGGTGAAAAGAGACTATGGCAGTAGTAGGGTGTCTATATGTTTAGCTGGTTTAACAGTAGCAGGGGCGGATTCAGAAGGGGTGGTCTAGGGGGGGGGGGACAGCCAAGAAATGGGCCCTTGATAGGGGGGGGGGGGGGTCCTCATGTCGCATGTCGGAATTAAGAAATGCCCTATGTCCCATGTCACTAGAGAAACCCCCATGTCGCTAGTGTCACTGACTATTAAGACTATTAAATAACCATATTAATGAGAAAACCGTACTCGGCTAGTTGGCAGCCTTGGTCATTCCCACACGGAGAATTTTTGAAATTCTTCAGAATAAAATTCTGCATTTTGGTGAGTTTTGAGAGCATTATAATATATGTTTCAAGCTATGAGGCTATTCTCATTCATGTCACTAAGGCCCATGTCAGATGTCAGGGTTTTCGGCCACGGGCCATTTTCAGGGATCTAGGGGGGGGGGGGGGGGCACGTGCCCACCCAGATCCGCTACTGAGTAAAAAACGAGTGGATATCCCCCCTCCCCCTTTAAGTAAAACACTGTGGCCTTTTCGCTGAAAACATGTCACCGGGCCTCCCCAACCATCCCCACCCCTCCTGGTCTAAATCAGAGACTCAAAATATGGAAGTCTATGGTAGATTTAACTATATTAAATAAGACAGCACAAGCCCTCAGATGTACCATATCTGTTATAGAATTCCGACTTCCCAGTCTCAGAACTACAAGCAGCTTACTAGTAACTTATGTATAAGGATGATTAACGCTGATTGAATGATTAATTCCTGTTGTCTACAAAGAATCTACAAATGTATTTCAGGGCACAAATACAGGTAGTAAAGCTGTAATATCCTACTACGAGATGAAACGCGTAATTCATTAATTGGAGATATTATCATCAGACTGTCACTTGTCAATTCCCTAACCTCGGGGTCGCTATAGGGAGATTTTGTTAATCCTTTAAGGACAGCATAATGCTATAATGGTGTTATAACGTAATATGTCCTTTTATCGCCTTGGTGTATCAATGAAGTGCCTAGTTTGACACTGCTGCATTCATGCATCATGCCGACCCTTCGGAGCTGATACACTCCTGAAGGGTCAGCGTGATGTACTAATGCAGCACTGGCGAGTTACTCGCCGTCCCCGGTCGCCGTCACTGCATAATTGGTGCATCATGCCGATACATGAACATGACGCCTTGAGGCAGCACGCCGTTCATAAAGGGTTAACACAAACCAGGTTAAGTGGTGTTTATATCCTGATTGTATTAGGATAGAAAAGCAAAAATACCAAGCTTTTAAGACGCCCTTTGTTCTATGTGGGCGCCATGGGTGCACTGTTGACATCAGAGGGCGGAGAGAAAGGGTTAGGTCAACCCTTTAAGGGCCGCATAATGCTTTAATCTGCTATATATGCTTTGTTGTAATGACGCATGAATTCAGCCCTGGCGAGTAACTCGCCACAGCTGGATTCCAACGGAGCATGTTACACATGGTCGGTACACTCCCAGAGGGCCGGCATGATGCATGAATGCAGCCCGAGCAAGTTGACTCGCCAGGGCTGCATTCATGCATCATGCTGACATCGGACATGTCTCATTAAAGCACAATGCAGCCTTTAAATGGTTAAATTAACACTTACTAAAGGGTTTAATTAGCACGTGCTGGCTGTAATGAGCTTAGACTGAGGGGGAGGGGGCAGGTATTGTCTTGTGAACTGTGACGCATGGTGAGTAGTATAGTATGTATCGGAACGGGACTATAGTTAAGTACTGTTTATTACTCAATCGACATGCAGCCAATCAGAGGCCTCCATTTGGTCACGTGACCCGTTGCCATGGTAACGTGACCTACTTAGGGCTCTCAGCCAATCAGAAGCCAGCATTCTGGGTGACCTACTGACCTACTTAGAAGCTCTCAGCCAATGAGAGGCTGGCATTCTGGTAACTATGGTAACGTGACCTACTTACGTCACGTGACCTACTTAGGCTCAGCCAATCAGAAGCCGGCATTCTGGTAACTAGGGTAACGTGACCTACTTAGGGTTTGTTTGTAAACAACACCACGTGGCTCTCTTGTTTGTAAACAACACCACGTGACACGTGACTGTTTGTAAACAAACAACGTATATATAGAAAAAAACACAACAAGTTCCATCTTATGTTAAAATTATATTTTCGAATAAAAAAGCACATCTGTAACAGCGTCTATGTGTAACTACGCGCGTTCTCATTCAAACACTATAACACTATCACACCGTAGCAGCAGCAGGTAGGACCGGAAGAAAAGCAAGCGCACGAGCAGAAGCGACGACACCATTTGCACCATCCGGCCGTCGCGTTGGTAGCCCTACTACCCGTCGCGCGTTCCACTGGAGCGGCTTTAAGAGTGACAAATGACGATTCTTTGTCGACGCGACTGCTAACATCAGCATCGGCAGCAGCATCGGCAGCATCGGCAGCAGCATCGGCAGCAGCGGCAGCAGCCTCGGCAGCAGCGGTAGCAGCAGTAGCAGCAGCGGCAGCAGCAGTAGCGTGAGCATTAGCAACAACAGCAGCAGCGACAGTAGCAAGGGCGGCAGAGCGGGCACTAGTAGCGTTATCAGCGGCGTCATCGGCAGCCGCAACAGCATCAGCAGCAGCAGCGTCGGCATCGGTGGCATGAGTAGCTGCATCGGCGGCAGCAACAGCAGCAGTCACAGCCGCAGCGGCAACAACAACAACGTCATCACGACCCGCGTCACTAACAGCCGCAGTAAATGCAGCAGTAGCACGCTGAGCAGCACTAGCAGCAGCAGTAGCAGAGGCTACAGCATCAGCTTCACATTCGCGCGCCGCTTCGTCATTCCGCTTCATGTCACGGTAGCAACTTTCCATCACGAGGATCTGCAAATTGAGGCGCGGTGCTGGTGGTGGTAGTAGTAGTAGTAGTAGTAGTAGTAGTAGTAGTAGCGTGAACGATGATGACGATGCTGAATGTGGTTTCACTCCCCTTATATACCCTTACGCCCCGCCTTTTTTCAAGCCACCGGCCAGCTGCCCCTTCACGGCAGGTCTTTAGATCAGCCTTAAGTCGCTTACTACGTGGCTCATCATCCCTCTAATCGCATTTTCCAGCCGCCGGCCGGCTGTCTGCTGATGACAGGCGAGGGTGATTTGTTTTTTTCTTTAGATATAAGCCGCTTACCACACGCGCACCCTCTAGTCACAGACAGAGTGACAGAAAGGGAGGGGGTCGCTTTGTTCACGCTACCTGTAGTTGTTTTTCTATACACACGCTGAGCCCATGACCCGTTAATCCTTTATACAGGTAACACGCGTTCAACTAATTACCCTATTGTATGACAGTCGGTACACGGATTTAATTTTAAACCGCCTTCCCATCTGGGATCCATGTCTGGCGGGGTGGAAGGATCCAGCTGAAAAGTGTGATTAGGGCTTTTGTTTCTCTTATGATAGCAGCAGGTCAGCATGCGACAGCTGAAAATGTCAGACTCGCCGCTCCTATAAAAGACTGAGATGCGTCTCTCTTTCCACACACCCTTCTACCATCGCCGCCGACACCGCCACCGCCGGCCAGCCGACCGCCGCCACCGCCTGCAGTCACCGCCATCACGCCAGCAGGGAATTTCGAGCTGAGTCTGCTTATTGCTTATTTTTTTTCTTTGAGCTTTTTGTTTTCTTAAATTTTTATTTTCACTCAGTCTTTTTTGTTTCGGAGGAAAGAAATATGGCGCTGCAGAGGGCGCGAGTTTCTAAAAGACGGTCGCGCGAACAAAGTGCTCTCCTCAACTGCCCGGCTATTTTTTTATCTCAAAGGAGAGAGCGTCACGTAGTTGAGGTTCACGCTTCTCTTGAGGCGTACCGAATTCTCGAGAAATGCAAAGCTGAGCGCCATCGTCGTTATACAAGAGCGGAAAAGGAAAACGTAGCGACATGGCCGAGAGCCGTCTTCTCAGAACAGCATTTACTCTACTATTGCATAACAGCTGCTCTCAGCGCCCCCACTCGTTGGGCGTTTCATGAAAAGAAAGAGCGCCGCTACTCTCCTCACCCTGCCTCCTCTTATAAAGTGAGAATAAGTGCTATGAAACGATTCGACAAGCCGATCGGTTTCTTGGGAGCGACTGCAGCTCCCACTCGGTGGGCGCGCGTTGTGGCCGACGTGAACACGGTCTCTAAACGTTTCGACGTCGTCACTTGTTATCCCGCATATTGCAACGCAGCCGAATTGAAGAAGATAGGGACGCACTATTTTAAACCATACGCTCCAATATGTATTTGTCACCGCCGCGCTCACACGCCTTATTGCTTTTTCGAGACGATCGTGTCACAACACAGAAATAGAAAAAAAAACGGCAAAGCGACGAGCTTTGCCTAAATGATCAAAAAAAAAAAAAAAAAAAAAAAAAAATTAATCTCCTCCTCCTCCTCCTCCTCCTCCTCCTCCTCCTCCTCCTCTTCTTCTTTTTTTAAAAAAAAAAAAATATTTGTATCAGACTCCTCTGGAGTCTGATACAAACATTTATGACTATTGAGTGAAAATAGAATTTTATCGCAAAAAAAAGTCACTTCTGCCACCGCTACTGTGACACCGGCCGGTATCAATAAAAAGGTCGGCTGACTTTTCTCCACAACCATTCACTACCGACCGTTCGAGTGAGAAACACAGCAGACAGTCAGACACACAACCGCTCTCTGACGCGTCCTGAAAAAAAAACAAAAAAAAATGTCCAGTAGTAAAAGCAAACTCTTCACAGAAATTCATTTCGACGCTCGACTACAAGGACCCTTTAGTTGTATCATTAGCGGTCCGTCGGGTTGTGGAAAATCGCGCTTGGTGGATCAATTTCTGAGCGACGTGAACAATTTGGTCACGCCGCCGGTGGAAAAGACTTTTTACCATTACGGCGAGTGGCAACCTCTGTTTGAAAAAATGCAAAATCAGTACGGTGTGGAATTCAGAGAAGGTCTTCCTAGCAAAGAGTCTATAGCGGGAGACGTGGAAGTAGCAGAAGACGCTTTACGTCCCCACACTCTACTGATATTGGACGATCTGATGAGCAGTTCCAATCAGCAAGTGGTAGCCGACATCTTTACTAAATACTCGCATCACTGGAACGTGAGCGTCATATACATCACTCAGAACCTATTCCAGAAATCACCCGACTTTCGAACTATGAGTCTGAACGCTCACTACATGATCGTTTTCAAGAACCCGCGCGACATGGGGCAAATAGCTAGTCTGTCTCGCCAGGTGTTTCCGTCCAACGCGGCGGCCCTCTCTAGTATATTTACCCATGAACTCAAGCGACCTCACTCATACCTCCTTCTGGACTTCAAGCAGTCAACACCTGACGATCTGAGAATACGCTCCTCTTTGACGTCCATACACTCTCAGCTAGTGTTCGTACCGCTAGACAAAAAAAAGAACAAGAGAAAGCAGTAGCAAAAAAAATGTCTTCTCATCTACTCGAAAGACACTTTGGTACTCTCAAGCACTTAGCTAAGTGCTCGCCAAAGGACTGCTCGCATCTAATAGACTCTGGAAGCGACGATCTGATCGCAGCGTTAAGTGAGATCTGTCACAATTTACTGGTAGGGAACATCCCGCTCAGCGACAAACAACTGGACAAGCTTCGAGAATCGGCTGACGTGTTGAGGGAGGTCGGCAAAAAATCTACGCCCATCAAAAAAAAGAGACGCGTCTTGGTACAAGAGGGAGGTTTCCTCATTCCGGCTCTCATAGGGATGGCCTTACCGCTTATAAAGAGCATTCTCCGTATATGAGACACCTCATTCGACACCTACTCGCCGACAGCACCACCACCACCACCACCACCACCACTACCGCCACCACCAGCGTCATTGCCACCGTCGTCCCCATGACGGACTCAGAGCAGCAACAACACTACAAACGTTTAGCGCTCGTGGATCCTGAGACGCTCTACAAATCATCACGAGCAGGTCTACTTCATCATGTGCCCGCTGCTGCTGCTACTACTAGCGCTGCTACTACTGCAGTCGCTGCTGCTAGTACTTCTACTGCTCCAAACCTTCCTCCTCTTCCTGATGAGCGCACTGAAAAGAACGAGAGTTCCGCTCCTGCCACCGCCGCCCGCCTACCTGCCGACATGGCCTATTACCACAAGCAGGCAGAACAGTCCCTTCATCCCGACGCGGCCTTGCACCAGGTGCTACAGTTTATCTACAGGGACTTGGATTTAGTGTTGAACGACCCCACTTTGGAATCGCGCGAGAAAATGTTGAAATACCGAAGGTTGTTGAATAGATTGCAATTTTTTCTCGCGAATCCCCACAACAGCAACATCTCTTCGTCCTACTCTTCTTCGCCCCCGGCTCACCTCCGTCAGTCTGCTGAAGAGGCCAGCGCGTCCCTACTCGAGCGGTTGGTGAACCAAGTTCCCAAGAGGAATCGCACTCGGACCGTGGCGCTGTACAAACAATTGGAGAAATCCGGTGTGATCAAGTGGAACGAGGACGGTGCGGTGCGCGAGATGTCGGGTCGGAGAATACCACCTGAGCGTCGCATCAACATAGTGGACTTACTGAACGACGCCGCCAGGTTCAGGAAGACGGCGCCCAGACCGGCGGGCTACTCGCCGTTCACGAAAGCGCTGCGCGAAGCAGTTCCCACAGACTCCTTGATCGGAAACCATCTGTATAAAGCGAGCGGACCTGGCCAAAGTTTGGACACACGGCTTGCTGACAGAGGTCGGAAACGACCGAGCTTCGACTCGGAAGAAGGAGAAGCAGCAGCAGCAGCAGCAGTAGCAGCAGCAGACTCTTCTCTCCAGGTGGTGGACGATCAATCCTCTGAAGACGAGGAGGACGACCGTGAACTTTTCCAAACTCCGACTTCCTATAGGAGCGTGCCGCGTAAGAAAAGGAAAGGGCGCAACCGCCTAGCGGCGAGCTCGTCGTTCACGCCCTCAACAAGCCCACCATGGGCAAACCAGTGAAGAGACTGACCAAGAAGGAAAAAGAAAAGAAGCGCGTAGTAGCTAGATATACCGACGTCAAAGCGCCCTCCAGTTTCACTAGCGTGACTAAACTCCAGAAACATCATTTTCGCCACCTGAACCCGGCCGTCATCCGAGATGCTTTAGTGTCGCTGGACGCCTACACTAAACATAAACCCATTCGGAGAAAATTCGCAAGGAACAAGACTATAACCGGCGCAATCGATCAGCAGTGGCAGATAGATCTGATGGACATGCAAGCTTTGGCGTCTCACAACGACCGCTTCCGGTACGTGGTGACGGCGATCGACGTTTTCTCTAGGTACGCGTGGGCCGTTCCCATTAAATCCAAGAGCGGCGCTGATGTCACCGAGGCCTTCCGAGAGATGACAGGCACTGGCGAGAGACGACCGCGCACTGTTCAGACAGACAAGGGGAAAGAGTTTTTGAACAAGATCTTTCAAGATCACTTGAAGAGCGAGGGCATAGAGTTCTTCACTGGCGAGAACGACGACATCAAAGCTAGTCTAGTGGAGCGCTTGAACCGCAGTCTGAAGGAGAAGCTGTGGCGTTATTTCACACACAAGCGCACGTATCGCTACGTAGACGTACTGCACCATGTAGTGTCTTCTTACAATCGCACTCACCACAAGACGTTGAAAATGGCGCCGGCTCAAGTCAGCTCGGAAAACAGCGAAACAGTTTTCTACCGACAAGATCTCCCAACTAACAAACAAATCGACGAAATATGGAAAAAGAAGAAAAAAACAAAGACGTCCGCCGTCGACGTCATCGCTCCGGGTGACAGAGTGAGGATGTTGAGAACTAAAGGCGCCTTCGACAAAGGGTACGAGGGAAACTGGCGCGAGGAAGTGGTCGACGTTGCTAAGACGTTGGGAAGCAGAGGGTTCGAGCTGAAAGACGACAAGGGCGAGGAGATAAAAGGCGTCTTCTACCCGGAAGAGGTTCAGAAGGTGTACAAGAGTCGTTACGACAACAACTACCTGATAGACGAGGTGTTGCGCCGCAAGACCGTCGACGGTAAAGAGTTAGCTTTCGTACGTTGGTTAGGTTACGACGACAAGTTCAACGAGTGGATCCCCGTCAAAAAAATAACGTAGAAAAAAAAAAAAAAAAAAAAAAATGAACATCACTCTACCTAGCAACAGCTCTATGGAGTATTATCCTGACAACAGCTTGACGTCTTTCCGAACTCACTTCGACTCGCCGCTCCTTCTGCCCGAAGCGTACGAAGCGGCTCTGACTGAGATCATCCTCCCTACAGAATGGACTAACGTGCACGACGACGACTTGATCATCGTTGTTCCTCTGCGCACCAAAGGTTCGCTAGAGGAGGCGATCCAGGTTTTAAAAGAAACTAAATTCTCCGAAGGAAAAAAACCACAGGTAGACTGGAAGAGAATGAAAAACGCGAACGGTCTGAGCAAGCTAACGTTCAGCTCAAAATTCCCGCTGAGCTGGAAGGAAGCGAGCTATGTAACGGTGGAAGAGATATCAGACACGTCGGAAGAGCAGCAATTGAAACCGGAAACAAAAAGGTTCAAGAGAGAGGTCGACTTGAGACAGACGAATGCCGTATACAAGCAGTTCTTGTCCCCGGCGGTGAAGAAGAAGACGATCAGCCATCAAGCAAGACAGATGATCGAAAAGATGGAGAAGGACATGGGAGTGCGCAGTTTCATGCCAAACATATTCGAGATACCTCCTATTTTCACCGGAAGCAACCACACCCTAATCGAGCGCTTGAGTGAGACGTTGCGAGATGACAGACTAGAGGGCGACAGCTTCTTGCTCAAACCGATGCGGATCTTATCGTACGACGCCAAGACGAAACGCGTCACCATCAAACCGCCGAGACACTGTGCTGTCCTGCTGAGTCAGCATCTCGCATGCGTTCTAGGCTTCGGAGAGAAGACGTGTTTCGCGTCGCCGACTACCGGCGCCTACTCGATGGATGTTTACGGGGACGTGCACTCTGTGTACATATACACCGACATGATCCAGGAGAGACGTGTGGGCGACATGCAAGTGCCGCTGTTGCGCTGCGTGGCGGTGGACAGAGGCGGAAAGCGTCGAGGTGGCGTGCAAGCTATCAGTTTTCTCTATTTGGATTATTTCCTTTTGAAATCTAAGAGGTTTACCGAGGTCGGCATCTATTTAAGAGACCGATCCGGTCATTCCATCTCATTCGGTAGAGGCGAGGTGACCGTGACACTTCATCTGAGACCTATTGAGCGCTGAAAGAGAGAAAAATGATGCGTCAACGCGTTCCGTACTTTCCACCCAGGCGCACCGTCGGCAGAGGGTACAGCGATTACTACAACGTGCAGCTGGGCAACGGCGTCAACGTGTACAGCGGGCGCTCTTTCCAGAGCGGGCACGGTTTAGGCGGCGCTCTGTTAGGTCTGATGCGCTCGGCTACCCCGCTATTGAAGTCGGTGGGAAAAACGCTGCTCCGCGCCGGTGTGGGCGTAGCTAAAGATGTGCTGGCGGGTCGGACTTTAAAGAGCAGCGTGAAAGACCGAGGCGCAGGCGCTCTGAAGAGACTGGCGAGTACGGCGTTCTCGGGAGGAAAGACGCCTGTCGCGTCTAAGAAAGGGTCGAAACGTCGCCGGCATTCTCCTCAGACGGGCGGTGGCTCTTGCAAGAGACGTAGAGGGGATGTATTCGACCGGTAAGCGCCTAGGCGTTCAGGTATAAATAAAAAGACTGGAGGCGGCCGGCGTCAGTCTGTCGGCCGCATGAAGAGAGAACACAATGGCTTACGTACACGAGAGCAGTAACGAGTGCGCGCTCTCTGAGCTCGACCTGCACACCGTAGCGCCGACTCAGACTACTATCTTAAAGTCGTCTTTCCTGGGGATAGAAACAAAAAACTCTTTAGAGGATGGAGGTAACATAAATTTCACCATCAACAAGTCGCAAGAGTACACAGACCTGAACGAGAATTACCTTCATCTGGAATGTCAAGTGCTAAAGGACGGAGCGGCGATCGAGGACACCGACGCGGTAGCTCCGGTGAACAACTTGGCTCACTCGCTCTTCAAAGACGTCCAAGTCTCCATCGGCGGTTTCAAAGTGTCTGGCAACACCGAGACCTACCCTTACCGAGCTTACTTGGAAGGGTTACTCAACTACAACAAAGACGTGAAGGACGGCGTCATGAGCGCCCAGGGGTGGCATGAAGATACGCCCGGTCAGTTTGACACGTTGACTGACGCGAATGCGGGGTACAAAGCGCGCAAGAAGCTAATCTCCAACAAGCGCTTTTCGCTGATGGCGCGACTGCACTTTGACCTGGCTCATCAACCGAAGCTCATCGTTGGAGAGACAGAAATCAATCTCACTCTGAAACAAGCGGCGCCCTCTTTCTATCTGATGTGCGCCGCTGACGGAGGCTACAGCTTGAAGATCTACAAAGCAAAGCTCTACGTGCGACGCGTGCTGGTGGCGGACGCTGTAGCGGAAACGCACGAGAGAGCGGTGATAGAACACGGGCCCTTCGACTACCCGGTGAACAGAGTGGAGGTGACGACCTACGCCATCCCTCAAGGTAACAGAGATCACAGCTACACGCACTCCAACACAGGCCAGCTTCCCAAGTCGATGATGATTTGCTTCCTTGACCACGACGCCTTCAACGGTAGCTACACCAAGAACCCGTTCGAGATGAAGCATTACGACATCAGCTCGCTTCAAGTGATAGTGAACGATCAGAAAGTGCCGAACGACGCCTACGTGCCCGACTTTAAGACCAAAGCGGCCGTGAGAGAGTACTTGGCGCTACACACGGAAACGGGGATGTACGAGGGCGCGCGCTCCTGCGGTATTTCATACGAACAATTCCTGAACGGTTACACGGTGTTCCCCCTCGACTTAACCCCAGACAGATCGCACGACGGGTGTCGCGTGAACCTTATAAGAGCGGGTCAGCTGAGGGTGGAAGTCAGTTTCCGCTCGGCGCTACAAGCGACAACAACGGTGCTACTCTACTTGGTGTACGACAACGTCGTCGAGCTGACCCGAGATCGACACCCCGTCACCGACTACCACATGAACTGAAGACAAGACGGCGGTACTTGGCGTATCGTATGAACACGCTTGAAATAAGCAGAGTGTTGAAGGAAAACGTTCACACAAAACATCGTTTCCTGGGCGTTTTCTCTTGTGACACTATTCCGAAGCACCCTATCAAAGACACTTGTTTCGTGAGCAACACAGATCCGCAACATTTACCAGGTCAGCATTGGGTGGCGTTTTACGTGTCGAGCACGGGTGAAGTGTACTACTTTGATTCCTTCGGCTTACCGCCGCTGAGTGCGGAGTTCTTGTCTTTCGTGGAACGCTCTGCTCCGTTCAAGTGGCAAAGAAACCGCATTCAACTACAAGACACTTCTGCTGACACCTGTGGACCTCATTGCGTTCATTTCCTAATTGAAGCATGTCGAACAAGAAACCCCAAGAAGTGCGTCATGCGCATGAGCAAAATCCCAAAGCTGAGCGACCGGGTCGTGAGTCAGAAGCTATCGATGATGCTGTTGTGACGGGTTGTTGCGATGGCGGCCGTTTCATGGAGGCAAAGATTCTCTGCCTTGCCGAAATGGTGTTGGATTTATCCAAAGTCGTGCAATGTCTATTGGAGAAAAGTCGTCCGGGGTGTGGTGGTGCGAGTGACGGCGGCGTGAGACTTTGCGGCCTGTTGAGTTGCTGCAAATCGAAGAAGCAAGCTAAAAAAGCATAAACTTGTGTGTTTTTTCTGATTGAAATGAAAATAAAGAATAAAATGAAAAGAAAAGAAATTATCTTGTTGTGTTTTTATTTCTATATATAAGTTACATAACTTTTTTTTGTTTGTTTGTTTACAAACAGTCACGTGTCACGTGGTGTTGTTTACAAACAAGAAAGCCACGTGGTGTTGTTTACAAACAAACCCTAAGTAGGTCACGTTACCCTAGTTACCAGAATGCCGGCTTCTGATTGGCTGAGCCTAAGTAGGTCACGTGACGTAAGTAGGTCACGTTACCATGGTTACCAGAATGCCGGCCTCTGATTGGCTGAGAGCTTCTAAGTAGGTCAGTAGGTCACCCAGAATGCTGGCTTCTGATTGGCTGAGAGCCCTAAGTAGGTCACGTTACCATGGCAACGGGTCACGTGACCAAATGGAGGCCTCTGATTGGCTGCATGTCGATTGAGTAATAAACAGTACTTAACTATAGTCCCGTTCCGATACATACTATACTACTATGGTGGGAAAGCAGGATGCTGTTTCTCCACAAATATGCGGAGGTCCGCAAATTTGTGGAGGTCCGTAAATACACTTTCTATATATTCATGGAGGTCCGCAAAAATATATGGGAATCGTTTTTTAGTACTTAAGCATACAAATACGGACATCCATATATATTTGCGGACATCCATAAATATTTCCGGAGCTCCATAAATATATGGACAGTGTATTCATGGACGTCCGCAAATTTGCGGAGGTCCGCAAATTTGTGGAGAAGCAGCATCCTGGACTTGCGGAAAAGAGCTGACATACGTGCTTATATGTATATAGAGGTAAGTTCATTTAAAGTTAATTGCAGAACAACATGTATAGCTCTAGTGGTACATGTATAGGTTATCTATAATTATTGACACATGCATTATTTGTGATAATGTTGAGAATTTCATGGAAATACTTTGATGAGCAGTGATTGATGGCTTTAGCCCTTTTCAATCTCATTTTGTACTTTTCATATTAATACCACCGGTACCGGGTAGTACATGTACTGTATTTCGGACAGAAGTTTGCCATTCTAGAAATTTAAAGGCATAGTTCCACACTTACTAAAATAGCAACAAAACGGTCGCGTATGTGTTATAAGCCTCGGAGTGACCATATGTCCAACGTCGTAAAGAGAACAATCACCAATATTACACAAAACCCTACATCAAATAGGTCGCCACACCTCGGTCAATTATCTCCAATTAGAATAACTTAATGTACCACACGAATGACCGCTTTTAATTTAAGATGATGCATTATCCTGACAAAGGAATGTGAACTATATATAATGTCGCATACAGAGCTCTGCATTTAGACCACTACCAAGCCATCAAAACTATGACGAGGACGCCTTCTCATGTTCTCTTTTCTTTCCTTTTTTATTATTTTTTTTTATTGCTGGGGGCCTTATGGGTAGGGAAATGTAGCATCTGGGTGGACTAAATTCGCAATTTAGTAATTAAAAGTTTAAGAATCTGGAAAGGTTGTGGTTTTCTCTAGGTCATTGCATTACTGTCACTGTAAGTTTAATTTTATACCAAATATGCCTATATCTTCTCATTTCATTTTTTTCATATTTCTTATCAGAATTTGCAACAAAAAAAAGAAGAATCCCACAAGATAATTTTTATGATGCGCTCGGTGAGAAAAAAAAAAGTTGTGTTTTTTTTTGGAGTGGCCTTATATAAGTTTATATTGCAGCGTCAAGTGCCACGCTTGCTATTGTTTTCATTGCCGTTTCCGACAGTGCCTAAAACACAGGATATCCGCCTTATGAAACCGGATGGAGAAGGAGTCAAACAGACTTTTGCCGAGATCAATATCTAAGTGATAAGCACAATCCCACACCCACTAAACGGCGGGTAAATAGACTTATAATACATCAATGGGTATGGTTTACCTTTGACCATCTGTGCCACTGAGAGACAACGATCAGTCATAACACCTAGACCAAGACATCAAGGGACCAAGTCCGTCTTTTAACTCGAGTTAAAACAGCTTAACCCTTTCAGGACGGCAGAGTATGGTAATGCATCATGCCCTTTGTCGTCATGAGGCATGAATGCTGCCCTGGCGAGTAACTCGCCAGGGCTGCATTCAAACATCATGCCGACCCTATGGGGTTGATGCACTCCTGAAGGGTCGGCATGATGCGTGAATTTATTTACCCCTGGTGAGAACCTGTCAGGGGTGCATTTATGCATCATGACGACAGGACTTAAAGCATGATGCGGACATTAAAGGGCTAGCTAAAATAGCTTAACGCCCCCACTTAATACGAGCAGGAGGTGAGGGGATCATCCCTGCTAAATGGACATTTCACACCTCGCTATAGGGAGGGATGTGCTTATTAACCCTTTGAGGCCAGTATAGTGTATTAACCCTTTAAAGACTCACCTCCCTAACATATGACATTTGTTGTCATGATGCACCAATCCAGCTGCGGCGAGTAGTGCATCATGCCGACTCCTCGGGAGGATAACAACCCTGTAGGGCCGACATGATGCTTTAAAGCAGAATTGGCGAGTTACTTACCAGGGCTGCATTCATGTGTCATGGCGACCGAGGGCATATGAGACTCTTATGAATGGTGTGGCTTTGAAATGGTCAATATAAAACCCTACCCTCTCAGCAGTCTTTGCGAAAACTTTTTCATCCCACAGGACATTCGGTCCTGCAAATTTTAAATGTTGCAGGACCGGCTACAATTTTGGAGGACCGGATAGCCATTTATCTGACGGCTTATGCATTTTAAGTATAAAACAGTACTGTCCATTGAAAGTACATTTTGTAATTATTTATGGCCAAATCAGGATAGATATATAGTTTTACACAGTATATTGACACAAATATTTCAGCTTCAGAAAAGCCCAACATGTCACTGCAGGCATTCGGTCCTTCTACACTTGTCAATCTGCTGGACCGGTGGCATTTTAGCAGGACATTGCCACTGTCCTGCATGTTTTCGCAAAGACTGCCTCTGTCGGCAAGACAGCCTTTGACAGCCTTGGTGAGTTGATGTATGGGGGAATGGCACGGTGTGGTGCTCTGTCGGCAAGACAGCCTTTGACAGCCTTGGTGAGTTGATGTATGGGGGAATGGCACGGTGTGGTATTGAATTGACTGGCTTCCTGAAGTGTTAGGGATTTCAGTGTGCAGGAAACAAAGGTCTTGTATAGATCTGAAGCAGTAGAGTATTACATGTGTAATTGGTCGCTATTATGTCCCTATAATCCCGACACTTGGAGAATGGGTCTGGTCAAGAAGTGCGACCAAGTTACACAAAGGAAGATTAGTTAACAGTATAGTGAAGTAATACATACACAGAGAGAAGAAACAGCGTCAAAAGGGAGTCCAGGTTGCCTCCAAAATGACTCCCCTGTTTAGGGGAGGGAGTCACTTCAGGGAGCCTAGGTGACTCTCTGGCTGATCTAAGGGAGTGGGGGAGTCATATGACCCAGACCAAGACCCAGGCCAGCCAGAGAGTCATTGGTGTAATTTTTATTCAATCAAAAAATACAAAGGTCATCAAGCAAAGAATCAGTCATGTTACTATGTTATATTTTCAAAAATGTCGATGGGAATTATTAGAATTCAACACTGCTGCCGGGGCCCGGGGAGGGCACTGGATCTTTGAGGGTAGGTAACAAGGGCAAAACTACAGACCACCCATTTTGTGATATGACAGCAGGCTAACTTTCCGTTTATCAGTTAATAGCCCCCCTAATTTCCTCAGATGTCAGCTGACAGCTTCCTGCTAGGCCTGATATTGTCATATAAACAGCTTGGGAGGCTTAATACAGGAAGTGTGCCATTAGATTCAGAATGGGATTTCTGTCATGAAATATGAGTACAAACTCATACCGTGCATCTTCCAACAGCTCCCTGTTTCAGAGCCTTTTGCACAGTGACAGCCCTTCCTTTTCTCATCTTACGGAGGGTCACAGTCACAGCCCGCGGGGTCTGTTTTGCAGTCAGTACCCAAACCAGGGTTGAGTGCCCCCCCCCCCCCCGGGTGCCGGGGTTCCCCGTATGGCGGGTGAGCAGGGAAAATAATATATCTTTGCACGATTACCACATTCAACGTGTTAATAACGTATCCCCCTAATAATTAAGCGCCCCTATTTAAGGGCATTTTTACGGACTAGTAAATGCCCAATTTCTCGCGATTTTGGAAACAGTCTAAAATGCCACTAACATAATTTTATACGTGTAGATCTATACTACTCACCGTCCCTATTGTTAAAAGAGGAAGGATGCGTGTATGCGTTATACGAACTAAAGTAATAACTTCCAATTCACAAGCCATTACCACTTGTGTTAATCATTTCTACACTAGTTATTCTCCCCACATTGCCAATGCAAATACAACACACTTTGTAGAATGGAGTCAAAATGAAGTCAATCAATCGGTGATTCCCCCAGGATACGATATATGGGTGTGTGGGGCCCCGTAATGTGTGAAGTACCACCTGGAAAGTAACCATTTATTGACAGCATGATGCATTATGGCGCTGTTCAGTTGTCGTCATGATACAACAATGCATCACTAGAAAGTAAATCGCTGGTGCTGTTTTTTGCATCATGCCGACCCTTTGAGAAAGTATCCAACACGTCGGTCGGTATGATGCATGAATGCAGCACTGCATGGCGAGTAACTCTCCAGGGCTGCATTCATGCATCAGGACAACCAAGAGAGATCTTGGATTAAAGCACTAATAATGCTGGCCTTACAGGGTTAAGGGCTGGTCCCTGCAGGGCCGGTGCCTGTTTGCTCCTACCTCGGCGGGGGGTCCTGATTCCCCTGAAACTGACCACAGCACTGGACGACCAAACACCCCGGGGGGTCGGGGCCTACACGCCCAGGGGGGTCGAGCCTACAGGTGTAGGGGACAAGTCTAATCTCTGTATGTCTCTGGTCTAATACAGTGAAGGGTACAATGTATAATATGAGTATGTATTCCATGTTGAACACGGAAGGACTAGGTTAAAGCAATGGGAGGTTTAATGGGAAGGATGGGAAGGAACTCAGGTGCCGATCCCTTGTACCCCCACCAGGTAGGCCCGCAACTAGTCCTCTTCGCGTGACAGTTTTTTTTTGATCAGGTGGAACTAGATAAATTCAGTAGTGAGACTTGGTGGATTTTCATTCAAAAAGATGCAAAAAAAAGACACACTTTATACACAAATCTTTAATTGACAGTTATCAGTGCCCATCTCGAGCCATCATGCCAGTACCAGCTTAAGTAATGGACGCACCCATCGGACAATACGCTTGACCCTCATATAAGTTAACAGTGGAATCTGGCGGATGCATGACAGGAGTTGGATTCAGGGGGAAACCACCTTTCACTACAAAGACTCTACCCCATCCATCACCCTACAAGCAGCCTGTAGTTTACAGTGGGTTAATGTACCTGTCAATTACTGAGAATAAACACTCTGAGGCTAGGTAATGGGCCTATCCATTATCACAATAACCACATACCCCTATATAGCCTGCTGCTATACCTACACTGTAAAAAAGATTCCGTTAAAATAACGGAGATTCACTGGCAACACTGGGTGCCGGACTTTCACCGTTATTTTTACGGTCACCGTTTTTTCCTAAGTCACCGTTATTTTTACGGAACTGTCATCGCTATTTTTAAACAAGAAATCTCCGTTATAAATTTCTTTTAACAGTGATTCTCAGTACCATTAAAAAAACGGTGATTCACTGGCAACACCGGGTGCCGGACTTTCACCGTCATTGTCACGGTCACCGTTTTTCCCAAAGTCACCGTCATTTCTACGGAACTGTGAATCACCGTTATTTTAACAGAATACAAAACATCACTGTATTCTGATTCAGTGCCTATACAATAATTGTAATGGTATTTTGTGTAATTTAACTGATTTGTCCCAGTGTTATTCAGTTCATTTATCCCCCTATACCGCCATGCTCAATATGGTTCCAAACCCAATTTGGTTCCAATCAGCAATATCATCTTAGTGTCAAGACTTCAGACCTAATCATTAGGAATTAGTCTATGAAAGCCTTATAGAATGCTTCATGACACTTTGTAATACCAGTCCATGAGCAGAAGTCACTCTAGGATGGCTACAGAGCAAACATTACAGCTGTATCTGTATATATATTTCTTATCACCACAAAAATGGTGTTCCTAGCATCCAGGAAAATCTCTTCATGAACCAAACTGCCACCTGGTGTGACAAAACTGAATTCAATTAAACGTAGCTTCACCGTAAAATAAACTGTGTTTCAGTGTAAAAATAAACGGTGTTTCACTGTATTGGATTACGGATATTCAAAGTAAAATTGATTGATTTTACATTGCCTCACCGTAATCATATGTTATGATGAATCACCGTTAAATTTTACACTGATTCTCCGTATATTCAACGGAATATTTTTACAGTGTACTAGTATATCAGACCACAGGGTATGCATGGTTTTAACCCTCTTTTGGCCGCATAGTGCTTTAATACACTATGCCCGCTATCGCTACGATGCAAGAATGCAGTCCCAGTGAGTCTTTAAGCTCTGGAGGGTCGGCATGATGCTTGAATGCAGCACTGGTGAGCCACTCACCAGTGCTGCATCCACCATGATGTCCCCATGATGATTAAACTCCCCGTCAAACTGAGTCAAACTCCCAAAGAGTAGAATGAATTAATGCAATATGCAGCCCTTAAAGGGTGGGAAGTCACAGACTGGGTAAACCAGCTATACTTTAGAACCCAACGATCACTGCATTTATTTTATGATCCGGTCGACAAGAAAGTCCATTTTGCCCTAGAACATTCATAATACATTGTACTAGACATGCTACATTGTTATAATTTGTTTTACTCAGATAAGTTACTCAATTAACATATTATCCATACATTACTTGTACATGTACATCCCAGTGGGCACAAAATTCAGCTCAACGTTGAATCAACATTTAATCAACATTGAATCAGCATTGTCAACCAGTTTTCAATGTTGATTCAATGTTCTGTGCCCACTGGGATGTAAATCAAAATTAATGTAATCATTAAGCCTTACATATAACAATAGTACCAATATTGCACTGTTCCATAGAAAAGGGTGCACCTTGTTATTTGTCGGATTTCCAATATCTTTAAATCAACATTTAATGGCGTTACTGTGGTTTCATGCCCTCGTGACAAATTGCACCACAAAAATAAACTAGATCATCTGTGCTCTTTTATAAAGTCATTCTGGTCCTATTTACAGAGTAGAATGGCACACAGAGTTCTGTAACTGACTGTACAATACAACATCCGGCTCCCGTCCTTGTGTATGGACAGTATGGCGGGCCGTTAATGGAGTGCCCATTATGACGCAGACAGTTTGCCATACAAAGCCCTAATCTACACCCACAGATACAGGTCTGCATGTCCTGTTCACCTGAGTGTGGGTACACTGAAAAAGTAAACTTGTCTCCAGACTGGTCGAACTGACTATCATAAAATAAACGAGTCAAAAGTTCTCCAACCTATCAGGTTACCATCCCACAAGTAGAATCTGGAGCTGGTAAATGTCGGGTTTTGGGCTGGCACATGCCAAGTGGGTCTTCTATCTCCAGCTATATAGAAGACCTGCTTCCTTGTCACTTAGACAAGTTTTTAACTTGTTTATTTTATGACCGTCACTTGGAAGAGTCTGGAGACAAGTTTACTTTTGAGTGTAGTGCACCTGGGTAATGTTCAGTCTACAGGTTTACAGGTGCATGGGCCGGGGGGGGGGGGGGGGGTGTACTCAGATCTGAAATGACTACGCCAAAAAAAAAAAAGAGAAGGGTTATTTCAGGTTAAACATGGGCAGAAAGTCTAGGGTCGGTAGGTCGGATTTTTTTTAAACTTTTTTTTTTTTTACAGCCCCTCTACGATACCCAATAAACAAAAAAAGTGTAAAAATGGGGGGGAAAACTTCAAATTTTTTGTAAACCTAAAATTGACCCTAAAAAGTGTAAAAAAATAGACGTTTCGTCAAAATTGCATAAAAAGGGTAGGATCGGTCCTGTTTTGAAAGGGTCTGTTGGTTGACCTGAAACAAACCTCTTTTTGGCCCTACCCACCTCCAAAGGTCCCCGACGGAAGCAGTCGTGGTGGGACTCAAAATCAGGGGGCGCTGACTTTTGGCCGCCTCAAAAATAGGGGGTGGAAACTGTAGCGGAGGGGGCAGTAAGTTTGTACTATTTGCATCAAGAAATAAAAGTAGTTACTGGACATCGATTCTCTGTCTCTTTGTAGCTCTATAGTGATCGATGCCCAGTTTTATACTTCAGACCAGTGGCTCATTTTGGCTGTTTTTCACCTCACAGATTGCTCCTAGCGCAAAATCCTGACTAGGTGTCAATATATTCTCTATGCCAATGTGTAACATGAGGGTAGAAAACAGTGGAACCTCAGTTAGAAAAAATCCTACTGAACAGTTTTTGAGAAAATTTGGGTTTTGTTGCCTTTTTTTGCTGTTTTTAGTACATTTCCTACATAACCCGTGAACGTCAGCATTTCTCAATTTTCAGGTATTTAGAATTAGAATTTGACATTTTTTTATTCGCAGTAGGATTCCTGAATACCGAGCCATTCTACACAGGGTGTTGTTTTGAAAAAATATAAATCATTTGATAGTGTATTTGGTCTCCTAAATAGAGGGAGTTTGGTCATGGTTTAATTGATTGTTGACAACCCAGTTAAGGGCTATTAGGTTCAGTTCAGTGCACGTTGCAAAACAAGTGACTTGCACTTTTTAACTTGACCTCATGTCCACTATGTAGGTCTTCACTATGCATGGGTCTATCCAGAGTCCATCAATGGGATCACGCATGGAGGCAGATTCCGCAGCTTTTGGCGAGAAAAAAGTTCTAAATCGCAAAAAAGTGAAATTTGCCTAAAAACACCTGATTTGGCGAGAAAAAAGTTCAAAATCGCAAAAAAGTGAAATTTGCAGAAAAAACCCCTATTTGGCGAGAAAAAAGTTCAAAATCGCAGAAAAGTGAAATTTGCCTTAAAACCCCCTATTTGGCTAGAAAAAAGTTCAAAATCACAAAAAAGTGAAATTTGCTTAAAAAAACCCTATTTGGCGAGAAAAAAGTTCAAAATCGCAAAAAAGTGAATTTTGCCTAAAAAAACCCTATTTGGCGAGAAAAAAATTTAATTTCGCAGAAAAGTGAAATTTGCCTTAAAACACCTGATTTGGCGAGAAAAAATTTCAAAATCTCAAAAAAGTGAAATTTGCCTAAAAACCCCCTGTTTGGCGAGAAAAAAGTTCAAAATCGCAAAAAAGGGAAATTTGCCTAAAAACCCCCTATTGGCGAGAAAAAAAAAGTTCAAAATCGCAAAAAAGGGAAATTTCCCTAAAAACCCCCTATGACTGTAGCATGAATGCAGACACTCATGGACACAGACTCATGTACACCCACACAGACATACACATAGGCATGAACATGGCCTTCTCCTTTATATAGCAACCTATGTATTTCTACTTTGATGAGACTGAATATAGCTCTCTGTTAGAAGGACTCTGGTACATGGATGTCGATGTCCAGTTTTAGATATATACCCATATAGTGCATTGGAGTGCTATAATGTTGGACTGCTGTATATTTTATTACTGGGGTCCCTGAGATGACAGGAGCGGTGGCATATCTGTTAGGAGGGCAGTGGTTTGGTGGCTCCTGTTTTTAGGTGGGCGGTAGTTTGGCAGTCTGCCGAAGAGTAGCATTCTTCAGGTTATCATAAAACGTTTTAAAGACGTTTTCTGTGGACATGAGAAAACGTTTTTAAATTAATGAGGCATCATGCCCGGGCATCATGCCTATCGTCCTTAAATGCTTGAATAGCTTTAATTAAAGCGACCACCACATTATTCGAGCTAGTGGTCTAATTGGAAGTCTCTCAGGTAGAACAAAACAGACATAGTTTTACAAGAACCCCCGCGTTTGATTACATAAATAAAACAAATGTAACGCCTCTTGTCGCGAGGCAAGGTCAACTGTTTGTTCAGCCAATCAGGTGAAGTGTTTCAAAATGTACCTTGTGTATTGACCAATGGGGTGGAGTGTTTCAAGTGTTGTTGGTAGTACGCGGCCCCTCCGCGTGGTGGCGACTCTGTCACGGATGTCACACGGTTGTGACGTCATAGTGGGTAACTCTCCAAGCAGTGGAGTACTTGTCATGTTTAATCTCCAAGCAGAGTCCTTTGTAGTAGAACGTGGGGTGGGGAAGCACTTTTGGTATAACATTCCTAGAATCTGGGATATTAGATAAGAGAGATAAGAAATGCTAATAGACTTACAGGTTGCTAGTCCCCGAGTCAACCCCTTGACAAAATAGGTATATATATTACTGTTAGCTGATAATACTATTTATAAATCTATAGTTTACATGTCTCTCCTGTCCACTGTGTAATAATATCAACACAAGTATTGGCTTTTTATGAACAAATCATTGTAATTTTTATTTTCTTTAGTCACACCATCAGTATATTCATAAATTCTTTGGAAAACGCAACAAACAAGTATCAACTTGAACTTGACTATGTACTAACAATACAAATAGAGAGAATACCTCCCAACTGAGGTCAATATTTACTGAAGGTAAAACAGGCAAACAATACTATGCACTTCTGCAACATCTATAATGTCAATCTCAATTTAGGATGCCTTTTCATGGTAGGGGGAGGAGAGTGGTCTACTGTCGTTGCATTCACTAATTCAAAGCAAATATTTTCTTATAATAAATTCATGTCCTATACAACGACTACGTTCTTACAGTACAACAACATATGTTTGATACTAAACAATAGTAAATTGCATTTTCCAGAATAAGATATGATAACATCCCGGTCCCCGCACTCCCAGTGTAAACCTGACACCATCCTCGTTAATAGGTCTCAAATATACCCCCTTTCCACGTATTTTTGAGTGAAAGGGTACCCCTTTTTATAGTAAAAACGCAGATTTTGGGGCCCCAAAAGTACCCCTTATTATTCAAAAACGCAGATTTCTTTCACCTGATAATAGATAACAAATACTGTTTATAAATTATATACACATTCATACATTTAATACCAAAGAGATATTCACCTGATATTTATGATTAAGTTAATAATGTTATGTAAAAGGGATATCATTTTACCACAAACTCCACTTGAAAAAAAATACCCCTTTTTCCGAAAAACACTGATTGTATTAGAAAAAAAAAAACTTTTTTCGAAAAACACTGACATGCGCAGTTATGAAAATATGACCTATTATCTGTGTTTTCTCTAACGAGGATGGTATCTGGAAGACTTGTAAGTGCAGAGACCGGGAATTACATTACGTCCATAAGACTCCATACTAAATGAGGTGGGCAGGTATATGAGCATCATTGGGGGTTAATTACCTGTTGTCAGCTGACACACAAGGTGTCAGACCCACTGAGTGTCACACCGTCACAGTTTGGGCTGTCAGTCGGCAGCAATATCCTCTCCACTGCTTGCTGAGGAAATTATCTTCATCCCCCACCCACCCCTCCTCCGCCCCCGCCCCCTCCACACACACATACCGTAAAACCTCGCGTATAAGCCTAACTCGCGTATTTAAGCCGCACCCCGAGTTTGGTGCGATCTTATAAGCCGCAGAGGCCATCTGAGAACTGTTAATTTGGTACTGTAGTATATGTATAAAAACTCTCGTATAAGTCGCACCCTATATAGGCATGTTTGGTATCAAAATAAAGCTGAGCCTGATTCGCGTACGAGCCGCGGCTTATACGCGAGGTTTTACGGTACATTCGCGTAGAACCCTCCCTCTTAACCTTTTAAGGACTGCAAAGTGTTTTGATTTTTTTTTCTGAGTTTTGGTAATTTCTATTGCATAACATCTCCTATTAGGGAATATCACTAGTTACACAAATATTGTATATCAAATGTAAGAAATAAATTCTCAAATCGTTTTGCAATATCAGATGTTTAGTAATGGTGCCTGAATGAGTCCCAGGTATTATAAGTGTACTAGCCAGGGATTTATTCATGCATCATGCCAATCCTTTGGGAGTGTATATCAAGCCCATAGGGCCGTCATGATGCTTGAATGCAGCACTGGCGAGCGACTCACCAAGAGTGTACTCATGCATCATGTTATTATAGGGAGTGTTCATTTATTTATTACAAGGGGGAGAGATTATGTGCAGAGACAGAACATTTTATTACGCCCCCACCCCCTCTAGAGTGAGTGGAATATTTTGCCCCCCCCCCTTCGCCGAATGCGCCCCCTTTGAACTATAGTAACGCGCAGCCTTTTTTGCTAAAAATGGGCTCAAATGTTACGCCCCCCCCCAAACCTACCATCCCTCCCTGTAACTAATAAATGCACACTCCCTTAAAGGGTAGATTAAAAGCACAATGCGGCCCTTAAAGGGTTACTCCGTGTGTACATTCCTTCCTCCTGACTGGAGGAA
The DNA here is from genome assembly GCA_947462335.1 of Harmothoe impar. Lineage (NCBI taxonomy): Eukaryota > Metazoa > Annelida > Polychaeta > Phyllodocida > Polynoidae > Harmothoe > Harmothoe impar. Next base: position 37,157,687 of record OX381717.1, on the reverse strand, counting down.
ATTCAGGAATGTTCACACCAAACTGTTAAGTCCTCTACAATTACGAAAATTGCTCTCTCTTTGCTTCATAAACAGAAAAGGTAATGCAACAACTGCAACAACTTACAGCATTAGAGCTCAGTTTTGGTCTTGGTATGTATTTGGATTAAGAGGGAATTCTTCTTTGTTGTTTTGTAAACTCTGCGTTGGAGCCTATAATAGATGATCTTCTATTGGACATGATATGTATAAATTTGAAACATGACAAAAATGGGAAAGAGGTAACCAAGGTTAAACAGAGGGTAACATGTTTTGATATTGGATCGTGCAAAAAAAACTGGTTTTAACCAGTTTGGTTTTCTATTCTGTGTTTATAAGATTAGGTTCATAAATATAGACATGCTAACACAAAATATGCATCTCAAAGGCTCTGAAGTACGAGGCTTATTATTGTCATTTCTAAGTGAATTTTCTAAACAATATTAAGTTAAGCAAAGGAGACCTCTTCGGTGTTATTGTTCTCAGAGTAAGCCATTTCGTGGAAGCCTTAAAGCATGATATATACGTTCAACAAGTTTTCTCATCCAACTACTCTAAATGCATTGAGGCTAAACCATTCTGCTATCTCTGTGTTTCATGTACAACAGAACACTGTACCTGTACAACTGTACACTCATACCCCATGCCTCCGTGCCAAAAGACAAACCACATGGCCCTAACAATACCCAAGTACCTGCACAATATGTCGTGGTGGCTGGTAGAGGCCTGGGGAGGCGGGAGAGGGGGCAGGGGGCAGGGGGGCAGGGAGGGGGGGGGGAGTCAAAGGGAGTCCCCAGAAATCTAACTGGTCAATATTTATCTGACTGTTACAGAGGAACACAAGTCTGGTAGTGCCGTCAAAACGCCACATGCTGCCTGCCTCTGCCCGGGCCTCTGCCCCACCCGCGGTATGTACATTAAGGCTATAGGCTTCCAAGAATATAGAAGGAGGAGGTGGGGGAAAAATAAGGGAACAGGGTACAGTATCTAGGCTTAGATATATGGGATGGGTGCACTGAAAAAGTAAACTTGTCTCCAGACCCCTTTTAAGTGACTGTCACAAAATAAACAAATTAAAAACTCGTCTAACTGACAAGGGAGCAGGCCTTCTAGCTGGAGATAAAAGACCCACTTGGCATGTGTCAGCCCAAAACCTGACAGTTGCCTGCTCCAGATTCTATTTGTGGGATGGCAACCTTTGACTCGTTTGACCTTTGTAAGTTTCTGTAACACGTATCTGTATACATAAACATAGGATAATAATTGCTGTGTTCAGGTAACATGGCCGAATGGAATTAGGGTAGATATATAGGTCGGTTTGATTTTTGACTCAGGATCCCATGTACCCTTGTTCTTAAATCTGGACCTGGACTCTCGTAAAAAAGGGAGTCATTCTGGAGGCAACCTGGACTCCCTTTTGACGCTGTTTCTTCTCTCCGTGCAAATGATTCGGACTGCCCAGTAAACACGCCTACGTTATTAAAACGTGATTTTGCTACGTAAGATAACGTTTCAATGTAAGGGTTATTTTAGGTATTTTAACGTAAAGCAACGTAAAGAAACGTATTACAAACGTTCTGAGAACGTAATCTGCAGGTTTTTTTACGTAAAATATAAACGTTATTTCCACGTTTATTTACGTTATTTATATACTTCTGTAGGTAGATAATATGCTTCAATTGATAGAAACGTAATCGTTCTATATTAAAAAGGGTGATCCACTGGATAGTTTGCAGGTAGTAAACAGTTGGCCTGAGATCGGAATTATAAAATGTTTTAGAAAAAAAGAAAACAACACGGGGATTCGAACTCTCTATCTTCACATCATGAGACCTGCCCCCTGCTACCTGTCCTAGCTTGGTGGATGAACAGTTGTATGAAAATAGGCCGTCTGATTCAGGAAGAGAGAGACAAACGGACATAGAGACAGACAGGGGACCATCTGCAAACCCAGCATAGCTGAGTAAACGTATATGTGGCAATGCTCTAAGCCTAGCCACCATTGATAAAGGACCCTACAAACTATTCATTTTACTAATGACCAATCCAGAAATTCCATATCGTTGTTGATTCTTTTATATCATCAACAATAGGGACCTTTAGCAACCACGTAAAAGTTCAATAAACGTAGACGTAGCCTATCCCTTTAGCACTACTGCGTCTGCGTTTAATGAGCTACTTCAGGTTTGCTAAAGGTCCCTATTACTCAATGATTTATTACCAGGCCTCTTTGGTATAGTATCTGCTTATCTGTCTCTCTGTCTCTCTCTTTGTGTTAGTTGAGTGTTAGACTGCAAATGGCTCCCTTCCTCTAGTACCACTTCTATAAAGAGTTTCCAAACAGCACCCAACCACAAGAAGATCCTGTGGCTGTGGCCATAGAGCACAGGGCAATTTTCGTTCACACTCTGGGAGACTGGGTTCGAATCCCATAATGGCCACCATTATCAAAACAAATGCACCTCACTACGTTCAACCATCTACATACAATGTATATACATCAAAGGCTGCATTTGGTTTGCTAAAAGTCCTTAATATTTTTTATATGAGTCACAAGGCTCCTGCTAAATAAATGACCCACCGCTGGTAATAAATATCATTGCCGATGCTTACTATGAAGTTGACAAATACTGTACATCACACTGTGACAATAAATGCATTCTAAACTCAAAAATTAATTTCTCTTTTAATGAGGATCTTAAGCAAACGTATGACATTCTTAATATAGCTCCCTATTCATAATAACTAGGGACCAGACATGATACCCTATGCCTTATTGATCACCCCTATCCACCAGCCCGCTAGCTCAGTAGGTAGAATGTTGAACTTCGAATAAGACGATTGTGAGTTCCCCTCCCATTTGTACTCTTAGAACTATGGTGAACCCCTAGGTCCATAGATAAGGTCCCTTTTAGATTTCTTGATATGGATTTACCTTAGTGGTGAATGTTTTATAACCTTGAAATAGGCCTAATAACGTTTTGCAAATGTTAATTCATGTAAGGTAAAATTAGGTAATTTACCTAAATAAACCTGTATGAACGTTCTTATAACGTCCCATGTACGTTACTTTACGTTACTTTACGTTGAATAACTTAAAATAACCCTTACATTAGAACGTTATTTTACGTAGTGAAGTTACGTAATTTTCACTTAGACATCACGTTCTTGGAACGTTAAGCTACGTAAATGTGTTTACTGGGTGGCTGACCGGTAGAGCTCATCGTTTATTTAATTCTATAAAGGGGAATATGTCATTTATTTCATCTGGAGAAACGAAGTTACTATGCTTAAGTACTAGAATGGCTGTTCTCCACACCCCTGTGGAGAAACTGATGCTCATTCTCCACGGGGTGTTTCTCAATGATGACATCACTAAAATAGCTATGAAACCAATCCTTAAATGTTATTTTTAATTATAATTTATCAATAATTACATGAAATAAAGACAGAGATCCACTCTAATCCCAGGGGGGCGACTTGATTCTTTTTAACCGGGAGGTGTGGTCATTGGACCTGAAAACTGACCCATATAGGAGTGCAGTGATGGCCAAAAAAATGATCCATTTTGGTGCAAGGTTTCAAAAAATGACCCATATTGGAGTAAATCCTCAAGAAACTATACCCATATTGGTGAATGATTTAAAAATGAACAAACCTCCATTTGGGTGAACATACTTCACAAGATATGAATATGTGCTGCATATTAGATTAACTTGAGGACATTTTTACTTTTCCACATGATTTACAAAAACACCTCTTGTCACTCAGACACTGCTGCAGATCTTGACCAGGGTGACAGTAGCTGCCACCACAGCCAATCTATCAACAACTTTTATATTAATTTCAGTTCTATCCATACTTCCAATTTACATTTTAGTACTGATGGTTGGGTGAGGAAACGTGCCTTCAAATTTGCCGTATTGAAGTGAATATCTGATCATTCACATTACATTCACCCATAATCACCCCTTTGCACCAGAATGTCCAGAATTAGGGCCTGGATGAGATTGTGCCACTTTTAATTTACTCTTAACTTTCTGTGCTTTCCATAGCAACAAGGAAACTGCTCCCGAGAATAAGGAATGGTTCTCTTTCCATTGAAAAACACTACCTATAAGACCACTCATATAAAGAAGTTTCTCACCATAAGGCAGTGATATGTATGACAAGTATCTTTAAGTAGTTCCGAGTTGACTGATCCTTAAAAGTCATCCATTTTTAACTTCAGTTTTTTTAAATGCTGTTTTCCTAATTTCAATCTGGCGAATTCATCACCAATCTGGCTAATCAACTTTGGCTCAAATTCGCCAGACTGGCTAATCCATAGATCGTCCTAGCGCTATCTCAGCACCCATAATGGAGGTGACATCTGAAAAACATACCCATATAGGAGTTCACCGTTCCACTCCATCAGGGCTGAAATAGGACCCATATCACTCCGATTCATGACCACACCTCCCGGTATGTTTGGAGCTGAGTCGCCCCCCTGGGACTCTAATCAGTCTGAATTCCTGGTTTCTCCACTTGCGGTACCTTGGATCACGTCACACTCGGCTCCGACTCGTGTGATATGATCCAAGGTACCACTCGTGGAGAAACCTGTCATTCAGACAGATCATCGTGCACCTCTGTCTTTGTCTGTAGGGGCAGCATACCACCCCAAGGCTTCATCTTCATTTTCTTCGGCGAGTAACTCGCCAGTGCTCCATTGATGCGCATCATACAAAACCTTCTGGAGTGTATTAAACCCAACGGGTCAACATGATGCATGGTCATTCATGCATCAAGTACACAAAGGACATAACACATTACAGCGTTATGCAGCCATTATGTGATTTCTTCAATATTTTCACAAATAAATAACTATCAACATTACACCATTGGATTTAGCCTGCAACATAACACCATTGGATTTAGTCAACAACCACTATATACAAACATTACATTCAGTCTATTCCTAGCTACAAATAACAATAAGGAAAACATTGATATGTACTAGAATAATGTCAAACACAAGGAAAATGGTAAATCAAAACAATTGCGATGTTATTTTGTGACTTGATTTTGGGGTGTTTTAACTGATATTGTATCTTTAAATGGTTGACTATCATATCTCTATGAGTTTTCATCATACAAATATAGTTTGGGATATTTTAGGTCCAATTAGCGCCTCCAACATCTCCCCTACACCGCCCTCTCTATTTACAAGTGTTTCCGGTCAACTTTCCCACAGGTCACTTTAAGCTATCTATAGGTCACTAGGGGGTCTACCCTACAATAAGAGTATATAGCGGGTGCTTCAAGAAAGGCCGGCCTACTCTCAGCACCTAAGCTTGTTCTCCACCAGTTGTGACCGATCCAAGACCAGCCTGGAGAGGGGCCTAATCTGCAAGCAAAGAGGACACAATCGGCAACCTAGTGACCCTGCACACCAAAGCCATACCAACCCCTTGTTAACCCTTTAAGGAGGACCTAATGATTTAATCTCATCTGTCCTTGGTTGAGATTATACATAGAGTAACTCGCCAGTGCTGCATTTATATATATATCATGACGATCATTATTGAGTTGAGAGACTCCTGGATGATTGACATGATGCATGAATCATGAATGCAGCGCTGGCGAGTTACTCACTGGAGCTGCATTGGTGCATCATAACCACACATGCTTCCTTCATGCATCACGCCGCCCTTTAAATAAAGGGTTAAACTCGAGTACCAAAAGCAACAAGGGGAGGTTACATCAGCCGAGATCTCGTGTGAAAAACGCGAGGAGCGGGATTTGGTGAGAAGGGTGAGCGACAATAGAGATACTTGGTGCACGGCACAAGTGGGCTTTACGACAACAATACGCAGGGTTTGCACTTGTGATTTAGTTCGGCGGGACACCACCAGGGCCGTGTTGGCCGTCCCACAAGGCATTGTTGGCTGTGCCTATAGGAGGAGATCACGTGACTTGGGGAGGATAATGGCCGACTACAATGGTGGTTACACTGTATGTGTATGTTGGGGTGGGAGTGGGTGGGGGGGGGGGGGGGGTGGAGGAGAGTTTTGTCTACACAATCCCCTCTATACCTAACCCTGTAAGGCTCACATAGTGCTTTAATGTAGCATGCCTTTTATCATCATGATGCATGAATGCAGCCCCGGCGAGTAACTCGCCAGTGTCATGCAGTCTGTTGATACATCCTCATAAGATCGGCTTCATTCATGGGTGCAGCACTGCATGGCGAGTTACTCACCAAGGCTGCAATTTGTGCATCATGACTACTAAGGTCATAATACATGTGCCTCTACACGGGTACCCCGATTTTTGACCATGTCGCCGGGTCGATTTTTAGCACAAGATGGCCGTGTCGTCGTGTCGATTTTTATGCCATACAATACTTCCATGTCCGTCGATTTTTAAATGGGCTGTTCCCCGTGTCGATTTTTACCCATGGAGAGACACCCCTCAGGGAGTCCCTTGGCTTGGCATTTAGCGGTCACACCTCCCCCCCCCCCCCCCACACACACCATAACGGGGACTGGTAGCAGCTCCCCCCCCCCCACCCCCCCGCGGGCCTCCCCACTCCTAGTCCCTTACTGTGTCAGTCGATCTTTAGAACAAGATTTACTGTGTCTGTCGATTTTTATTTCAAGGTTTTCTGTGTCCGTCGATTTTTAAAACCCCCGTGTCGCGCGTGTCGATTTTTAAAACCCCCGTGTCGCCGTGTCGCACGTGTCGATTTTTACCCATGTAGAGGCACATACATTACAGCGCCATGCTACCATTAAAGGGTTAGACAGAAGAAAGATCAGGGACACGATTTGGGGGCTGGTATGGTAACATAGGAATCGGCTACAAATGGGAACAATTCCAGATGCCCCAGACCATGCATGTAGGATTTGTAGCATGGGGGTTAGGTTTGATCTTCAGTTAAATACCGTGTGAAACAGGAACATAAAGACCTTGATGTCAACTGTTGACATACATAGGGAATTTCTACTATTTGTATACTGAAGGTCTATTTCTTTAGGATGAATGGGGAAGATCTGCTGGGGAAAGGATGGTGACCCTCACATCACGTCATGATGTTTGGGGTGGGGTTGGGGACAGTCCGACAGTCCAACGTTTTTCCATCGGTACTACATCAGTCGTAGCCGGTGGACAAGATGCCAGTGGTTGCTGAAAACTGAAACTCCGTTGGTACACATATATATATGAAGTAGCATAGGAAATGGGCATTAGAAACAGGTATGGTACAGATAGTTGTTATGTTTCATATACTAAATAACTAACATTAGTATATTGAAGATGCGGTTAATGTATTTAAGACTAGGCGGGGGTTAGACCGCCCCACGTCTGGTATTACCATAACGACTTGAAGTGCAGCTGCATAAGCCATAAGTGCAAGTGCAGTTTATCATGTATAAGGGCAGGGTAAATGATTGTAATGCCCTGTGACGTCATGATGCATGAACTATACGGGACTAGCGCATCCTGGTACTTCAGGTAGTCGGGGGCTGGACCCCATCTCCTTATCAGGCTAATCCCCACCCCTAACACCTAGAACAAAGGTGCTGATAAGAAATTCACCCATGATGCACTGCTCTGGAGTCGGGGGCCTAACCACAATGCATTATTCTGAGCCAAGATGGCGGCCCCCATAGGCTAATGCGCTAGTCTCGTATAGCCAGTGCTTTCTTCATGCATCACGTATCAGGTCGTTATCTTCTATATGGGTCGTCATGATGCATGAATGCAGCCCTGGCATTAACACTCGCCAGGGCTGCATTCATGCATCATGACGAACGACGAAGGGTAAGAGGCTATGTCCCACCAGATCGGGCCAATATGAAAGTCTTTGACTGGGTGCCATCTTTGACTGGGTGCCATCTTTCAGTCAAAGACGTTCACATTGGCCTGATCTGGTGAGACACAGCCATAAGACATAAACCACTACACCGCCACTCAAAAATATATACTGGTTTATCATCACTGCGTGCATCATGAAAATCGTGATTTGGGGGAATTTTTTTTCTTAAAAAAGATTTTTGATGAAAAACTGGTCAAAAAGTGGGTAGATATTGGCATATTTGGTGTCAAACTAAAGCTTGTCAGTAATGCAGTGAGCTAAGAATAACTTACAATATAACAGCTTTTGTAGACCAATAAACTCTTAACTGCTATAATGTGAAAATCAATTGCGAAAAGTCTAAAATTAAACAGAAAACACTCTCATCATATTTTTCACTGCTGGGTGATGATATACAACATTTTTTTTGGAATGGCCTTGATCAAAAAAAAAGTGACCTTGAGGGGGGGGGGGCCAAAAAATTGCACCCCTTTTTAGTAAAAAAAAAGCCAGCGCATTACTGTAGCTCAAATGGGTCGGCTGCGTTCAATTTCAATTTGACTGAGGAGGGACCAAAAAAATATCAACCCCCCCCCCCCCCAATGGGGGGGGGGGCAAAAAAGCGTCGTTGTTAAAAAATGACTGTAGTATCCTATTTAGGAATCTTCTGGAACCAGTGTTCTACTTGTTTATCTGCCTGATTGGGAAGCTTCCAGAAGCATGTACTATTGTGTCATACCCAGGTCTGTTCTAGAGTGTTCTAGTGTCTGACATCAGCATCCTGTAGGTCTATAAAAGGGCAGTCAGCCAGAGTTGTAAGGGGGCGTCCAACGGATACTGCACCTTTTTCCCTTTCCTTTCCAAATCCCTTATAATTTCCAGACTTATTGATTATTTTTGACAAGCAGAGCAACGATACGGCATCATTATTTCACCAGATCAATCTCTTTCATTGAACTCACCCATCACAACCTCTCACTGCTATCATCCCTTAGCATGGCTATTACCGGGTCTTGAATGCCTGTCACCTTCGGTGGCTTCAAAAGTTATCGTATCGTATCGTAGTTATCAGGGCAGTTCCAGATATACTTCAGTTGTGATTGTTACACCATCATACAGGAATAAAGATCCACTATCAATCCAGCTACCAGAGTTCTCATCGATTCACACACAAAACTCTACACTGAGAAAGTAAACTTGTCCCCAGACTCGTCTAAGTGACTGTCATAAAATAAACGAGTCAAAAGTTGTCTAACATGTCAGGTTACCATCCCACAAATAGAATCTGGAGCTGGCAAATGTCGGGTTTTGGGCTGGCACATACCAAGTGGGTCTTTTATCTCCAGCTAGAAGACCCGCTTCCTTGTAACTTAGACAAGTTTTTGACTCGTTTATTTTATGAAGAGTCTGGAGACAAGTTTATTTTTTGAGTGTACAATGACGACTCCCTTAATACGGTCCATCTGGATCCGCTCTGGTCACTAGGACGACCAGTGTTGTGCCCAGAGCCATCTGGTGGGCGCTGTCCGAACAATGACCAAACCCCAGACACCAGTTGTTCACCCAGCGGCATCTTGTTTCTACAAGACAAGGTCAGCCTCAAATTACACCCTGCTCAATGGTATTAAACCCTTTAAGGACAGCATGATGATTTAATGCACAATGCATTTTTGTCGGCATAATGCGTGAATGCAGCCCCGGTGAGATGCAATCATGCCGAGTTTATATTATAATGGGGTTGGTACATTCACAGAGAGCCAGCCAGCATGATGCACCAATGCAAAGCTTGTAATTCACTTACACAGGCGCTGCATTAGTGCATCATGACGACAAACAAAATACATAAGCCTTGGGGCATTATGCTGTCCTTAAAGGGTTTAATCACCGACTGTAATTAAAGCGCCCCCTTGTAGGGGGTCGTGATGGACGATGGGGAGGGGCCTTACAATAGGACAGTGGTAAATTACTGTTCTCTCCACAAAAGGTTTAAACTGCTCTATTTGTAGCTTAATTACCACTGGGTTTAACCCCCTAGCAACCAGCCTCAATGATGAATTGAACTGTGTGCATGCCTGTAAATCCACATAGAAATAGTATTAAAATGATGTGACTATACATGGGTTCCAGAATTTTGACCCTGTCGCCGTGTCGATTTTTAGACAAAGTGCCGTGTCGCCGTGTCGATTTTTATCTAGTGCATTATGCCCTCATTGACTGTGTCCGTCGATTTTTAAAAGGGCCGTGTCGGCCGTGTCAGATTTTAAAAGTGCTGTGTCGCCGTGTCGATCGTGTCGGATTTTAACCCATGTATAGTCACAATAATGTCATTTTTCACTGATGTTCATGTGTCTCATTATATTATCAATTGTAGGCTATAGTGAAATGGTGATATAAAGGGATGCAGATTGGAGAAGGGGATATATCATTCCTGCAATGTATACATATTGATAAGAATCGTTCCTAGCTTTGAAAAAATTGTCGTCTGCCAACTTCATCGAGTGGAGAGCGACACCCACGTGCACCTCACAAAGAGGCACGCGTCCCTCCTTGTTCACTCTCCAAGCACAGCAGTAATTACCGATGCTGCTGGGCGATAATGGGGTGTTTTAGTGCCGAGCGATAACAGGGTGTTTTAGTGGTGTCGTCTGCTCCCGAGGCATCTGTCGTCTGCTGCTCCCTACAGGAGCTTCTTTGTGGTGCTTTATGGCCGATTGTGCTCTCTAACCCTCTAAGGGCTGCATAGTGCTTTTAATAATGTGCTATACCCTTTGTCGTGGTGATGCATAAATGCAGTCGTGGCGAGTCCACTCGCCAGCGTTGCATTCATTCTGACCCTTTGGATGTGTATCAATCCTGTAGGTCCGCATGATGCGTGGATGAAACACTAGCAAGTTACATGCCCGGGTTACATTTCAAGACTGCTTTTATGTATCATGACGACAAAGGACATACTGCATTAAAGTACTATGTGACCCTTAAAGGGTTAAATGACGGCGTGTGCCCAGTCCATCAAATGGGATACGTCATAAAAACAAGGGGGAAGGAATGCATAATGTCGACGCATTTAGTGTCAAATATTCTATAGCTTGTAATGGTAATGGAATCCACTGCAATACCCCTAGTGTATCGACTAGACTATAAAAAAACAGCTGATGCATTTACGATAATTGGTATAAAGGCCTTTGCCGATAACACATGTATATAGTATTTTATAGACTTGGCAGCTCACATCCTTTATTCTCATCTCATCTCATCGGAACTAAAATAAATCAATTTTTCTATACGAGTATTTATTCATTGTGTGATGTTCAAAATACAATTACAATCTCAAAGTGCATAAAAGAGTATGCAGGTATAATTCCGTTGAGGTTAGAATACCGTAGATCATAGTGTACTATTGCTTATATAATAATACCTACACAGTATGTCATACCTGGTCCTAGCGCAAGTATAGGACGATCTGCCCCTACCGGTAGAGTAGATACATTTATATTCAATTCAATGTAATTGTATTTATTTAACGTAATAAACACCTTTTTAAACTCTCTCACCATCAACAGGCCGCTATAGCGGCCAGAGCACCTTATTCACTGAGCTGAACAAGAAAATATTACTCAAAATTGATGAAAATATTTTCTTACAAGTCCTAGTCGAAGCACCTCATGTTTGGTATCGTATTAAAGCCTATGACATCCTCTTGCACATCCTACATTCGTGTTACGAAAAAGGTGAAAGGAGTACCTATACTAAAACCTCATTTCAATTTTTGATATTTATATTTTTTTCAATTTTTTGGCAAAATTACAGAGAAATCTGGAAATTTCTGTGGTAGAAATAGGGACAGAATGTAGTGATTAAAAGAAAGCCAGACAGACAGACAGAGACAGAAAGAAAGAAAGCAAGATGAAAGTAAGCAAGAAAGAAAGAAAAAGGATGGAAAATAACTAGGAATGGAGAAACGATCATATTCGTGTCCCTTGTCTGCCCTGGCGCAATATGCAATAAAGATAGATTATGACAGGTCATGCACCTATAGTATATGGACCAACAACTGAGTACCAGGTACCTGTGGTATTAAGATGCCATGTTTGTATAGACGCCCCATCATGTAGGAAGGTGGGAAATTACTGCCTATGGACTGATTTTATTTACTTCGCATTAAAAAAAGTATAACTATATACAGGGGGCAGGGGATGGTGGTTAGGCCAAAAAAAGGTTTGTTTCAGGTCACCCGACCGACCTTATCTTTTTATGTATTTCTGAAGAAATTTTCGTATTTTTACCCACTATTTTAGGGTCTTCGGAGAGGCAGGCTAGCACTTTCATGTTAGAAAATACGACCTACCGGCCCTAGATTTTCTTGCCATGTTACCTGAAACATACCTTCTTTATTTTTGGCCTTACAGAGAAAGACCCCCCCCCCCTCCCCTCAGCCACCCAAGTCCCACTGACTGTCCACCCCACGGGGTGTCTTCAGTACCATGGGGGGGGGGGGGGGTGTGGATGGTGAGGGGGGGGGGTGGATGGTTTCCCACAGGGTATGTCGTGCT